>JARFXV010001172.1:0-501910 GCA_031761425.1 Cosmopolites sordidus
TGATTGCATCTACAACTAGCTTTTATCAAATATTCCTTTATCAAATCAAAACTTAAGAGAAATTATTAAATTCCAAGATGTGTTGTGAAAATTGACTAATTTTAATTACAATGTTTTGAATTATTGAAAAATTGATACAGTGTTTAACAGTGCATAAATAAAAATTGAATTGATGAAAGAGTTCGACCCATTATTCGAAAAAAAATTGAAGATAATTTTGTTTTCTAAAAATTACATTTAATGTATATCTTCAATGACCTTTCTCCATTTGATGACCTCTCTTCTGCACTCATAGAAGTTCTGAGGTTACTGGAACTGATCCAGGTGATTTCAAGTCTTCCAAGGAAAAACGTTTTTACCATCTGTGCTATTTTGAAGCGATATAAACAAATGGTAGCCGGAGGTTATAAGATCGAGAGAGTACGGTAGATAAACCAAATCATCACAGTTAAGTTGTAAAAGTGTGTTGGGTGACTAAAAACGTGTGGTCTAGCATTGTCTCGATTGAATGTAATGACTTTTTTGCTGATTAATTCAGGCCGCTTTTGATCGACTGTTCGATTTAATTCACTCAATTGTGAATATAATTTCTCCGAATGAGTGGTCTCATATTCAAGTAACAGGTCCTAATAAACGATTCCGTTCCAGTCCTACCAAATGCATAGAACAACCTTCTTCAGATGTAAACTGTATTTTGCACTGATTAAAGCGCCATCTCCGTTTCGTTAGGTTTCAGGAGAGAATCGTAAGCAGAAATTTGGCCTATTAAATTTTTCTCCGTTAACTCATGCGGCTTCCATATATCGGCCTTGTTGACGTAAAAGGGTTGACGCTACTAACTGATTAATTACAAGAATTTCTTCGATCTCTCAAGGTGTTCTATGCCAATATTTCGTTGCCACCCAGTCTCGACAGGTCGTTCAGAACGTAGTGCATCGCTAAGATTAAAATTGTCTTCATGAAACTTTCTGAAGCACTTTCGGCACGTGGAATCGTTCATTGTTGCCTTCCAATGAAATGAAAGTTGCATTGCCAATCATTTTTAGTTTTCTTAAATAAAAAAAGTATATCTCAAAAACTCCTTATTTTCTGCCATTTCAATGTTTAACAAAATTTAATAAACAACCAAATACACAATTTTTTGCCAAGTACTCATTGAAACAATTTCTGTCATACATCAAAACTTTACATATCTGAAGTAAATAAAACTAACCACCTACCGTCAAAAATAATAACAGAGCCACCTAGCGTTATCTCATGGCATTTTGTTGCTACGATAGTACCTTTCAAAGCACCATTGATATTTAAACGATTTCGAGTTAGCGTCATATTTTTTTCGTGTGGTAAACATGTCGAGCTTCGAGCCAAATATAGAAAGAGCATTTGAAAGACAAGAAACGCCCGGAAAAAATTGAAGATGCCGAATTAGAAGCATTGTTAAAAGACGATATGCAAACTCAACAACAAATGGCAAAGATGTTAAATGTTGGTCGCCGAACCATTTGTGATCGTCTACATGCCATGGGAAAGATCCAGAAGGCAGAAAAATGGGTATCACATCAGCGGAACGACATACAGATGGAAAAGCGAAAAAACGGTGTGCGAGTTTTGCTTTCCTTGCATGAAAGAAAGACTTTTTGCATATGATCGTGATAAGATGAAAAATAGATATATTTCGAAAACCCAAAATCCAGAAAATCATGGGTTGCTTTGTGGAAAATGACAATGCTGTGCCATGAGCTTCTGAAACCAAGTGAAAGCCCATTCTGAAGCCCAGAATGGGCTACAAAACACGGAAAAGTGAGTTTTTGCAGCACGACAACGCCCCATCACACAGGAAAAGCAGTCAGAGACACCATTTCTGCACTTGGCTAGAAACTCTTTCCCCACCCAGCGTACTGGCCCCACAGATTTGGTCCCTTCCGAGTATCACTTGTTTTCATCGATGTCTCACATACCTTCCATAAAACACTGCAACAAATACAGATATGTCGAAAAATATTTGATGACTGGACCACCTCAAAAGATGTACCATTTTTCTGAGAGTCTTTCTGTAAATTGCCAGAGAGATGGAAACAATTTGCAGCTAGCGATGGATAGTGTGAATAACCCATGTTTTACCTTTCTCCCAAATTGAATGTTTTTTTTTTCAAGAAAAAAACAAGAACTATTAACCGTCACACCTAATAAAGGCCCCCACAGCCTCTAATACTTGAAGTACATTTTTATATTAGTATTGTGCCAATTTACCATGGAAATATACACGATTTCTCACAGCATGATTCAACATAGAAATTGGAAACGCAACCCCACTTTAGGAAGAAAACAATCTCTTCTGATAAAGTGTACTTCAGGCTTAATGGGTTTGTGAACAAACATAACTGCAGTATTTAGGCCAATGAAAATCCTCAAGTGATTCAGGAGTTACCTCCTCATGCTCAGAAAGCCAATGTTTGGTAAGGTTGAAAGAGTGATATGGCCTTATTTTTTGAAGACGATGGAAATCCTGTTACTATTAATGGTGAACACTATAGATATATGACAATTGAATATCTTTGGCCTGAACTGATAAATGAACATGTATAAACAATGTTTTCGATCAACAAAATTATGCAATTTATCACACATCTCGCCAGACAATGGAGTTAATGCATAAGATCATGCAATCTCATGTCCTTGAATTAGTTTTTGTGGGGTTATGTTAAACCTCTTGATTTAAAGAAATAAATTTGGAACAATTCTTGACCTTAAACACAACATTCTGTCCATCTTTGGAAATATACTATGCGATATGTGCGAAAGATTAATTGAAAAATTGGGTCTCCAGAATGGATTCTACTCAACAAGGGTTATATTTGAACGACATTATTTTCGCAACATAACGCCATTATTTACTCCACAAGATAAAATAAAAATTTGCAAATTATCATTTGAAGTTATCATTGCGCCTCCCTCCTTTATTTGATCAGATACATTTACTTTGTACCAATATTCAAAATATGGTGGTAGTTTATGAATTATTTTCCCTAACATAGTACCAATATAACTCAAAAATGATAAATATTTTTTTTAATTATATAATGTTTATAGATATTACAGCAAGCATACAATGTTCTGAGGCTATCTTGATGGTTTTCCCATCAAGAAAACTGGTGCAAGATCCTCAAAAAATGTCCTGATCAAAGAAAATGCAGATTTGATTAATAATAGTAATATTCAATGATCTTATATCAATTTATATCATGAGAATGTTCATTTTCAGTAGATATCATAATTAACACAGATCCAGAAAAGCTTCTAGAAAGATTTGTAATAGTGAATGAAACCTGGATTTATCTCTTCCAAGAACCTTAAACTAAACTTAAAGTAAATTATATTTCAAACTGCTTACCTATCTTTTCTAAAATATTTGTTAGTAATTCAAACACAATCGGAATGTAACTGTGTAACAGTCTTGTAAGTTCCTTTTTCCTATTCATGCTTTCAAATGTTGAATTTATACTCATAAACTCTTCACAAGTTGTCTTAAGCAATGTTAATCCAATTAGTTGATTTCCATTATCAGATTTTAATAACTGCAAGTTTAAAAATTTACACAAGTCTTTTATTAAGGCATAGCATTTTACCTCGATTATGTTGTTAAAAAAGTTTGGATATCTGATTGGCCAATCAACTTTTGCAATATCGACCAATAATTTAGCATATTTATTTCTTAAAAAATAAGGCGCACTGCTTCCTTTATAAATTAGATTGTATAACAATAATGATTTAATTTCATCTTGTACAGTCCATTCTGTTTTAACCCATTGTTGACTTATCACAGCCTAAAACACAATGTTAGTTTCATATACAAATTAAATATATATTTACCTCTAATGTCTGTAGGGCAAACATCGTCACGTAATGACTAGAAGTGTGAGTAATAAAGAATAAACATAATTTTCCCAAATGTGGAGCAGTTCTAATGGCAGACAACTGTACTTCGATTTCATGTTTTCGTAAATTACTCGTACAGGGGTTAAAAAACTCTTCAAATAGATTCTCTATCGCGATTAAAGAGCCATTTTCGTTAAAATCCTGAAGCAGAAATCATACTTTATAGACAATGGAGAAAATGCTGGGGGTAACATCTAATATTATTTGTGGTTAGAATAACTTAATTCTAACTGAATTGTATTTTATGCTAACTACCAAGCTGATACTTACCATACTTATACATTTAGTGCCGAAAAATTAGCATTACTCAAAAGAAAATTGCAAAAACCGCTAATTTGTTAAAAAAAAGTTAGTAAAAGTATTATTTTGACATTTCTTGAGGGTTCGCGCAGTCTCGAAAATCTTGTTACATATGACATTGACATTTATATTATTATGCAACTAACCATACGTTTACACCCTCTTTTTAAAGATTAGTTAACATCATAGGTTCATCAAAAAGCTTTCATATTTATATTTGGCATATTATAAGATCAGTATTACCTGGAAACCAATGTAAAAATACAAAAACATTTTTTTATGTATTAGGCCTATGTAAGGAAGGGTTTCCTGAATTTCCATTGGTTCATTTTAAAAGCAGCTATTTGACGTCATACCGTGGTAGTACACAAACAAAAAATTGTAAATAAAAGATTAGTCCAATGTTTTCAATCAATTCTTATCATACTTAAGCGGGTTCGCGTAGTCATTTGATCACCCTTATCATAGGGAAAAGTTAGTGTAATGAGGAATGTATTGTTAGAATAAACTGAAAAAAAATATTGGAAACATGTCGGCATTTCTTCTGGAAGTGGCTGTGTTTGGTGCCCTGTTGGGCCTACCTTTTCTTTATGAAGCTCGACCGGCATTTTGCTATTATCTTAAATTTTTGCTTTATTATTTACATTTTTTCACTAAGTGCCGTCATCTTAATACCAGTGTTCATGTTTCGAATGAGAAATGTATTAAATTTGATGTAAGTAATATTTATTTACTATACCTTGTATGTATATATATATAGGTAAAATAGGTTTGCGGTTAAAAAAAAGATACTTTTCAGGTTAAAAGGGCATAGGTTTGTTAAATTTACTTTTATATAAAATTATACAATATGTTTTATGTTACAATTTAACAATAAATACAATTTACATATGTCCAGTTTTGGGTTATAATATTTATTGATTATTTTAACTAAACATAGAAATATAAGCGAATATATAAAGAGTTTATGTAATATTTAAATCTGTACAGAATAGATACAATATTCTCTATTATTTATTAATTTTTGATTACCGTTCGCGGTGAACTATTTAATTAATAATGGTGTTCTCTTTGTGTTTGATTTATTCATTTAAAACTTCGATTTTACATTGTTTTACTAATTTGGTAAATTATTATTTTTTATCTAATATCTATTTTTTCAATTCATTTTTAAAACGTATCTCATTTGTTAGTGATAACGATTAAAAATATCGAGAGTAAATTTAAAAACAGAGTACTTTTTTTTGAGATATTTAATATATACGGTGCCGTACAATGAGGCCTGTGTAATTGAAAATTTGGCTAATAATTTATAAATAATCATCAATAAATCAAAGACAAAAATGTTTTAAAATGTCCATTATTTTTCAAAAAATAATTATTATAACCAACAACTGTTGTCTAATATTTTAAAAATATCGTTTTTAAATGCAATAGTAGATATAGTGTAGTTTCTCACTCCATTTCCGTCCACCTCATTTCAAATCAAATTTAATTGTACTTCCTTTGACTTAATTTTATATGATGCCTATTCAAAACTGTTTAATTACTACCATAACAAGTACGACAGGAAAACTGTTCTTAGTACTATTCTCTTTGAACTCATGCTGGCTTTATATTTTGGATAGCAAACATAAGATATAAACAGTGATATGTTAATATTTGGTTTATAGAAATTAATCAGGTTAAAAAAATGATACATATAATGAAAATCTCTTAAATGTTTATTATTATTCCTTATATATATATATATATATATATATATATATATATATATATATATATATATATATATATATATATATATATATATATATATATATATATATATATGTATATATATATATATATGTATATATATATATATATATATATATATATATATATATATATATATATATATATATATATATATATATATATATATATATATGTATATTATATATGTATATATATATATATATATATATATATATATATATATATATATATATATATATATATATATGTATATATATATATATATATATATATGTATATATATATATATATATATATATATATATATATATATATATATATATATATATATATATGTATATATATATGTATATATATATATATATATATATATATATATATATATATATATATATATATATATATATATATATATATATATATATATATATATATATGAAATATGAAAATGAATATATGAAAATGAAAATCTCTTAAATGTTTATTATTATTCCTTAACTATTAAACTATTACTTTTAGTGTATAATGGTATTTTGTCACTAAACAACAAGCCTTTATGTTGCCAAGTTCTGTAACTATTTGTTATTTAAAGATTTTGTTATGGAAATATAATAAAATCATGATAAATTTCTCTGGAAAATTGTATTGTAATTGCTATTGTTATTAGACATAGATTAAGCGTATAATTGTAAGATTATGTATTATACCCACCCATTAATGTCTTTTTTCCCATATTTAAAAAACATTGCTATCTACTGACAATAATTTAACTTAACATAACCTATATTCTAGTTAAATATATTGATATTTAATGTGCCTATTGTTAAATTTTGAAAAAATTAGATGACCTCTATAACAATAGAACAGCAAGGCGGGGATAGGGTCGAAATCATAACAATGCCAGTAGTGCCAAATGCCGTGAATGCGGTTTATCCTGGTGCCTTGGATAGCAAAACAGGTCAGTGTCGATTAAAAGAAAATAGAGCCGTAATTTCAATCTTTTCCTCAGCAATAAAACGGGAAGACCAAACTGCAAAAAGAAGGATGTGGATGCCATATCAAATTTAAGTTGAAAACAAAATTCAACGTTTGACCATCTGCAGTGCAGTTTTGTACAGGGTAGGTAGAAATCACTTTTTCTAACAAATTGTTGTTGGAGATAAAGAGTGCATTTTGCACATCAATCCAAATATGAATAAACAGTGGTTAACACCGGGACAACCACGTTTGTCCAAAAAAATATTACTGTTATGTGAGTATGATGAAATTTTACAGAAATTATTCATTATGAGGCCCTGAATCCAAATAAAACCGACAATTGCTGAATATTATTGCGCTTAGTTTGATAGACTAAACATGGCTTTGATTCAAAAACGTCGAAAACTGATTAATAGAAAAAGTGATATTCCCGCAGCATGAATAACAGTAACAATCTCATAGGGCTAGAATCACCCAAGGAAACAATCATAGAGTTAGGATGGGAAATATTTCCCCACTCAGCATATTCTCCAGATATTGTACCATCGGATTACCATTTTTTTAGATCTACGAAACATTTTCTTCGTGAAAAAAAAATCGTGCTGCCACAGCTATCAAAACTGCACTCGAAGAATATTTTATTTCAAAATCATCTTCACTAACAAAAAAGGAATAGAAAGTTTATTCGATAGACGGACGAATATTGCCAAGGATTGCCACGTTTATTATCATGAAATAAATGCGAATCAAATAGTGAAATTTTACAAGCGAAAATGCAGTGCAAGCAAAACATCCTCATTGTTAGTAATGTATCGTTCATTTTCTTTAGTAAACATTTATCATCTCGCAGGTAATTTCATTATTTCTTTTTTAAAAAATTTCGTATTTTTCCAGATAAATTTTTCGTGTGCACACATTTTAATGCATATCAGCTTTCGATGTCTTGAGATGCCTAATCTCCTTGTGCATCGCGCCAATACGAGGGTTGCTCTTTAAATATTCGGAATAATAAATACAAACAAATATTTATCATTGAAAATGGTTTTATTGTTTTTCAACATATTCTTCACGATGATCGATACACTTTGGCATACGTTTGAAATAATTTTAACAGCATTTTTTCTATTCCGATTGATTTATCTCCAAAACATGCATTGTGAACGGATCAACCGCTTTTTCCGATTTGTCGAAAATCGTTGACCACGTAGTTTATCCATTACGGACGGGAATAAAAATAAATCATGATCCATCAATTTGATGTTTTGACCGGTCAAATATTGACTTGTTCGGTCCAATGTGTGAGAGCGTTCGCGTTGTCATGGTGAAGAATGATCCTGCGTCGCTGGTTGTTTTTCTTATTTCTTCAAAGACTTCTGGCAAACAAATGGTTATGTACCATTCAGAATTTACCGTTCTACGATTCTCTAGTGGCAGTGTAACCACATGCCCATTTATTCCAAAAAAACAGGCGACCATTTGCTTCGAAGTGCTTGCGCGAAAAACTTTTGTTGCTGCTGTTTACTTTCGGGCTCATACTTTTGACGCACCACGATTGTTTTTTTAAGAATTTCTTTATATCAATCGACACAAGCCTTGTTTTTGAGTGATTGTCAAATTATACGTAATCCAATGCGCACAAATATTTTTCACGGTTAAATGTTCAAATCAAATCTTGTGTATGCTTGTCGTACTAATGCCCAGGGGCCTCAATCTCACGGTATGTCACATGACGATCTTGTTTTATCAGTTTGCGCACAGTATCCGTGTTTTCTGACACAACAATCGATGTTGGACGAATTTCTTTAAATTCGCCCGTGAGCGAACGACGGACACGATTGAATTCACTAAACTAGATATATACAGTGGTTTTAGATGGTGCTTCATCGCCAAAAGTCGAAGTGAGTTGATCGATATATTGTTGTTGAAATAATCCACGTCGAAAGTCGTTGTAAATCATCGCACGAAAATTTTCACAAGTTAATTCCTATTTTTATTTTCACTGAGAAGGAATGTTCAAGTCAGTAAACAACATAAATAGAGTCCGTATGACAAAACGTTCTGAGTACGTATACAGTCAACAATGTCAAACTTTACGATGTATATGTCAGATGGCGCCTAGCAACACCATTGTTGCCATTTCCGGATACATAAATAGCAACCCTCGTATTTCAGTTGTGGCATCCAGCTATAATCCAACATTGATGTTCTGGATAGATTTCATTGAAAAGTACTTCAGATAATAACCAACGTCCCCCTTTTTTTGGAAGATAAACAATGATACAATGGTAAAATAAATCGTTAGCGAATACCAGAACTAGATTGCTTGTAACATGATGAAATGTTACGATGATATGTCAACCAGTCAATCACCTCAGAAAAGCCCAACAATATTAGATCACAATCTAGTAGGACAACGAAATGCCAAAAGCTACATCAATTAATTCTAATGTATACTCTGGCAGGTAACCTATTTTTTAACGTAGTCTTCTTTTAGTTCGATATATTTCGGATACATAAATAGCAACCCTCGTCTTAGATTTTTTAAGGCGGAAGTGGTGACATATAGTTTGAAATCCACTGTCCTAGACAGTATCTATGTTTTTGTGTAGATCTGCAACTCGTTTACCTTTACGGAAATTAAAAAAATAGCACACGCTATTTTTTTAGACATACAAAAATACTCATATTAATGTTCTATTTTTGAAAAGAATCCAAATAAAAATAACGCAGCCAGCCAACACAATATGTTAACTCTATAACAATTTAAGTAGTAATTATGAAACAACAATTTTTTTTCTAAATTTTGAATATGTATGTATATTTAAAAATCCTGTCAATATATAATAACCAAAAGAACTTTTCGGGCAATTCAGTTTTTAGTCGCAGCAGAAAAAAATGAGCATCTGTATATTGATAGTCATTCAACAAAAATAGCACCTAGAATTCGATATTTGGCGTATTGTCCATTCCTGAGCACTCATAAATAATTATTTATATTAAACTCGAAAGACATTTACCACTAAACACCGAATCACTTTTTTTAAAGTTCTCGACGCACGTTTCGCTAACCATGTTAGCATCATCAGGAGATGATTTACTCTAATTCTAAACCTAAACTGTGTTCTATTTATATCGGAACCCTAATTGTTGCTTACGAAGCGTACGTATGCGAAGCGAAACTGCCTACGAAGCGTACTACCTATCTAATGAAGCGTGTAAAAAAAAGGATACAAGAAAAAGAAAAAAAGGCGAAAAAAGAGAACAAAAGAAAGAAAAAATGAACCGTTAAGTTTTCTGATCTTTACATTAACAATAGAAAAAGTTGATTGAACGGAATGGGTCCTTTTTTCCGGTTCAGTATTTTCTTACATTTTTCTATTTGAAGACTTTCAGATGCATCCAAAGCCTTATTATTGTTTACACTGTTAAGCAGTCTTAAATTACTAATGTCTGTATTTTGGTCATGTTCGATTGCATGCTGGGCAACACAAGATTTTTCATTTTTCCCATATCTAATGTGGGCGATGTGTTATTTGTATCTCGTTAATATGGATCTTTTTGTTTAGCCAACATACTTTCGATCACAGTATTGACAGCTAATTTCATAAATCCCCAACTTTTCATGTTGATTTACTTTATCCTTTACCCATGATTTTTCTTAATTTCAATATTGAATATCAATATCGTGATCGAAAGTATATTGGGCAAAAAAAAGATCCATATTAACGAGATATAAATAACACATTGCCCACATTAGATATGGGAGAAATGAAAAATCTTGTGCCGCCTAGCATGCAATCGTACATGACCACAATATAGACATTAGTAATTTAAGACTGGTTAAAAGTGTAAAGAACCATAGGGCTTTGGATGCATATGAAAGCATTCAAATAGAAGAATGCAAGAAAATAATGAACCGGGAAAAAGGACGTATTCCCTTCAGTCAACTTTTTCAATTATTAATGTAAAAGTCAGAAAACTTCACGGTTAATTTTTTCATTCTTTTGTTCTCCTTTTCCCCTTTTTTTCTTTTTCTTGTATCCTTTTTTTTTACCCGCTTCATTAGGTAGGTAGTACGCTTCATAGGTAGTAGGTTAGCAATTAGGGTTCCCATATAAATAGAACCTAGTTTAGGTTTAGACTTAGATTAAATCATCTCCTGATGATGCTAACATGATTAGCTAAACGTGCGTCGAGAATTTTAAAAAAGTAATTCGGTGTTTAGTGATAAATCTCTTGGAGTTTAGTGTTTCACACCGAAGGCTCCAATAGAAGAATTATTTATATAATTAAAGCAGGTCGAGTTAGCGCGGACGTTAGGGCGGCGGCCTCCCGCTGCTGTACTGAAACCGGAGTTAACGCGGTAGTTGGTTCGATTCCAGGGGTCAAATGGTTGTTTATCTTTCTTCTGTTTGTATTACTTTCTACACCCCCCCCCCCCCTTACATACACACGCACAGACATAACTACACTTAAATGTCTGTGATTTGTTATAGGCAAGATTGTAAAATCCGACGACGAATTACCCCTCAGTCACGCCAGTTAAAGGCTGGATAACGCCGGATGCCTTCTGAGAAGTGTTCTGCGTTGGTCATTTGCTAGTCGGTAGGCTTTCTGATAGACTTACGGGTAAGCAGATATCCAAGGTTTGATAGCCTGAGGGGGGTGCCGGCCTAGGTTGTCGGTAGCTGGTGACTGTGGTTCGAAACCCACGTTAAGCTGTAGGTCCAGTCGCTAAATAACCTTAGTTGCTGATGCTCCTCTAACCCTAACACATGTACCTTTACATTTATATAGTTAAATACAAACCGAATAAAACATTTTTTTTACTTTGTTAGCTATCAGTTTTATTTTTTAAATTTGTGTGATTAGTTTCTTAAAACTATGTTACATTATCAAACACTACTTTAATGTAATATAATATTGACAATGTAACGTTGTTTTATGAAACTATAGTCACACAATGTGAAAAAATAAAAGTGATAGATCATCAAGTAAAAAAAATGTTTTATTTGGTTTAAAAATGAACTATCACAAAGTAACGGACAAATCGATCAATCGTAGTTAAATATGTTTAATAACTCAAGCAAGTATAGTAGGTGTTAAACTAGTAGTGAACGTACATTGTTGTACATTTTAAATATGCAGTTAATATACTGTAAAATTAATTTCTTTAAAAAATGCGAGCTTAGTTTATAGTAATATACAAAAATACAACTCAGCAGCAAAAAACTGGTTGCAATATTCAAAATGGTTAAGTGTTTGCGTAGAGCAGTGTAATATGTCATTAAATGATTTGAGGATACCGGATTACAGAAAAGGAAACACTCACGCCTGGCAACTTAAGAGCCGCGGGTTTGAATCCTGGTTCGCCTATGAATGTTTGTTTGTCAAGTCCATCCGACTTTAATGGCGTACGTGGAATCTATGGATTATATAGAAGGTGAGAAATCACTAAGTAACGCTTGATCGTTACCGTGAAAAGATGTTGTTAACAATAAGCTCTGAGGCGCCAACACATATTTGTAGTGGAAAAGTAGGTAAAAAGTTGAAAAATTTGATGAATCAAATTTTGAAGCACCTATAACTTTGTTTCTCATGGAAAACAATGAATTTTAATATTGTATCAAAGTAAATCATGACAAAAAATTGTATTTTAGAGGATTTTTAATGATTCCTCGGTATGTATTCTTCGGTATTTGGACCACCCAGAGTTTCGCATGTAAGATTGAGAGTGAAAAATATCCCAAAGCGTGCAGTGCGTTCAGCCATACACATAGGAGGAAGTGTAATGATTTGAGGTTGCATGGATGTAGCTGACATAGGTGAAATGTTTATTAGGGATGAACTTATAAACTCAACGAAGTACATATGATTCTTTAAATGGTACTAAAGTAGTCATTTTTTTAAGATACAGATATAGACGATATACAATTTTAACAGGACAGCACACTATTCACAAGTTTGCCAAAACTGCGAGATAGTTTGAGGAAAAAGGGATTGTCTTTAAAATAACATGCGCAGTCCGCAGACTAGATCGTCTAGACTGTAGAATGTAATAAGAAAAGAAATCAAAAGTATTACAAACTAATAAGCACTGTACCATCTCTTCCAAAACTAACAAAATGGTTGGGTTCTTATAGAGTGCTCAATATTTTTGTAATATTGAGAATAATGTTAAAAAATAATTTAGCACAAAGTAAAATATTTCAAGACGTTAAAAATACATACCCAATACCAATAAATATAAATACCCAATAATATTAAATACCCAATATGGGTACTCTAAAGTAATTGCTGTACAAAACCCGAACAAATCTAACAATTTTTTAAAACAAAATTTTATTGGACGAAGATTAAACATTACAAAAAAAATCGTTTTCTTTCTTTTTGGGGGAACCCTCTAAAGTGTATTTACTAAATATAGCTATAGGCGTTATGGCTAAACCCCGAATCAGTTTTTCAATTCTTTTTCTGTGGCACCTGCATGCCCTCTTTAATACCTCCTTTTGTAAATTCACAAATGTTGCTTCGATGGCGATCTGCAAATCACCTTGGAATGTTTCGATTTGTTGACTACCGTTTCAGTAATACTCTGTACGTAATGGTCAAGCAGATTCAGATCTGTACTATTAAGACGACTGACGAACTGGACTATTAGAACCTATTAGACTATTAGAACATGCTGGAAATTTTATTATTGCAATAATGTGTTAATTTTTTGGGTCGGGGGCAAGCCAGTGGTCTTTGTTGTGCTTGTATTTTGTGTTAAAAGTTTTTTTTTTGCCTGAAAAGAACCTGTCCCGCACACGTCTCGCGTTTTCATTTTTCATCGAATATAAGACCCACTTGCAGCGAGAAATCTGCGTCTTGTTCTGGCCTCATCGGAAAACATCGGAAGTCCTCTTCTTATATTCGACTCATTGTCGACGCGCTTACGCTTACGCCTATTGGCGATTTTTACGAAGATCTCCGGTCATCTGAAATGAGCTGAGCTCTTTCGAGAACTGTCGGGATTTTTACCCATCGATCTTTAGAAAAGCTGTTCTTTGTTGAGCTGAGTTTCTTCTTTGGATTTCACCCGTATATTTCCTAACAATGTAGTAAATGGTCGATCTCGGTTATCCGAAGAACGCTGAAGTATAACATATCGGGAAATTCAGAAGAAAAATTATACGGATTTGAGTAACGCATACTGCATTTGAAGACTAACTAATCAGTACAAAAGTTTTTTTTTTAATATCATTTTCTAGTACTACTAAAGACTTTCAGACAAAAGTTCAATATGGATGGTGTAAAACGATGATTTTTTTTTTCGGAACAGAACATTCCAATCTGGATGGTGTATAGATTTTTCTTGACCTCTTTATATGCCATATGTGACAAAATACTTAACATACTTAATGTCGTGTCACTATATGTTATATTTTTAATAGAACAAATCATGAACGCGTTTGTAAAGTTGGTGTAACAAGGGAAGTTGTAATAACTTAAATTGATATGGTTTAGTTAAAGTTAATTAAACCTTAACTATAAATTGCCCGATTTACGAGCCGTAATACGCGTAATTGCAACTTTAGTTTTAAGATAATACGAATTGATATTATTTATGTCTTAAGTTGGTAACACTGCGTGTTTGCGATTTTTAAGACGTGAATTGAAATGTTTTTATGTAGACCAATTAATCAAATGTTTTGATCGCTGTTTTCGATCACATTTTACCATGTGAATATTATAAGTAAAAAATTCCTTATTTATGAGGATAGAGTGAAAAGTCAGATACTTTTCTGATAGATGGTCAGAAAAGTAGCTTTCTTTCTAGTAACGCATCATGAATTTCAACCCGATCAACATTTAATTTTGTTTTAACAGTCTTGGAAAGCAGATAAGATGATTATTTTTGACATTATGGAGAAAAGGCGAATTTTGTTTGATGATTAAATGCTATTTTTTGCATGGAAAAACCATCGTGCAAACCGAAGAAAAAGTGAAAAAGTATTATGGGCACATTGCTCTCTTATATTTTATGGTTCATAAGTAATTTACTGAGTGTCGAAACAATCGAATCAGCACGAGTGACGTTCCGTACTTAAAACGCTCCGTTAAAGTTACTACTGAGGATATGATCAACAAAATCGTGTTAGGTTGTTGTCGAGTGAAGGTTGTTGAGATGATTAACACCTCGGACCAACGCGTTTGGAACATCTAACATTGGGTTTTACTTTCACTGTTAGATGCTTCCATCGGCTGAAAAGTTATAGTCACTGTTTTTCGGGATTCGCAAAGCGTAATCTTCATTGGTTATTTGGAAAAGGGAAAGACGATCCCAGGAGGGAATTTTACAAAGACGAAAAAAACAACTTCATTTGTGCGTGCGAAGAAAAAAATGGTTTCACTACAGCTATGCTCCAAGTATTTGTCCGCCGTTGTAGCGAAATTGGACAATTTGCGCTACGAATTTATTCTGCATTCATCATATTCTCTGGACATGGCTCCCTTCGAGAAATCTTCGTCAAAACGGAGGATTATATTGAGAGTTCGACAAATCGTAGTTTGGAAGACATACAAAAGTTTGAAAATCATTGTGCGAAATATATCGAACTAAAAGTAGACTTCGATTTAATTGACGTAACTCTTGCCATTTCGTTGTCCTACTAGATTTTGATCTAAAACTTTTGGGCTTTTCTAACGTGATTGACTAGTTGACATATCATCGCAATATCTTATCATGTTGCAAGCAATCTAGTCCTGGTCTTCGCTAACGATTTATTTTACCATTTTATCATTGTTTATCTTCCTCAAAAAAAAAAAAATCTATTGTATGGCTCTTTCAAAATGAGCCAAATCCAACAAAAGTTGTTCGCGCAAGAAGCACTTCGAAGCAAATGGTCGCCTGTTTTTTTGGAATAAATGGCATGTGACTACAGTGCCACTAGAGAATCATAGATCGGTCATTTCTGAATGGTAAACAACCATTTGTTTTCCAAAAGTTTTTGAAGAAATAATAAATAACAACTAGCGACGCAGGAGCATTCTTCACCATGACAACGCGAGCTCTCACTCAGCGGACCGAACAACTCAATATTTGACCGGTCATAACATCGAGTTGATCTGCCGCATAGTCCTGATTTGGCACCCAAATACTTCTTTTTGTTTTCTAAACTTATGTGGTCAACGATTTTCGACGCCAGAAAAAGTGGTTGGTGCGTTCAAAATGCATGATTTGAGCACCCTATTAGGGTGCACACACAAAGAAAGCAGGTTTCCGGCTTACTGGTAGTCGGCACCTATAGAAGCCGGTTATTTACTTAGGTTTTAAATGATCGTGAACATAAACAAAGCGTGTCGGAACTTGTAAACAAACGTGAACCGGCACCGACTATTTCACCGGAATTAATTTTTAATTCTTGGTCGCCGAGTTTCAGTAGAAAAATTATTATTGTGGCCGCTTAAAATCTTCCAAACTCACATGTTGATTATTTTTCTTTCAATTCTTTTTTATTATTTCGAAATATTTTATGTTTATAGTATATTTTATTATTTTGAAATAAGTTTATGAAGGTCTATCACTATGGTGAAGTTATGAAGGTCTGTCACTATTTGGATATATTTTTATGTTTATCTTCACAAATTCTTCATCGGCGGATGAACTGGAAATCTTGCCTTCATGAAATCTGCTTTTTTACTCGCAGATAACCAGCGTTCTTTAATGAAATGATGCAATAATGGTAATATACGTATCAGCGGGACAACTGGCCCCGGTATTCGGCGCCGAAAATAGGCGCTGACTAACCTGCTTTCTTTGTGTGCGTACCCTTATGCAAGTCTTGTATATCCGTATTTTACTTCCAATGCGCATATGACTATTTCTCCAGATAACATCTCTTCAACAACCTGATATTGCCGAGGCTTTGTTGACTTGTACTTAAGACATTTCCTGCGAACTATGTGAACATATCTTCTATGCCAACTATTATATTATTCCATTTCCTTATTATGATGTTCGAAGGAAACTTATACGTGTACGTCATATGGTATGTCCACACCTATTCAACTTTTGCGTTCAACAAGCGTTTCAACGTGCCTTTCAGTTTGCGTTATTGCATGCGTTAGCGCATTCATCCTTCCTGTCCACATGTTTGTATCAATTTCATTCAACATTTCTGGCGAGTTCAGTAATGACCGTGTTTTAAAAACGTAAAAAAACATTTTATTTTGTAAGTACCTACTGATAACTGTGTAATTTAATTTTCATGAATACATCTGACATTGTTATGTTAGCCAGTATGAGTGTTGCTGTGCTGGTGTTGAAAAGAGCACGGAAAATAAGTATGGACGGAAAATAAGTATGAAAATCTGTATAGATAAAGGAATATTTAGTATAATTACTACAATTTAGTACAGGAAAATATATACTAAAAAATTATTCCCTACACACTCAATTTACAATTGTATTGCTTTTTATTTTATTTAATCTAAAAGTTCTTTGTACCGTTAAGTGTGAGACTGGCAGTTTGTTAAGGTCGTTAAGGTTAAAGTCCATGATCACTGATGGTCTCACTACTTTCTGATACACCTGTGATTTTACCTCTTTGGGTATTTCTCTTTTTCCTAGGAATGTTTTTCGTTCATTTCGCCGTCCCTTTTTCCATTATCTTATATTATTGTGCCTAAATATTTATATTTTGTGACTTGCTTTATTACCTCTCCATCGAGTACAATTTTATGATTTCTTTTTGTGTCTGTAATTACCATTGTTTTGCTTTTGTCGGTATTTATTTCAATGTTTATTTTTCTTAGCTGTCCGTTATATATCGCCAAGTTATATTGTAGTTTTTCTTCAGAATCTGCTATTAGGACCATATCATCAGCGAACAGTAATTCTTGTGTTAACAGTATTTTTATTTTTCCAAAATTTATTTTTGTATTCTTACAATTTGCTTTGCTATTTTTTACATCGTTAATAAATACTGAAAATTACAGTAGACCTTAGTATGCAGCCCTGTCTAAGGCCTATTCCTGTCTCAAATTCTGTGGAATCATCGTTTTGCGTTCTTACCTTATTCTTGTTGTTGTTGTATAAGGCCTTGATAATTTATATCACTCCCTCTTCTACTTCTCTTCTCTTTTCCAGACATCCATTTTTTTTATATCAAATGCATTTTTCAGGTTAATGCAACAAATATGGATTTCGGTTTATTTTCTTAGCAGTTTTTCTCCTAGTTGTCTAATTATAAATATGAGACCTTATGTGCTTCTACCCTTTCTAAAATTATGCTGTGGTTCATCTAATGTTGCTTCTAATTTTTCTCACAGCCTATGCTCTATTCTGGTAAATATTTTTCCGTGAGTAAACTTGTGAGTGTGATCCCCCTATAGTTATTACATTCATTGAAATCTTCTATTTTAAACAAGGGCAATATTATACCCATATTCTAGTATTTTGGTGCTTTCTTTTCTATTATGATATCGTTTAGTAGTAAAAAACATCTACCTTTGCTATTTCTGCCATATATTTCATTATTTCTGCTGTGATTTCGTCTTGCCCTGAAGTTTGCAGAAAACTAATAGGAAAATATTATTTTCAAAATTATATATTTATTTTTTGTTTATAAATATATAATTTAATATATTTATTTCATTTAATAACCTTAAACTACTTTACTTTAAATTCAATTTATTGCAACTATTGCAAAAACTTGCAGATTATATCAAGAAGTTGAAAGCGAAAGCGCAACATCGGTGGGAGTCGGTCGCTACCTTTCGTCTTGTCGTGTGTCATGATTTTTTCCTTGCATCCTTGCATGTCTCTTGTTCAACACCGCATGCGTCTAACCTTTCAACATATGCATGCTTCTTGATGACCAAAAGTTGAACAAGAGTGGACATATTTATATGTGTTTGGCCACTCCTGAAAAATACGGATACCACTTTTGCATAATAATAGTTTTAAAATTGCAAATCATAGTTAATAGTTCAAAATGTTCAAGAGGTTTGTTTTTCTACTTTACAAAATTAACTTTTATAGTTACATCCTCTTGTAGATTATATTGTATCAGCGCTCAATCTAGGTATCCTTTCTTAATTTGCCAGTTTTTTGTCGGCTGTCTTGTTGACTTAACTCTTCTCACAGAAGATATATTAACTTGAGATAGGGAGTTTAAGGTAATCAAATGTATCAGGTCTTTCAAATTGGGCGGTTTTTTTAATTCTTCAATAAAATACAGATGGCGCTGTTGCATAGCTGAATTTGCCTTGGTCTAGTCTCATTTCAGAAGTGTAATGTATGATATTTATAAAAATAAACTCGTCTATAATACAACAAAGCTTTAAAATTGTTGAATTATTTTATGAAAATGGGCGTTTAGAGAAAAATATTTTTAGAAATGTGATATTTACGGTTTACACAATTATCCATCTGAAAGCTCTATCAATCGAATTGTTCACAAATTTCAAGAAACTGGTTCAGTGGAAGTTAAATTAAGAGCAATATATAGTCGTAGTGGTCGGTCATAAGAGCATATTGATTTGGTACGTGAGTGTTGCTGAAGATCCTGAAATTTTCATTAGGTGACATTTACAACACAGTTGAATCCACAACACGGCGTATTTTACGAAAGGATTTAGCTCTGAGGGAATGTAAGGTTCAAATAACACAGGAACTAAAGCCACTGGATCATTCAAAACGTCGTGCATTTGTCAACTGAATCAAAGAACAAACCGAAGATTTTTTCAAAAATCATCTTTTCAGATGACGCACATCTTGAAATTGGTTATGTTAATATACAAAATTGCCGCATTTGGGGTGACGAAAATCCACAATTGATCCATGAGAAACCTTTACATTTTAATCAAGTCACTGTTTGGTGTGCATTGTGGCCAGGAGGTGTAATTGGGCCGTATTTTTTTCAGAATGCTGGTGATAAAGCTGTAACTGTTAATGGCGTTCGATATCGTGAGATGATAACTAAATTTTTGTGGGCTGAATTGGATAATATTGATCTGGAGGATATGTGGTTCCAACAGGATGGCGCTATACCTCAGTCTGCTAATGAAACAATTGATTTATTGAGAGAAAAATTCACCGGACGAGTTATTACAAGAAACGATGATATTAATTGGCTACCAAGACCATGTAATTTGACAGCGTTGCACTATTTTCTACGGGGTTACGTGAAAAGCCAGGTTTATAAGAACAATCCACAATCGATTCCTGAACTCACGGATGACATTATTCAAGTTATTGGTGAGATAGAGCGGTTATGCCAAAATGTCATCAAAAATGTTGACAAAAGAGTGGACGTCGTAGAGTCCGTGTATATATTGTATTTCGTGTTTAAATGTCATACACTATGCTTCAATTGTCAATAAAAAGTTTTTTGAAATTAGCGCAAATTCTATGTTTTATTCAAGAATTAAAAAAACGGCTTAATTTAAAAGACGGCTTAATTCGAATTTTTTGCTCATGTTCTAATTGCTCTAATTATCCACGGCCTGTTGATTATTAAATCATTTTAATTAAGAGCTATTTCTTGGATAATATTATGTGTACTACTAACAATAATTTAAGTTATGTAGCATAACAAGTGCTTATTCTTAAATTTTGGAAAAAATAGGTGAACCTTATAAGAATGGAAGAGCAATGTATGGATAAATCTCACGTTAGATTTTTGATGCATTATAAGTATCAAATTACATCAGTGCTGTTTATCGTTGTGGATTACAGCTTTAGTTTACAAAATTTAAGGCGAATAACGGCGATTTCAATCTTTCTGGCGGTCTAAAATCTGAAAGATCTATTAAGTTTGATAAGGATCCATTGTTGGCTAAAATTAAAACTGATCCCAAACAAACCATTCAGGAATTAGCTACAAAACTTAAAACTGCATGATACATAATACAACGGGATTTAAAATAACTGAACAAAGTGCAAAGAGAAGGAATGTGGGTGCCATATTAACTTTCAATTGAAAACAAAATTCGGCGTGTAACCTTGCAATTTTGTCCAGATTATATAGATATTTTTTTCTTGAACAAATTGTTTCAGGAGATGAAAAGTGGATTATACACTGGACTATACAGCAATCCACATAAGAAAAATCAATGGTTAGCAACAACCATGTTCACCTTTGCCCACTCCAAAATCAGGTTTTCACCCTAAGAAATTGTTACTGTGAGTATGGTGGGATTTTACAGGAATTATTTACCATGAAGTTCTGAATCCTGATGAAACCATAAATGTTGTAATTCTAAAACGTCCAAGACCAATTAAACGACGACATTGCTATGCGACTTATTCCTGTGATATATAATTGCACATTTACACACAATTCGTATTATAAAAATTGCACAGCTCCTTCAGTAATGACAACGGAAAAGAAGAATAAATACTATTAATTTCCACAATGAAAACAGAAAATTGAAATACTGCATAAGAGTATTGCTCGCATTGATATGGCGTATTGATCTTAATTATAAATTTCATAAGCGGCATTTTTATTTAATTCCTGTACCTAAATTATAAAATGGTCATTGATAGATATGTATAGGACATTTTTCGACTATTGATTTTTTGACTTTGACATATTTAATAAATTTTTTATCTTTAGATTTTTTTAAGCTAACAGTAATTAATTTTAGAACTGATACTGATAATTTAAGTAGTATATATAAAGATGTAATTAAATTATAAATTAACGTTTTATTTTTTGCGCCTAATACCATTAAAAGTAAAGAACCCAAAACTGTTAGCTTAAAAAAAAAATTAAATATGTCAATGTCAAAAAATATGTCCCATACGTACGTATCAATATACCAGGTCTGTAAATATTAAACCGAAATTTGCCCATATGGCCCTAACTGTCAATATAGTTACCGTCAAATAAAATAATATATTTGTACTTATATATTATCTTACTGTCAAAACGCGTCATAAGCACTATTTCATTGTTGACATCTGGCAAAGATTTTCAACTCAGAATAATATGTTTCATACAACAGCATAGTTTGTAATAGCGTTGAACATGTCGAATTTTGGGTTTGGACACTACGATTTGTGGACATCATTAATTTTCTGTCACCATTTGAAGAAAACTGCTACAGAATCGTATCGAATGCTTCTCGAAGCTTACGGTAAGCATGCTCTGTGAAAACCATGGGAAAGTTCCAGAAGATGGGAAAATGGGTTCTACATGAACGGAATGAGACAGCAGGAAAACCGAAAAACCACTTGCGAAATGGTACTCGACATATACAAAAGAAAGTACTTTCTTCATCGAATTGTGACTGGCGATGAAAGTGGATATATTTTGAGAATCCTAAGCGTACAAGATCATGGGTAAATCCAGGCGAACCATCGACATCGACTGTAAGGCCAAATCGTTATGCATGGAAGAGAATGATCTTGTGTTTGGTAGAATCAGAAGGGTGTGATCTATTATGAGCTGCTACAACCTGGCGAAACCGTTAATACTGAACGCTACTGACAACAAATGATTGATTTGAATCAAGCTTTGCGTGAAAAACGACCAGAATATCAAAAAACGGCAATACAAAGTGATTTTGTTTCATGATAATGCATCATCACACACAGCAAAATTGGTCAAGGAAACTATTGAAATACTTTCGCATGCGGCTTACTCACCAGACTTGGTTCCGTCCGATTATTACTTATTTGCATCAATGCAAAGCGTCGAGCAGCGCTTCGCTTCTTACGAAAATGTACCAAAATGACGATGATTGGTTTGCCTCAAAAGAGCAACTTTTTTTTTGGCGTGGCATCCACAAATTGTCAGACAGATGGGGAAAATGTATAGTTAGCAATGGGTAATATTTCGAATAAATTTTTTTTTTATCATTTCATACAATAAATGTGTATTTTCTATATAAAAATTCCTGTTTCATATTTACATACCTGGTAAACCCTCGCCGGAACTTATGGACATAGAGTTATAAAAATAATCCTATCCTGTTCCGCGACATAATCGACTTCTATGTCAAATTTCCTTAGGATCCTTCTATCCGTTCGAGCTTGATTGAAGGACAAACATCCAAACAAACATACTTTCACATTTATAATATTACTAGCTGCTACCAGCGTGAATTAAAGTTTAGTAATAATTGTTTTTTTTATGAAGTACTTTCAGAATTCCATAATTTTTACCTTTTATTTGACAATTTTGTCTATAAGTTTCATGAAAATAGCATTGCGAGGGACAACGATACAATCACAAATTTCAAATTTCTACTAAGTATTTTTTTATGGTACAAAACCGTAAAAATAAAATAAATATAAAACAGTAAAATTTTAAAAATTATCATTTATTACAATACATCTCTGTATACAATATTATATGATTTATTATTTTCAGCAAACACATGTAGTATTTTTTGCGATTTTTTTACTTAAATTGTGAATAATTAATTGTATTATTTTTTAAAAATTTTATTAGATTTTTCTTGGTATTCTATTTTGCCCGCAAAAAAAACATTAATGATATACATATATAAAACCATTAATAATATATATAATATATACAAATAGTTAATAGTTAATAATATATAAATATTTTCTCATAATAATAAAACTACTTAATGTTTAATTACCGATTGTGCGGTGTACAATTTTATGAGACCAATTCTTCGTTCAAACACATTATCAAAATGTTTCAATAAAATTTCTAAATTCATATTTTCGATGTTTTAAAAAATTAATTACTAACAAGCTAAATCTCTTGTAGTATTTAAATTATAATTATGATGATTGACTTGAACAAAAATGACACTCAAATGAAATGCATAAAATAAAAGTTTTTTGTTTTACATTTATTTCTTAATTAATCTATTTTTTTGATATTGGAATCAGGTTACAATTACTAATAACGTAGGGTAGAAGATACTTTTTAGAATGTAAAATGTAAGGTAAAATTATAAAATTAATTTCCTTGTTCATTTTCAACTTTTTCTAAATTCTAAATAAACTAATTCAGAAATAAGATAATTGTGAAAAGTTATTTGGTCAAAATCTCCTATCAAAAACGTAAAGTGAGAAAGCTAATCATCATTTATATTGAAAGGTGACCCAATTAGAGTTAAAACATTACTAATAGTAATTACCTGAAATATAAGAAATAAGTTTAATAACATGAAAAAGCTTATTTTTTACAATGTATTTATTATGATAAAAACAAATACCCGATTGATAATAATTTTTTGGATATTAGAATAAGGACGGATTCTGATATCTGATATATAAATGTTATCTTAATCCAAAGGTCTTCACAACTACACCTTGATAACTATTTTTTTTTAATAATTAAATGGATCTATGTAGTATATATTGTGGATTGGAAAATTTCTCAACATATTCTTTTTTTTTAATTAATTCAGCTAAATATTTAGCTCTTTATTATATTTTATATTTGCTAGAATTATATATAATATATTTTTATAAATATTTTATATTTTATTAATTATATTTTTATGTTTTTAGCGAAAGCAATCAAAATATTTGACTACCTAGCAAATTAATAAGTACGGTTATATGTATTAATTGTTTGTTTCATTTGTGTGTATTAATTAATTTGTTTTGTTTATATAAAGTGAACTTAGTTTGTTACCATGTATGATTTATTTTTTTTTATTCCTAACATTTTATATTTACAACTAATTGTCCGTTTTCCTTTTGGAAGCAAAGACGTTAGGGTTGATACCCTGTTAATTTAGTTTTAATTGCTTTGTAAAAGTTTCGGGGATTATTTTTTTGGAAATCTTTTCCATTTCATTCAGTTGATTTTTTTCATATTTTCTTTTAGTTTGTCTAATTAGCTTCGATGTTTCTTTTCTTACTTCCAAAAAGATGTTATAATTTATTTGTTTTTTGCCTGTTCCCATCTTTGAATACTTTACTTCGGCTTAATACTGCTTGCTCGCAACCTTCATCCCACCACGGATGTTTTCTACGTTTTTGTAAAGGCGCCAACTTTAAGGCTGTTTTAGTAATTTTTTGTTTCAATTCTTGCCAGTTCTGTGCTGGTTGTTTATCAAGCTCTTCTGTTAGAGTTGGTATTATTTTTGTAGGGTCGAACTTTGGTATTAGCAGTCTCTTTTGGATACGTTTACGGCGTTTTAAGCTAAATTTGATTCTAGTCAAGTAGTGATCCGTGTCTATGTTAGCTCCTTACCTGACTTGAACATTCAAAATCTCCTTATAATTGAGGTACGAAATGGCAACACGGTCAATTTGAAATTCACCTATGTACGCATTTGGGAACCTCCAGGTCTTTTGTTTTGTTATTTTCTTCTTAATATGGGTTGACATTATTATTAGATTAAACTGCGAACATAGTTTAACCAATCTTCTACCATTATGGTTAATCCATTTATGAGCGGGAAAACTACCGACTGTTTTTCTGTACTTTCTTTATTTCCCTACTTGGGTGTTGAAATTACCCAATAGGATTTTTACATGGTTAAAGGGAATTTTAGAGATAGTCTTTTCCAGAATTTCCCAGGACTTATTTACTTTTTCAGGATTAGATTTACTTTACGTTAACTGGGAGGTGTGCATTGATTAATGTATAGTTTTTGTTAGCACACTTGAGGGATAGTGTCATAACTCGATTATTTACTGGCTGGACATTAGTTATAGAACCAAGAATGTTTCTTGAGATAGCAAAAGCAACACCGAGATGTGGTGTATTTTTGAGTATTCGTTTGTCCGTTTTACTTTTAAATAGTCTACAGTTGCCGAATTCCAAAAACGTCCGCCGTCGCTATTTTTTCACAAAGTGCATTTTGTCCAATTTCTAACCACTTTTTCAAGCAATTGAGGTCTTATGTTCGCAATTGTCCGAGTGATGTTGGCTTCCAAGGCGTCAATAGTTGCTGGTTTATCGGCATAGGCCAAATATTTATCATAACCCCAAAGAAAATAATAAAGGCGTTAAATTACATGACCTTGGTGGTCAATTAACAAGTCCATTAATTAATTAATTAACTCGTAGGCAAATAACAAAGCCTAAGTTCATGCGAAGTTGGAAAACGAATTTATCAATTCGTAACCATAACACTGCCACCAACAACGGCGATATTTTCTTTGGAGCGCACAGTTTTTTGTCGTGTTTTTGTTTTACTGTCGAGCAGCGTGATCTACTCTCTACGACTCTTCGGTTCGTTTGACAGTGACCCATATCGGAAGTTTGAATACACTAAGAAAATCACCTTTTTCACCCGTTTATAATTCTTTATTTATAAAAAAAACGAGGAAACGCAAATAGTTTTGTTTCACTCTAGTATATTTTTTAGAAATTAGGTAAGCTGCGTACTATTTTTATGGTAAGTAACCTGGTCCACCAACCCTTAACGTAGGAGACCAGCATTTTCTGCCAGAGTTTATTCTCTTATCTGATATGATCCAGTTTTTTGGCGCTGAAGGCTCACCATCTGCCCCCTCCTATCTGCTACATAACGTACACAGAGTGTACACCATGTATTGCCCAGAGTTTACGTGGCGTTCTGAGACGTAGGAATAACACCTGTTGGCAGAGCCGATTCTTTTTATTTAACATTTATCCAAGTTTTGTTATTGCTGAGGAATCAGTAATCTTTATGATCTCAGAGATCTCTTACCAACCTTAAACGTTCCTAGATTATTGTTGATAATTCTAATTGATTAATTGATTCTAATCATTTTCGCTTGTCAAAATATTTTGTAATAATTATGAATTCATTAAGATGTTTGCGGGAATACGCGAAAAGGTTACTACGATTTCGACTTTAATTGTTTGTTTTGATAAGAAAAGAAAAACAAAGACTAATTTATCATTTGCTTTATTGGTTCAATAATATCTAATTGAAAATATTTACTTTTATGTCTTGTTTACTTGATATCATATGTTCGAAGTTTAAGGCAAATAATTTCATTCATGGGATATTTTGAGATTATCATTGTACTAGGGCATCGTTTCTCAATCTGGGGGTCGCGTTCAGAAATATATGGAGTCGCAATGTGTTCAAAAAAATAAGACTTATACGAAACATGCTTTTGTTAAAGTATTTTTAATTTAAAAACAAGTGTTTGAAAATTTAGTATTAGCAGGTAATAACAACATAATAAAATAAACTTCCCAAAGTTGTTTGAAATAATCATTAAATGCGACTGTTGATTTTGTTTTTTACATAAAAGTTTTTCTATACGTGGATCATCAATGCAAACACATAAGCAAATTATTTTCCAGTGATGATAGACGATTTCTATATTTAGTTTTTAAAGTCGCCATAGACGAGAAGCTTTTTTCGCATAAGTAAGAAGTAGCCAAGGGGATAAATGTTTTTAAAGCTTCCGTTACTAGGCTTTCGTATTCACATCGTCCTTCAAGCCAAAACTTATTAAATCTTGAATTAAAAATTCTAGTTGTAGAGTTTTATCGGTCGATATTTCAATAAGTTGGTTGTGAATCTCACTAGGTAATTCAGCAGCTGCAACAATATTTTCATCAAACGGATTGAGAACCCATCTGTTTCGACAAATCATCGTTCCTATCTCGAAAATATTCCAATAACTGAGCTTTTAATTCGCATAAATGTGTTTTCATGCTCTCCAACACGCGATCTATAACAGAATTTTTTAAATCCATATTTTGGTAATATAATCCGAAGTTAAAGTGAATACATAAAAATTGGGTTTTTCTACGCGTATAATCCAAATACCAAGCTTCTTTATGAAGGCATTGACTTTTCTGTCATTAATAAAATGTTTTTGTTACGGCCTTGTAAACTCATATTCAAGTCATTCAAATGTGAAAATATATCATTCAAGGTAGCCAACAGTAATAAAGTTTCCCCGTCTTATAAAAACTCTGAAAATGACCTATTTTTACCTGTAAAAAAGATGTTCAATTTATCTCACAATTCAAAATGTCTCGTTAAAACTTTTCCTCGCGACAACCACCTAACTCGGCTTTTAGTAAAATTAATGATTTTTATGGCTTCTGACAGAACATTTTGTAAATTATCTGGCATCTTTTTTGTAGCAAGTGCATTTCTATGAATACAGCAGTGCGTTCATTCCCTACGTGGCATAATGTCTTTTAATTTTACTATCACACCACTGTTCTTTCCCGTTATCGCTTTCGCGCCATCAGTACATACCACAATGCATTTATTAAAGTCCAAGTTTTTGTTTTGTGTTTCATCAATAAAAACTTTAAAGAGTCCTTCGCCAGTTGCAGGACTAAAGACGGGTAACTAACGAATAAAGACGGGTATTTTTTTCTAGATGCCGGACTAATTTTAAAAGCTTCATGCTTTCCGTGGACAGAACTTGATAACAAACAATACAATGGGCCTTGTCATCCAAGGCAATTAATCCATATTTTAAATATGTTTTATTGTACAATCTGGTCTTTTTTTACTGTTTCACCAGATGTACACGGTGTATTTCGTTTTGGCACAAATTTGTCCATTTTATTTAATATTACTAATTTATTTTATTACCACACTGTTATTAATTTATTTAACACCAACCAAGAGAAGAAATCCTAGTCTTTAATACTAGGTAAGAGAAAAAATTGTTGTATTTGTTTTCGTAAAAATGTAATTAACAATGAAACTCTTTGTCTCGTTCCTTTGTTTTTATTACCAAAGTGCATAGCTTCTACGAACCTGCCTAAGCGCCTTCCTAACGAATCTCACATACGCGGGCGGATGGCGCGAGGCGCACGGGCTGTTCTCTACATGGGCTGGGCCGTTCATTTGCATGGCATAGGTTCGAACTGGTAAAAGTAATATAAGAACAAGGGGTTACACAGTCTTGTAGTTCGGTATTTGTGGCGGTATTTCGGTATAAGTGTAACGGCCCATTCACACATACATCCGTCATTGACAATTCGTGATTTAATACAAAGACAAATAGATGATTCGATTTTTTTCACGATTCGTAAGCGTGTGAATGCGTTCGTATGAGTTTATAAGCCATTTAAATATAAAAACGATTCTTCATAAATCACGAAACTGAAAAAAGGACGAATCGTCGCCGTGCTAACCGGCCGATGTAAAATTTTGATAAATGTCAAATTAACATATTTTGCAACGTTTTTTACTTAACTTTTTGGCTATTTAGTGGGTCGCGACATTAAAAAGGCTGAGAAACGATGTCCTAGGGTGTAACGACCGTATTTACATTCTTGAGGTACTTAGTTATTCACTGGTTAAACAATGTATACTTGGAGCCAGTAACTATATTCCTTTTCATTACCACGATGTATCTATGGAGGTGAAAAACTCGACGTAAGAAGTTTTTACCTCTTCGTCAGTTATTTCATCAGCTGGAGCATGGGCGGTGCTGTATGCTGTGTGCGGGAGAAGTTCATAGTCCAGTTCCTTAATTTTTAAGGTGGCCAGATGTGAAGTATGTGGTCTTTCGTAATCTTGTTGCAGGAAAACTTTTTTACGGTTGACCAAAGCTGGATATATCCGAATATCATTCTCCAGTGGTGTATTTTCAAGTAAGTTTTGAAGCCTTTTGCTAAAATCAAGTACATATTTACTTTAAAGATTGAGAAATGTATTGGTATAAGTGTATATGAATGTGGGAAGGATTTTTTAAAGGGGTTTTGAGTATTTTTACGTTAGATATTATGGTTATACAACTACTATGTTTTCAACCTGTTGAAGGCGTCAATAGTTGCTGATTTGTTTAACATAACCCTAAAGAAAATAATCTAAAGGCGTTAAATCATATGATGATGGTAGCCAATTAACAGGTCCGTTCTTCGAAATAATTTTCTTACTGAATTGTTCCATTAATAAACCCACTAATGTGTTGTGTTCGGAATTCAAAGTCGAATATAAAGACCAACTTCCTGCGAATGACAACGAATCGATAAATTTAAATTTTTATCAACACTGTCAGCAACAGCGGTGATATTTTCTTCGGAAGGGGCAGTTTTTTGTTTTGTTTTTGTTTTATTATCGAGCAGTGTGAAATACGTTCGCAATTTATCGATAATTCGGAGAATACATCGCTAGGTTAAGCGTTGCTCTGATTACGTTTCATGATGATTTACCCGATTATAAAAAAATAATGTTGATAACTGTAAGCGCAAACTCACAATTCGTTTGATAGCGACCGCTATCAGAAGTTGGAACACACTAAAAAATCACCCTTTATTTAGAGGTACCATTATCATTCGGTATATTTTAGTTTTATATTTCTTATTAATTGTATTATAAAGGGATTAATATTAATGTTTTTGAACTAAAGGTGTAAATTTCAAAGGGCTGATAAATGATTATTTAAATGAGTAATATATTTTTCATTTCATGTCATTCAATTCAATACGAAAATATATGCGAACACTAATTGAAGAAGTATGTATCAAGAGAAACAAAAAAATAAGAATTTATAAAGCAATTGTACTGCAACATATGCCTGCAAAACATGCGCACTCACAAACAGATGCCGACAAATTTAACAGGTGGGAGAGGAATATGTTAACCCCAATTTATGGAGGATTGTTGGACAAGAGGAACAGTCAGATACCGGAAATATATAACGAACCAAACATAACTACTACTTTCTTTAAAACAGATAGTTAGGTTTCTGGAATATGTGTAAGAGTTTTCCATACAGGGATGACAAATATAACGCTGAATAAAATACTGATGGGTAAAAAGAGTAACGGAAGACCACGGAAAAAATTACAGGAAAGCTTTCTAGAAGACTTTCAGAATTTCAAATGTCTATTATCGAGAAAGGGGGTCTTAGAGAAGAATGGAGAAGGATATTGAGAACTCCGATCTGTAATTAAATGTGCATGTAAACATATTATGAGAGTATCAAAACCTGTAGAGCAATATCAGTAAGAGAAATCTAAATATAGTTATCATTTAGTGATATATGAATATAACTCACATTGTCTCACACTGCTTTATGTTAAATGTAACTTGTATTTTTTACTAGGTAGAGAGATTATTGAATAAATTTACTTAAAAATGTTTTATTATGTACTATTGTGTAAATAAAGTAACGAGACTGGTGGCTTTCCTTTTGGACGGGAGACCGGCCAACATCTAATGTGTCTTGGTTCGTAGCGTGTGCGCTATCAAGTTTTGTTTCAGACTTGGACACAGTAAAACTTTAGCAAAACTTACCAATGGAAATGGTGTTTTGTCAAGGACTCAGGTTTTCAGGTGGTTTAAGGCATCCTCAGAGGGCCGATACTCGATTAAAAATGAACCTCGCAGCGAAAGGCCTTCAACTGCAAGAAGTGATGAAAGATGGTCAGAATAATCGGGGGAGGAGTGAATTTGACTCACAAAACCGTTCATCAGATTTTGACCAATGAATTGGGGATGAAGAAAATTTTCTCGAATATGTTTGAAAATGACCCTCACTTTCTGGATTGTGTGACTACTGGTGGCGAGCCTTGGATTTTTTAATACGATCCGAAAACGAAGTGTGCCATTAATGGCACACTCTAAACTTACCACGGCCAAAAAAAATCCAGAATGAGCAACTCAAAACTCAGAAGCTGCAAATTTGTTTGCAGCAAGTTTTTGCAAATTTGTTTCTTGAGGGTCACGGGATCATCCATAAGGAATTTGGGCCCCAAGGCCAAAGAGTAAATCAGCGTTTTCAGCTAGAAGTTCTTGACTTCGATTAACGGTCATTCGTGGAGATCAAACATCAAGAATACATGGGTGATACACCACGACAATGTGTCTTGCCGCACAGCGATTTCAATTAACGCATTTTTGGCAAGTAAAAATATCGCTGTGGTTCTGCAACACCCTTATTCACCAGACTTGAGTTTTTGTGAATTTTTCCTCTTTACCAATATTTCAAGTGAAAATTCACCTGAAATGATTCAATTTTAGAACATTGGAGAATATGAAAAGGACGGATCAGTTCTGCTATAAAGAACGGACAACCCGTTTCCAGCATTTCCTGGCTTCCCAATGCAGCTACTTTGAAGGAAACAGTGTAGAATTATTATTTAAATTGAATAAAAACACTATAAAAAATTAGTTTCATTACTTAATTTACACACCATATTATTATAGCGGTCAATACACCATGTAAAAATTATCTCATTTTAATTAAAGTGAATTTTTATTATTATCCATTTTTTATTATGTCTGCGTATTTCGGGTCGGTAAAAGTTGGCATTTTATCAGTTGATATGCCCACAAGGGGACAACTCAATGCAGTTCTGTATAAAAATAAGTGGTACTATTGGCCTTTTAGAGTATAATAATATATATAAATTATTTTATATATATAATTTATTTAGCCGTGTTATATAGATCCTTTAATCATATTTTTAAACATTCTGCTCATCAGTTTAAGTATATTTAAAAAAAAATCCTTCGACGACCGGAAAGTATCAATCGGGTACCTATTCCCGTGAGTATGAAAGATGAATCACAACAACCGAGCTAAAACTTAATAATTTCCTTCAGATGGCAAACCACTATTGGCTTACGCGATCTGTTAAGGCATCATTCCCATACAGACCCCATATCCTTTTATGAAACGAAAGGGTTCAATAAGAGTGTCAGAACTTTAAAATGAGGTATAATGATAACTACAAGTGATAATCCGATAATTTGTATTTTATCTTGAAGAACAAATAATGGCATTATATATTGAAAATGTCGTTCAAATGTCCCCCCTTGGCTTCGTCGGCTGGAATGCATGGATATCTAATTTTCTAATTTAACAGTCAGTCACAAAAGTTTCCATACACCATGCAAATTAGTTATATTTTTGAAAAGGTTTAATTGTCGGCTTTTATATTTTTACAAGTTAAATTCCCAATACAAATAAACAACAATAGGCATAGAACCAAAATTTTAACTGCAAATTTCGTTCAAAATAAATAATTAGTCCTGAATAATACCTCACGAAAGTAAACATACAGCCAGAAATACACCAACTTGAAGAAGTGAAAAACTATTTACTGTTTCTAATATTCTTATCAAAAATACAAATTATATTTTAATACATTTTAGGTATCCACCTCAAGGGAATAGTAATATTTAGGTTATTCTGAAAAATATATTATTTTTGTTACAATGATTAGAAACGAAATTTCTGTCCAAATTCGAAATGTAATTGTAAAATTGGAAAGTGAAGAAAAATCTTATAATGAAATTGCAAAAACAGTGTGTTTGTGTCATGCTACAATTCCGACTATAATAAAAAGCTTTAATTTAGGGATACAGTGCAAAATAAGCCCAGAACTGTTTGTCCAAAAAACTTGAGTGAACGCGATATCCGTACAATTTTGAAAAAAAAATTAGATTAAATCCTAAAACTAGTAGGCCCAAATTGGCCGGTTATATTCTAGACGAAACTAGAAAATGTGTCAATGCCGAAACGGTACGTAGGGTTCTCAGATCAAAAGGATTTCATGGCAGAAGATTCAGATTCAGATTTGCCAGGCAGCACTTGGACAAGGATTATGATTTTTGGAAAACTGTTTTATTTACCGATGAAAGCAGATATTTTGGATATTCACTTTTGGATCTGATGGAAAAAGCAAAATATGGAGAAAAGCAAACCAAGAATAAAACCCGAAAATTTGATGGCAGCACACAAACACGGTGGAGGTAGTGTGGTGGTGTAGGGCTCTATGGCATCTACTGGCGTGGGAAATTTAGTTTTTATTGAGGGTAATATAAATTCCGGCATGTACCTGCAAATTTTGCGTGATAATTTGTTACCATCAGTTAAACGTTTGGAATTGGGAAATCGATGGATATTTCAACAAAACAGCGATCCCAAACGCACAGCGGTACTTGTCAAGGAATATATCCTATATAATGTTCGTAAGCAACTTCATTCACTACCCCAGTCACCCGATTTAAACCCAATCGAGCATATTTGGGATGAGTTAGAGAGAAGAGTGCAAAAAGATGACATTTCGAATAAGGTATCTTTAAAAAAATAGTACAGCAAGTCGTAAGTACTGAAGGTAAAGCAACAAAATATAAATTTTTTGTAGATATATGCATTATCAGGTGTATGTTAACTTTTGCGAGGTATTATTCAGGACTATTCTTTTATGTTTGAATGTAGTTTGCAAGTAAAAATATGGTTCTGTGGCTATTTTTGTTTATTTCTGTTGGGAATGTAATTTGTAAAAATAAAAAAGTCAACAATTAAACCGTTTTTAAATTATAACTAATTTGCGTGATGTTGAACACTTTTGTGATTGACTGTACATTACTAAATGATACATTTTTCCATTGTTCTATTTTTGGCGATTTAATGTTGAAAAAAAAATATTTTCACTTTATCAGCCAAATTTGTTATCAGTTATATTATACTCATATAATACATAAAATTTTGTACATAGATTTTTTGACTCAGTTTTTATCAAAATATTAATATCAGCGATTGTTTAATGAATCAGTAGTTTTAGTTAAATAAAAAAAATTCACGATAATACAGAGGTGCCGGAAGGATTTTTTTCGATTTTTTTGTTTCATAAAAACAATGTTATTTAAAATTAACGTGACGTGCGGAATCACAAGCCACTATGTTTAGGTATGAACTGTGATGAAAAATTGGAAAAAATGCTGGTAACTATATTATCAAATGTGTTTTTTTTTATCGATATAAATCAGGCTATTTTTTTGGCATTTATTGTAAAAGATCGTTATTTCGACCAAAACATATAATTATAAAAATAAACAAAAATGACATTTCTTCATGCACTTTGATAACAAATAAATTAAAAAACATAACACAGCAAACTTTAAGGTTTTACAAAAAAAAATGACATTGTATTAAGTTATACGAAAATTCGATGCAATCTGGGCATACTTATTGCAGGCACACATATTTTTTACAGGAATAACACCTTTATATTGACTTGCGATTAAGTTTTGGAGAACAAGAATGACATGTCTTTCTTCTTTCAGAACCTAAGTTTTCAGTTCCTAAGACTCTAAACAAACTTAATTCTTAATTCTCGTGGCAATCGCATATTATGCACTTACCTCTGCATGTGCTCTTAACACTATCTCGCGTGTTATTTCTTTTACAAACGATCACCTGTCTTTGCTGTTAGGGTGATGAATCTGATATAATAGGTATGCATTGACACTACTGATATCCAACATTCTTCTTGTTCAGCGGCTACTAGTATAAATAGCACACTTTTTATCAATTTTATCAACTCCACCTTTTTTCCGGCGACTACTTTAATTTCTGGATTACCAGTGCGTTGATCAATTTCTTCAGTGTGATGCATAGAAGATGCCAAAATGACGGCTTTATATTTCTTGGAAACATAAAAAATCAGTGTTATTTGGCTTACTTGGCATGTAAATAATCAAGTATGATCGACCTCTGAATGCTACAAGCATTTCATCTACAGTAGCCCTCTCTAATACATTATAAACAGCTTGACAATTGCAGACAAATTTGTTGAATATGTACGACACAGCTGCTAATTTGTCCCTTGTTCCTGTTTCCTTTCTTATTGCCCTCTCAGTACGGTTATCAAATCGCAGGCAATGAATAATGCACAGGAATATAATCTTCGACATGACACACCTAAAAATATCTCGTCCTGTACCATCTGTGGCAAAAAGATAATTAGCATTTTCATGCCTGGATTTAAAAACTGTACTATACATGAGATGTCCGAGAAAAGCTCGGAGTTCTATTATATCAAAATCTTGTAATTCTGGCATATTTTATTTGGCAAATTTATGTCTGTACTGCGATATTTTTACGTTAACCCACTTCAATACCTCGTCCAAAATATCACTGTAAAAAACGTTTCCATAGGGAGTACCATTCTTTTCCATTTGCTGTCAATTTTGAGGTAGACTGCCGCGTAATTATATTATATTAGGGAGCTCGCACATATCAATTTGGTGAATGCTTCACCCATTTGTATCTACTCTTTCCATAATACGACTGAAAATTAGACAAAGGGACCTCTGTTCACTTGATGACAACTGGTTTTGTTCCTGCACATCCTCAGAATCGGAGACTCCTTCATCAGTGTCGGTATTACGGTCGCTTCGTTCGGGTACATAGTTATCTCCAATATCATCGGCTTCAAAATCACTAGAAGCTTCGGATCCCAGCCAGGATATGATGACACGATGACGTTGACTACTTGCAAGTTCCAACTACCCTTCTTGATTTCGCCGTATGACAATTTTCCTCTAAATTTAATTTGCGTTTTTGTCTCTGAGTCTCCATTTCGCTTTTTTATTCCAATTCTGCAAATTAAACAACAAATAAATGTACACAGTTAATAAAAAAAATAATAACGTAAACACTGACGGGCGGCCTCACAGGCCGCTCTGAAATTTCAAATCGATTGTGCGTATCGACTTCGATCCCGCCAACACTAATATCCCTCTGAATGACGTGAGCGCAATTAAACTCGAAGGTAATTAGAAGCCCAACACTCCCCGTGCGGGGAAAGGGGGAATTTCTAAGAATTGCGAATAATGCATGACTCAAACTAAATATATCTAAGTATTACTAATTAACTTAACATACCACTCTAACAGACGGAAAGGGTAACAATGGACCATTATTGTCTCGTTCTTGCTCAAAATAATGTATCAGAGATGCTACTAACTCTTGACAATGACTATTTAACTGATTTAGCATTTTGCAGGTGCTACTCTGCCAATTATAACAGTGTGATAGTTCTTAAAAGAACTGTTTTCGATCGTAACGTAAAAAATGAAAGTATTTTATTATGTATATATGGGATAACCTCCAAATGTGTCAATAAATGTCAATAAGAAAAATGTGAAACCGACAACGTCGCATATGCTGCCAACCGAATACAGTCGCTAAATGTGACATTTATTGAATACATTCAATTTGATTATTTTATTATTTAATTTATATAATGTATTCTATAGTATTTTTGAACAGCGTCATCGATGACGTGCAACGGTTTTTGTTTTGTATAGGCTAAATAAAAAAAATAGGCTAAACCGTAATCGAAAATTGGGTGTCCAGAATGCATTCCCCCAGACAAAGCGAAACAGGACATTTGCACGACATTGTTTTCAAAAAATAATGTAATTATTTGTTTTTCAAATTTATTGCAATAAAATTTATTTATTTAAATTTTATTTATTTGCAATAGAATAAAAATACCGGATCATTACTTGTAATCATCATTATGCCTCAGTTTAAAGTTCTGACGCTCATATTGGAAAAACTTTTACTTGATAATCACGACATTTTTGCCAAATATATACATTCCCGCTTGGCTCCTCAATTCATTAATGGTATGCAGCAATTAATATTCCACAATCATTCTTGCGCCTAATTGTTAGTCGCTGGTCATTGGTTAGTAAATCTTGACTATACTGATATATCGCGTATTTGCTGACTTGTAAGGTCTTTGAGTGTGTGCTCTATTTTTGAAGATTTTATTCCATTCGAAAATACTTATTCTTAATTCATTCGTTACGGCAAGGACAAAAGTTTACCTAAATCCATTGCACAACAAATTATATGTTAAAGATAATTAAAATAACATGATTTCAATCACAAATCAGCACATGTTTGTTATTCAATAATATTATAATAACATAACTAAAGCGGGCTATTTAACGTAACTATTTCTGACACATTTTGGTTTGAGTTATATTTACCTTATAATGAAAACAATAAGTATTTATCATACAAAATGCATATGACAACAAAATAGGTTAATCATTTAATATAATTCAATTACAAATCCCATTATTATTCTTAAAAATATATACATTTCGAAGTGATAAATATATGTATTTATCACAAACAAATGGAAGAGTAATTTAGTACGTCCTGCTCTGTTAATTAAGCATATCATTGATATGATTTATTACGAACATATCCTAAATAATATTCGTTTAATCAGTGATTTGGTGTATTAACATTAATTTTAATAGTTATATTTATAGATATATTCAATAATTAAAAGATTCTTGGTCATATAAATACCATAAAATTACTTACCTCACATATTAAATTATCATATTACATCAAGATGAATGATCAATAACAAATAATATTTTTTTCCACTATAAATTTTAATTTCTATGAAGTATATTTTTCTTCTAAAATTTTCTTAATTATATCTGGCAACGAACTAAATGCTACTGAAAACTGGCATTTTTGGTAATCAATGGTAATTTGGTCATTTAGCTTTATGAGTTTTTTTATCTTTAAGCTTAGAGAAGCTAAAACAAATAGGTGAAGGACTTGCCAGAATATTCAAAGTGGGCGACTAAATAAATTGTTCTTAATTACATCATCTAAAAAAAATCGTAGAATTTGAACAAATAGATAATAAATATCCACATGTAACTCGAGGAGATTTACCACTAAACGCCACATCACTTTTTTAAACTTCTCGATGCACGTTTTGCTAACCATGTTAGAATCATCGGGAGATGATTCAGTCGAATTATAAAATTAAACTATGTTCTATTTATATGACAACCGTACTTAATGAAGCGTGTAAAAACCGGTGAAGATAACTAGCGTTTATTTTTTTTCCTTTATTTGGGTTTTTCGCCACTATCTAAAACTTAAAAAATATCAAAAATACCTGTTCTTATTTAAAGAAAGAATCACTGGGTAAAAACAAAAAACCAAACGGAGACAAAACAACTCAGTGATTCTTTTTTGTAATAAATTTGCCTAACGAACAAAATTTTAAAGATATAAAAATGTTATAAAAAATTTTTACAAACTTTTAACGTTAACGTTTCGGAGGGTACTCTCCCCCCATTTTCAAAACTAAACTAAAAAATAAATTATATTAATTTGTAATATATAAAGTAACGAATGAAAGTAAATATATTTTTTTGTATATGTCAACGATACTTACATTGACAACAATAGATTTTCATGGCAGTGACATACTACCAAAAAATATATATAGGTAATGTTTACTCTGTTATTGTTTATTGTAGTGTTTGTGTTGTCAATGTAAGTATCGTTGACATATACAAAAAATATATTTACTTTCATTTGTTACTTTATATATTACAAATTAATATAATTTATTTTTTAGTTTAGTTTTGAAAACGGGGGGAGAGTACCCTCCGAAACGTTAACGTTAAAAGTTTGTAAAATTTTTTTATATCTTTAAAATTTTGTTCGTTAGGCAAATTTATTACAAAAAAGAATCACTGAGAAATTTCTCTCCGTTTGGATTTTTGTTTTTACCCAGTGATTCTTTCTTTAAATTTTTTTATATTTTTTGAGTTTTAGATAGTGGCGAAAAACCCAAATAAAGGAAAAAAAATATATGAGCACGCCACAATCATTCAGACATTACTTAACTAAGCGTTGTGTTAATAATTAAAAAGTTGACTGAATGGAATAGGTCCTTTATCCCGGTTTATGGTTTTTTTACATTTTTCTATTTGAATGCTTTCATACGTATCCAAAGTCCTTTTATTATTTACACTTTTAACGAATCTTAAATTACTAATATCAATATTTCATGCTGGGGTGCATGTTGGGAAGATTTTTCATTTCTGCCATATCTAATTTGAGCAATGTGTTCTTTATACCTGGTTAATATGGATCTTTTAGTATTCCCAATATACCTTCGATCACACTCTTGACAATTAATTTCATAAATCCCCGATGTTTCAGTTTGATTTACTTTATACGGTAAATGTAGCTTACCCAGGACTTCTTTTAATTTATTATATGGTTTGTGTTTGAAAAAAGTGGACATTAAGGTAGTCTACAAACCATATAACTTAAGCGAAGTCCAGGGTAATCCAAAGGATAAAGTAAATTAACATGGCTAACCGTGGATTTATGAAATTAGTTATCAAGATTGTGTTTGAAGGTATATTGGGAAAACTAAAAGATCCATATTAACCAGGAATGAAGAACACATTGCCCACATAGATATAGAAGAAATAAAAAATAATAAAATAGTAATAACATTGTATGTATAACAATTATTTCCACACAGTGCCTTTTTCACTATTTCACTGGTAAACTGTTTTCTGCTTAGGCGATTCTGCTTAGTTTCTTCGATGCATTATGATAGTAGATTCACATTTACCAAGTAGCATTCACTATTACACGCCAGAGACGAAGTAGCAGTAGAAGCAATGGAAGGAAGTAGATGAAAGTGCGTTAAAGAAAGCAAAAACGGTTCTATCCGCAAGACAATTCCTGACTGGAAAATTTTGGATTCTTGTGCTGGTAGACTGCCTGCTAAAAGACAGAACTATTGCTGAAAATTATTACTCTTTGCTAGTATACTAATGGAAGGGACTTCAAGCTAAATGTCTACTTATGGCAAAAAAGAAATAATGTTTCTACACGATAATACATCTGCATATTTCTAGTTGCTGCAACACTCTATAATATACCAAGTGCATTCGTCATATTCACCGGATTTGATCCCCAGCGATTACTGCCTCTTCCCGAACCTGAAGAAAAGACGAAGATTCAGTCCAAATGACGGGTTCAAACACAAAACAACCGCTTATTTTGCAGAGTTGCATTATGAAATTGCATTATACCGAGGTATTAACACATTCAAAAGTCGTTGTTTTAAATGGGTCGAATTGAAAGGTGACTGCGCTAAAATACTTTTACGTTGAAAGTTTACAATATTATTTTTTTTTAGTGGTAATTCTCAAATTTAATTTAAATATTTTATAACATTATTAATCTTAAAGCCAAGTGAAATTTAATTTAAAATGCACACAAATAGTTTTCATCAAGCAAAATTAGCAATAAACTTAATTGTTTGCATTCATGTGGAATAAGGTGTTCTTCGTAAGGCTCTTCCAAGGTCACTGATTTACTTTCTCTTTTTTTCCTCACCAATTATTGACCTTAAATATTTGATAACATTATTAGTCTTAAAGCCAAGTGAAATTTAATTTGACATGCACACAAATAGTTTTCATTAAGCAAAATTAGCAATAAACTTAATTGTTTACATTCATGTAGAATAAGGTTTTCTTCGTAAGGCTCTTCCTCGGTCACCGATTTACTTTCTCTTTTTTTCCTCACCAATTATTGACCTTTTATTAACTGAAAAATGTTTCTTCGAAAAAGAATTTTATCACAGTTTGACGTTAAATGATCCAATGCTAGGAACTTTAAATATACCACACATCCTCTGATTATGGTGCAATTGGGAAAATTACATAATACCTTACTGTAGAAACAACAAACAAGACCTCAGACTGGAAGAAGGTGCTATGGAACATGTGAAGTGCTGATTGAAAGTTCTATAAGACGTGTTATATACCACTTTTTTGGCTATTGTTACAAGATAATAGTTTTAAAAATAAAATACTGATAAAAAAAGGAAATTAAATTAGTATTAAATTCATTTATAACGTAGGCTTGTTTCAGAAATAGATAACTGAGTTTTAATATGTTAATATCAACACTTATGCAATCAATGGCAATTTAACTTTAGTATATTCAATGATTCTACGAGAATGGTTTAGATTGTTATTTCTAATTGGCAACTCCGTGTCTGTATTGTTTCCTATCAGATTTATTGTTTTTAAGTTGTTATGTTGTTTGCATGTATTCAAAATAAAATCATATAATATCTCTAGAAAACGGTTTTATATGAACTAATTGTAATGTAACTTTTTTTGTATTACTAAAATTATAAGCAGCCGTTCGTCGGAGGCACTTGGTTCGTAGGTCACCCAGTTCTTCGGAATCACAAAAAATAAAAATAAACCCTTAAACTGGGAAAAGATTTATCTCTGCCAAAAAGATTCAGTAATGATTTAATAAACGCAATCATAAATTCATAGACAACAAAAAAAAACAAAAATTAAAAAAATAGACAATTATAATACAAAAATGAAACTAACTCTGATGTCTACAACAACCCTACTTAACGACGCATAACAATGATGAAATGTTCCACATTAAACAAACATTATTATAGTATAAAGGATCTTATCTAGCGTACTTGAAAAAGTCCAGTCCAGTTACTAATTGTTCGGGGTCTAAAACGTTTTCAGTCCAAAATGTCCAATAATGTCTAGGGCCTACTAGGTTGGGGGCTAAAATGTCCATAGTTTAGAATGCCCATTGACTAAAATGACCATAGCCTATAATGACCGGGTCCTAAAATGACGAAGTCCTAAAACCCTCTCTAATGGAGAGAAAAACCCTCTCTACTAGATCGCTGCCGTTGTGAACGAAGAGACAAGTGTTCAGCACGAGGCGAGATTTTCGACTCTCTCGGCGTTCATCCCGGAGTAACAGAGACGCTTTGAAGTAAGATATGCGCAAAAGATCTCCAGATTCCCCTCCCTCCAGATTCATGAGCACTGAAAATAACTTTACAACAAAGCTATTACTTGGTCCAATTTGGTCCATAACATTATTATGCTTCATAATCCAATATTATAGTAAAATGTATAGTTGAAACATGGTTTTTCAGTAGTTTGCATTGCCAATTGGGTATTTGATCGTTGGGTGATCGTTGATTAACAGGTGGGGCAAGTATCACGCTACCATTTTGTTTTGGTATTTTTTTTTGTGATATTTGTAACAGTTTGGATTTGGCCGTAGGGTAGTGCAGACAAGCAAGTTTTAAGAATGCAGTGAATTTGTTTTTTTTTTATCTTAAAATAAAATTGGTTAAAATTCAATTATTACAACTCAATGTGAATTTAGACGAAAATAAATATCTTGCCAACACGAATACATCGCAAACGGCGTGAGATATCGATATTGACCAAGGGTACCGTTTTTACGTGGGAATTATGACTCTTCTCTATTTTGAAGCCAAAATATTCCCAGCTTTATAGGGTAATATAATATGAGCGAGTTAATTCCTCACAAAGTAGGTAGCAGTTGCCCTCTAGGAACTAGACTCAAACTAGTACCAAATTCGGATTTATCACCTTTGAAAACCCAACTACCCCGATTTTGAACCTGATATCTTCAACCGTTTTTAAGTTATCTCAATTTTTCGAAAATTTAGTTTTTCTTTCAACACCCTGTATATTTTTAATAACTAACTACTATGATCAGTTGCTCTATGGCGGATAAGTTATGCGACACCCTGTATATGGGGATATTCCTTGACCGGTAATGAAACGTTTGACATCAGAGCAACACTTGCAAAATTGTCGATATTTATTATCAAAATCAGCATTCTGTGCACCAAACTTATAAGACACTTCGTGAATTTTATGGTTTGCATAATCGGCCAATCGAGCGATGTATTCGCCGAATTATCGACAAATTCCAAACGCATTTCACGCTGCTCGATGTTAAAACAAAAACGAAAAACGAGAAAAAAAAACAAAAAATATGCATTTAAAAGATATGAATAACGTTTTTAACAAAACTAAAAGGGAATTTGTAAAAACGAGATTTATTGATTATGGAATATAATGAACACGAGAATTCGGTTGTATTGATATTTTTTTTACTTTTTTGACAAAATAATTAACCAGGTTTCTTTTTGTTGATGATGACATATGGTTTCAACAAAATTATAAACGCCCATATATGGGGATATTCCTTGACCAGTAAGATCGCCAGATTTATCGACATGTGATTTTTACATTAAGGTTATTTGAAGAGCTAGATTAGGTCTACGTTGACTCCCCCAAAATATGATGGTGCGGATATTATAATATATTTTAAAACTACTCGTCGCGCCTTTCGCTAATTATTTTAATATCATCAGACGATTATTCAGTCATCTCTGATTTCAGATTTAATCACCTCCTGATGATGCTAACACGATTACAGAAAAGCGCGTCGAGAAGTTAAAAAACATTGATTTGGTTTCATTGGTAAATGTTTTTTAGTTTAACTTTTTTAATATTAAAATTTTCGCTAGTTTTAATTTTTTTCTGAACTGGGTTGAAAATAATCGTAAATTTAAATCATTAACAGAATATTTTATGTTGCCAATGTTGGACTATGTACGCTAAGCTTTTACCGAATGTGAAATTACTATTTAATTAATTCGATAAAATGTGTTCATTTTCTCATGATACTGAATGATCTGTAATAAGTATTCCGGAAAGTAGAATAATGAATTCTTAAAAATAATTTGTGATATATTAATAATAAAACGCTTATGTCTATTAAATTTTTTTTAACTACGAAATATAATACATTAATGATATTTTTCATTAAATTTTCATATTAATGAAGGGTTTGATTACAATATAAAATAGAACAAAACTTTTTTTTTTGTCTTAGTATGACAGGTTTACTTGCTTATACTTCTATTTTTCGTTATTTGATTTTTTTTATTTAAATAAATGTTGAACGTAAATACTATGCCCTATTTATAGTTCTAGATTGATATTTCCACTACTAATGAACTCTTTATATTTACATAGTGTGAAGATTTATTCAATTAAGTAATTACACTATTTTTGCAAGTGAAGGTGACATTCAACTTTTGTTTTGCATAACAATTTTACTTTTATAATATCCCTCGCTGACATGGGAACTCAAAAATTATATGTAGAGATTTTGAAAAGAACGCAAGGCAACACCAGTTACTAAAATGTGTAATGTGTGTGCAGAAGCCCTAGATGCTCGTAAATACCAAAGCTGTTTACCAAGTTGAGATCGTGAGATTTTGTCTGATGTGTCTCATTCAGGAAACCAGTCGACACTAGTTTTATGGACAGCTCAGTTAACAGTTTAAGAACATTTAAAAAGGAATGGTAATATCAACAGACAAGGTATTCTTCCACACCGTCTTATCAGAACAAAACAATGCAAATTTATCAATCACTTTTAGTTTTTAGATAGTGTAGGGACTTCAAACGCTAAATGGGTACTTCATGTTAATCCCAAATGTGCAAGACAATGGTTATCTCCAACATAAGTCCGAAAACCAGATTTCCACTCTAAAAAAGAATCTTCTTTGTGTCTTGTGGAATTTTCAAGGCCACCCATGTTAAACTATGTCTATGTGATTTCGATGACCTCAACCCATCTTTCAGCTAGTGACTCTATTCCTCTTCGATACCACGATAAGTCTTTGGAGGCGAAGAACTCGCAAATAGTTGTCCACGGACTGGAACAAGTATTAATTTAATGGAGGGATGTCAGGGCTATATGCTGTATGATGGAGAAGTTTAAAGTTCATTTTGTAATTTCTGAAATGGTGTTATTTCTGAAAGGTCGGTATCGAGAAACCATGGATAACTTGATCTTCTCCGATCTTCAAGAAAACATGTCTCCCTTCCGGAACGTTTTGAGTCAGAACTGAGCGATGCAGATTGATAGGGCGTATTCCCTCTCTACTTCTCAATCTTACGAGCGGCGTCAGTTGCTTTGCAGTCTTGTTTTAAATGTCTTAAAATTGTCTTAATTTTGCGACTGATTTCACTCTTGCACAAATTTGGAATCTGCCTCCACAGATCTGGAGTTGAAAATCTACCCAGTCCTCTAATACCCTTAATGGTTAATAAGATAGTAATATAACCTTGATCAGTAATATAACCTTAATGGTTATATTTCTGATCACGAATAAGAAAATATTAGAAAACATTGTGTTTTTGCGAAAAAACATTACTTCTCTTCTGTTTTTTGTGCAAATTCTTGGGAATTGTTAATTGAATTTAAAAGACCTCACCAGTACAACTGAGTTCTCGTTTAGTTCAAATATATCTTGATGCAGTTAGACACTTCGAGTTTAGTATCGTTATTGTATTGTTTATGTTTTTTTTTTAATTAAAATACGGAATTAATAAAACAAATATATTTCACATATCTTATTTTTTAATTCAGTTGGGGTAATAATTGCTATAAAAAAACAAATTTTTAGCTAGAATATTGAGCTGATTACCCTGATATTTTTGTCGAGTGGGTTCTTCCTTTCTAAAGGGTTTCCCAATAAAAGCGATAGGATTTGAATTTGAAATAAAACACAGAAAATTCGGGCGATAATGGTGCTCATTGTTTTTATTAAATGGCAAATTTTATGCCATTTTTGATTTAAACAAAATATCGTTCAAGTGACCACCACGACTCTTCTTGCACTGGTTGATCCGATTGGCCCAATTTGCGATGACTTGATGATTTTCTTCAGTACGGCCACTACGAAGTCATGACGGTGGATTTTGGCCACGAAGACTAAAGTCACGTCCAAACTTATCAATTATTGGGCGGATTGCTTGATAAGAAGGAGCAGAATGACGTCCGTGATTTGAACGAAATGCTCTTTGAGCAGCAACAAAACTTCTAGAATTTTGATAAAATGTTTCGACAATTTTCAAATGTTATGGCAACGAAAACTTGTTCATGGTGAAATGGCAAACCTTACTGAAAGCAACTGGCAGCAAATGTCAAGAATTGGATATCAAATATGGCCGCCATTAGCTGTCAAAATCCTACCGTCCCTATTGGGAAGCACTTTATTAGGCAACTTTGCTTGTTATTTCATTTGTGATTTATGCCCTTACGTAATGATCACCCCATGGTCGCTCTATATTTCTTCTGCCTGTAGATGATTTGTCATTTATCTCTTCCACATTATATTTCCTTCTTCATGTTTCCCTCAAACTTCATTACTTCTAATTCGATCCCTCAGCGGGTTTCCAATAATTCTTCTTACTATTCTTATCTGTGTCATTTGCAGAAACGTTTGTGTCTTAGATTTGTCTGATCTTGTTCGTGGTGTGTTTGTCATTATTGATCTTATGGTGGCTTTATAGATCATTGTCTTCGTTTCCGTTCTAATATGTTTATGTCTCCGTATTGTATTGACATTCTGCCACTTTATTAGATTTCCTTATTTTGACTTGACTTATTTTTCAAGTTTACTTTGCCTAATTTTTCTACATCTCTCGAACTAGCTAATGTGATGCCTAAGTATTTCGCCTCTATAATCGTTTCTAGACTTTGTGTAACGTAAATGCCTATCTTACATCTTATAGGTTCTTTGTTAATGATTAATGTTTTGGTTTTTTGAGCTAGGACGGTCATACTAAATTTTTCGCTGCTGTGTTAAATCTGTGGACAAATTTTTGCAAGTCATCTTTATTTCGAGCTATAGGCATTGCGTCGTTTACATACCAAAGTATTTCAATTTCTTTGTTTCCCATTCTATATCATTTTCTTTGATTGACATTCTTTATCGGACGCGAGCAATCTCCTTGTATACATGTTCCAATGGCTATTAGTTCCTTGAGTTGTCCGTTCTATTTTGTTGTTTCTATAAATGTTTTCAATTATCTTTATGATATCTAAGGGTATTTGTGTAGTATACAAGTGGTTGTTGAGCGGAAGAATTGTTAAAAGTAATACGCCAGTAACAGTTGCCTTCCGTCAATATTATTTTAACAACTCCGAGATTCGGAGATGACTCGGAGATAAATAATTAGAATGGCAAATTTGGCTTATCTGAACAAAAATATTTGTACATTTTGCAGTATGCGGACGACTATCTTTTAATTGTTTCAGAATTTCCCAATGGTTGTCTAGTTTGTTAATACAATAATATACATAGGGTACACTAGTTATGCCAAATAGTGAAAAATACGGAGTCTGATGCTTCAATGCTTCTTGTAAAAATATATGAAAACTTTTTAATGAGCTTTCCACTAGGAGAAAATGGCATTTATTTAACCTAATGTGCGTTTCAGTAACCAAATTAGTTTTATTCTTCTCTTGATGACGGTAACTTAGTTAATGGAACGCACGTCTAATGAATTAAATGAGATTTTATGTGAATAGAAAACGTATTATAAAGTTTTCAGAAGTTGATGGTTTTGATATCTGTTATAGTAGATATCTGGTTATTCTATAATCGTAACAAAAGGTTATCCAAAAAGACTATCAGAACTTTTAAATGAGGCACAATGATAATTATAAGAGATAATCCGGTAATTTTAATTTTATCTTGAAGAATAACTAATGGAAATTTGTTTTGAAAATGCTGACGTTCAAAAGTCTCATATAGTCGACTGCTGTTTACTTACGGGCTCATACGCATAGATCCAAGATTCGTCATCTGTGCAGATTTTATACACAGCTTTTGACGCACCACGATTGTATTTTTTGAGCATTTTTTGCATCAATTGACACGAACCATTTTTTGAGCTATTGTCAAATTATGCGGAATCCAACGTGCACAAATTTTTTTCACGGCTAAATGTGTATGTAAAATCTTGTGTATGCTTGTCATAGTAATGCCTAGGGATGCCTCAATCTCACGGTATGTCACATGACGATTTTGCTTTATTAGTTCGTGCACAGTATTAATGTTTTCTGGCATAATAACCTTCTTTAAATTCGCCCGTGAGCGAACGACGGTCACGATTGAATTCACTAAACCAGTGATATACAGTAGTTTTAGACGGTGTTTCATTGCCAAAAGTCGAAATGAGTTGATCGATGCACTGTTGTTGAGATAATCTACGTTGAAAGATTAGTAGACAGTAAATCATCGCACGAAAATTCTCACGAATTAATTCCATTTTTTGAATGCTATGAACTGTTCAAGTCACTGAACAACACAAATAACGTCCGTATGACAAAACGTTCTGAGTATAGTCCTGTTCAAGATATTTTGTTGCCTATCGGCAAAATGTTAATTGCCCCAATAAATTTCAATAAAAATATTCCTAGTTTCTTCAAAGGCGCCAGAGTCGAAGTGGTTTAAGTTCTGAATAATTCTGGAAGAAATAAAATATTGTTAAATTAGTATTATTATTATGTATGACTAAAACATTGTTTATTGGTTTGTATATTTTGAATTTATTAGTACAATAAAAATTATAACTTAAATTTAATTATACATTTAATTCGGTTTCACTCTCACTGTCACTTTGATCTACATTAATAATAAGCGGTTCTGTATTATTAGTAAATGATACATAGGAATCTTTTATTTTAATAACATGGTTAATCGAATTTATCCTTCTTTCTTTGGGAATACTATCTACAACTTTTCTAATTAATGTTGCAACACTTGCACTTAGAGTCGGATAAATGTTTTCTACTCTAACATTGGATTTTGCCTGATGCCACATATGCTCAATTGGATTAAAATACTGTAATACGGGGGAAAGCGTAAAACCGTATATCCTATATCGGCAGCAATGGTATCACATCCATATTCCTTTTTAATATTAAATGTCTTTAATATTTCTAGAAAATCACATTTTTTATATGTATTTTCGAAGTATATATCGTTTTTTAACATATAGTTCTGAATTTCCAATTAACTGTTATTTGCATTAGGAACTTAATTTTTTTGGCGGTTATGATAACTAGCATTGTCCATTACAATTACGCTTTCCTTAGGCACATTGGGCAAAAGGGTTTTTATAAACCAATCTTCAAAAAGTAGTGTAGTCATGGTAATCCAAAGATGAATGTTTAATATTTTTGGAGGACAACCGTAAACAATTTGGTTCGGAACCAGCATGTAAAATTGTAATTATTTTTCTCTTGTTTGCTGGGGCTTTGGTTTGGCATTTTCTTAATGTATCTACCCATCCTTTTGCTGGCGTCTCAAGTGTATCGAACTATGTTTCATCAAGGTAGATAATGGGACGATTTTCTAATCTGTATTTTTTTATCGAGTTTAAATAGTCAAACCGCCATTCTCGCAATCGTTGTGATTCCATTAATATTTGTCTTTTATTAATGGTCCGATATGCAAAACCCATTAGAGATAATATTCTCCGGAGGCTAGTTCTGCTGCAGTGAATGTTGGTTTCACCTGTCCTTAGTGTTGCAATGAATGCAATGCAGGCACAGTTTGCTCTTCATACATAACATAAATGTTGCTTCGAATTAAGCATTTGTCGCTTTCGTCAACACATTTGCGTTTACCAGAATCACTACGAACTTTTTTGGTTTTAATTGGCTTTGTCACAACGGCGTTTTCGTTAATGAAGACGTTTCTGCTGCGACTGCATTTACATTAAGCCCCCTATTCAATAAAGAAACATACACATTTTTAACAATTTGCTTAGCATCGGACGATAAATGTTTTCTTTTAAAATTAGCACTACCGGAGGCACAATGATTATTATCTTGCCAAGAACAAGTACAAATACAAGTTAGTACATTTGGAATAATAAAAATGCGATCGAAATTATAGAACTGCTCTGTTTAAGAAAATAATGCGAAATAAATTAAATTTTTCGAATCTATTAAACCAGATATAAAATTAATTTTATCTTTTTTACCTGTTATTTTATTAGGCCCGGCCCTGTTTACATTTTTTGCAACTTTGCCGGGTTTCGTTACGACAGGGGTTGTTAACATTTTATTGCAACCATTTGGTCAGCGATATATCTTGAACCGCACTATACGTGTACTGTCAACCTTCTCAAACTTTAAGATGTATGTGTCAGATGGCAATACCATTGTTGCCAAGTCCAGATACATAAATAACAACCATCGTATAAGCCATATGCCCTTTTTCGCCATTAAAACAGATATTTTACATTCAAATTAATAAACTATTAGGTGCATCTTTACTATTATTTTCTAGAAATATAAGATTACTCCCAGCTACAGTTCCTTTTAATTAAGTAACAGACCATTACAGATTTGAAAGTACTAATTCAGCAATTTTATTGACATTAAAAATATACAATTTTTGTTAAAGTAAATGTGGTACAATATAAGTTGTTGGGAAATATATGATTAATGTGATCTATTAGATATTTGCAGATATTGATGGTTGTAATAATCTATCATACGATATAGACATTAAGTACCATATAAATGAGATATTAAAACAAAGGGAACAGTATTATTGGCTCGTTAATGGTTACGTAAAAAATAAACATTCTATTTAGAAAAATTGACTCATATATTTTTTTGAAAACGAGTTTTACTCGTTTTTTAATAGTAGATGAATACAAGTGTAACTTTTCATGCATTACACGAATTATTTTTTTTATGTTTGGTAAATAAATACTGCAGTGTGTTTTGCTGCAGTGTGTTTTTGTTAGCTTACTTATTGATAGTTCATCATTTTTACTGCATGATTAATTCGTTAAAGTTTATTATAATTTAAACGTGAATAAACAATGTTATTCTTGCTTCTTTTTTAACTGTTAACTAATACATTTCAAATTACAGTAAGGAAAATACCAATTTTTCTTAATTACTATTATCTTCACACCTACACTTTTGAATCAGTACAAACTACAACTGATTGTCAAAAACATTATACCATAATTAAAATATGACATACAGTTAACAAAGAACCTTTCATGAAATTACTGGAAAAATTTATTTGAACACCCAAAAAACGTTTCTAAATATGGGCAAAAACTTTCTGTATTTTGTACTGTATCGATTATTACCTTGACATCCTGCAACCGTCTCGGCATTGATTTTTTTTATCTGGAATTATATTTTTGAAGAGTTTATATTTGCTCGCTAGATTTTTCTCACTTTTTCATTTACTAAAAGTCATAAGTTCTAAGATTAATATCCGATGACTGGGAAGGTGTAGTCAGCCTTCATGTCACACAATGTCAACACAATGTCCACATATTTACGAGAATTTAAGATCCAATTAATAATTACTAAATTTGAAATCCCAGCAGAAGATCCATATACCTCCATATTTAACTGTGGGAATGGTATTCCGAAAATCCAGCACTGTCCTATTTTTTCTACACACACTTTTATGAACATCCGAATCAATTAAACAAAACTTGCTTTTATCATTAAAAATTATTAACTTCTAAAAGTCTAAAGGGTAATTTATGTACTTTTCAGCTAACTGGAGTATTTTCCCCGTTTTTCTTTTGATGAAAGGTTTCTTCCTTCACTTATCTCTATATCCGAAACTATGTATATATTGTCTTACTGTCCCAAGAATCACGATTACTTCAGAACAAGAAGCAATCTCATTGGCTTGAAATCAAGTAATTTTTTCTTACAGAATTTTATATTTTTCTCTGAATTCTAACTGATAGTGCCTTTGGTTGGCCTTCTCTCTTTTCATTTTCAATATACGACCGTTGCTAGCTCTGTCATATTTTTTCACTATGTAATGTACTGTAGATTAACTAAACCTAACTTATTTGGCAATTTATCAATTTCATGCCATTTAAGATTGACTGAATTTGTTTGATTTTCGAATTTTTATAATTTTCCTTTTTCACGAAGGAAATCGCGAATTGCTAACATCTCTGTTAGCAATTCAGCTTGCATTTTGACATTATTCCCTAACATGTTGTAATACTTGTAAATGAAGCACTGGTGAAACTCAAATTCAAGTAATTCGACAGACCCTGTGACCGGCTCTCGTTCAAGTATAATGCATGATTCTAAACCGAATTGAATAAAAAGAAACTTTGGAAATTTAATTCTCGAATTGTGTAAATTCTTTGATTTTGGTCTCAAACCCATTATTAATTATTAACTTAAAATACGTACTTTAAACAATTTCTGGAATTGAAGCAATTATTTCTCTTAGTACTTTTTCTAGCAATATATCTTACAAATTATTGATTGATTGAATAAAACGATATTTTTACTTTGTTATCTATCAGTTTTTAATATATCTTACATTTTACTTGCTATATACTGTAAAGATATTCCTCTGTAATTTCCACATATCATTTATTTTTCCTTTGCCCGGGTACTTGTATTTCAAGAGATCTTTCAATTTAATTGATCCTTCTGCTCCCATACGGTTTGAAATTTCTTGTACTTTATCTTTAGTTTCTATTGCAACTCAAAGGTTTCGCGAAATATTTAGCAAATTATATAATTACACTCATTTTTTTATACCTATAAATGAAGTATTCGTGAAAGTCGAATTCGAATTAATTCGGCACACCCTGTAACGGCTCTTCTTCAAGTATGATTCATGATTCTAAATCAAATTGAATAAAAAGAAAGTATGGAAATTTGATTCTTGAATTGTGCAAACTCTGGTATTGCTCTCAAACCCATTAATAATTATTGACTTAAAATGCGTTCTGGAAACAATTTCTGAAATTGGCGCAATTATTTCTCTTAGTATTCGTTCTAGCAATGTCTAGCAATATCTCTTATTTGATTTATGTTTTATGCCTTCTTCCTTTTTTTTATCACACTCCTTTTTTTATACTTGTAAATGAAGCATTGGTGAAAGTCGAATTCGAATTAATTCGACATACCCTATGACTGGGTCTTCTTCAAGTATGATTTATGATTCTAAATCAAATTGAATAAATATAAGTTTTTGAATTGTGTAACCTCTTTGGTTGGTCTAAAACCCATTATTAGTTACTAACTTGAAATAAATACTTGAATTAATTTCTATAATTGGTTCAATTATTTCTCTTAGTATTCTTTCTAGCAATATCTCTTACATGTTACCTGCAGTACACACTAAATATATTCCTCTATAGTTTCCACATATCATTTCTGTCTTTATTTTTCCTTTGCCCGAGTACTAATAGTTCAAGAGATCTATCAATTTAATTTTTTCTTCTGCTCACATATGGTTTGACATTTTTGACTTTATTCCATGTACGTCAGCTACTTTCCAATTTTTAGTCATCCTGGTCCACCTCCTTAACTTCTTCATTATTTACTTTAATATTCACATGTGTTTGTATTTCATTAATCATATTATCTTTAGTTTCGATTGTCCCTCAATGGTTTTACGAAATATTCATCGATTTATGTTTGATGCCTTCTTTCTTTTTTCATAACACTCCATTTTTTTTATTGTTATTTATTTATTGATTTATTTTTTAACATATTGGACAATTTTTCATTTCCTTCTCCTCCTTCTTCTAATTCATTCATTTTCCTCTCTTAATAATTTGCAGCTTCTAATATTTATAAACTCTACTTTATCTGGCAACTCTACTTCTTATCACTTATTTCTTTTTCCTTTAATTTAATTTCTACAAGATAGTCATCACTGGCGATCGTTTCACACTAAAATTATTTAATTTTTTTCTGTTTTTTGAATCACTACCAAATTATAGATGGTTGATATATCGTTTCTGCTTACGGCTTCACCGGCGTACTCAAGGAAAGGTTATTTAGTAATTACGCGTAGTTATTTAGTATACAAAATTCACTTATTATTTGGCCCTTTGAATTTAAAGTATACCGATACATCTCTCAATTTTGTGTTCATAAATATCTACCCTGCCATATGAATCACCTCGTATTAGAATGTTTTTTTTATCTTTCTACATTTAGGCCTCTAATTTTAACAAAAAATGACCGTTTACAATCTTTATGTCCGATTCATTTGGCCTATAAACAATCACAATCTTTGTAATTTCTTCTTAACTTATTTTATATCCTACAGTGTGTCCAGGATAAGGACTTACCAGGATATTTCTGAACCGATTTTCATAAACTTTGTTTTTTTGCTAATATCACGACCAACTGCGTCAACTTCTATGGTTTCCATTTTCGAGAAGTACTATTAGGAATTTTTTTAGAGAAAAACTAACAACGGATTCTTGCTGGTCAAGAATGGAACAATAAAGGAACTACCTTAAACTAAACTGTACAAATTTTTATGGTTCTAAATTACTGGGTGTCCCAGATATTTGTGATATTTATATGATACTTTTTCTAACAATTACATGTACTTTCTGTTATTAAAATTCTGTATATCATGGAAATCAAAAATTGTAAACTGATTAACAAATGTCACTGTGACTGATTAATTTGTTTTATAGTGATTTCAAACGCCAATAATGATTTATACTTTAGAAGAAAAAGTAGAAATTATAAGAGCTATCATCAAAAATTTAATAGAAAACATCCAGAACAATAATATATAATATATCAATCATATTACAGTTTCTTGCATAAACCAATATTTTAAACAAAACGGAACTGTTGATAAACTTCCAAATCGGCACCGTTCTCATGAATTTTGAGCATCTCAATTAGTTCTTGATTATTTTAATGAGAATCCACACTCAAGCGTTAGGGACGCTAGTAGAATTTTAAATATCCCGAAAAGCACTATCTGGATATGCTCGAAGAAAAATAACAGGAAACCTTTTAAACCAAAATTTCTTCAAACACTTGAAGTTGGTGACACTGAAGGAAGAATGGAATTCTGTTTATAGTTACAAGGCATGTACATACAAGATCCTACATTTCTAAAAAATATTTTATACACAGATGAAGCCACATTTACGACAAATGGTATCGTATCATCACAAAATATTAGATTATTGGGTCAAGATATTGAGACAATATTCTACTAAGGTGAACGTTTGGTGCGGTACTTTAAATGACATTATTATTGGACCATATTTTTTGGATGGAAATTTGAATACAGCTAGATTTTTTAGATTTTTTCAAAATGATGATGATGATGATGAAATTGATGCGTTGCCTCTTAATTAGCGGTACAATTTATACTTACAATTTGACGGGGCACCCATTCATCATACAATTAACGGAAGAAACTGGTTAAATAATAATAAACAGTCCTATAATTAATTGGCCGCCAAGATCCCCGGACCTCACGCCTCTTGATTTTTTCTCTGGGGCACAATTAAAAATAAGGTTTATGTTTCGAGGCTCCAAACTCGAGACGATCGTTGTGATCCTATTAGGCAGGCTTACCGTAACATTACCAAACTACAATTGAGAAAAGTAGTGAACAATACCCGACGACATATTGAAAAGTGCTTGATAGAAAATGGCGAAATGATAGAAATGTCTAGTATTTAAGTTTTATAATGCCAATTTAGAACGACCTGTAAATAAAGGATTAAGAAATAGTCTATAATTATTAGAAAAATTATGAATTATTAATTATTATTGTAAAAATATCATAAAATAATATCAAGGAACCCCAGTAATGTAGAACCATAAAAATCGGTACGTTGTGGTTTAAGGTGGTGCTGGTCAAGAATCCGTCAGTTTTTCTCTAAAAAAAGGCCTAATAGTACTTCTCGAAAATGGTAATCATAAAAGTTGACGCAGTTAGCTATGGTATTAGCAAAAAAAAACATGTGATACACTTTCTTAATGCTGTTTTCCGAGATTTATCCAACAAAAGAAAGTTTATGAAAATCGGTCCAGAAATAAAAATTTTAAGGGGGTGGTAAGTCCTTATCCTGGACACACTGTATATATTATATACTCATGATCCTGTCGTTCACAAATTTTCAGTTATATGGTGGCCCCCAAATTATCAATTATATATGTCGAAGGTTGATTTTATAATGATTTTCACTAATGTAAATATGCTACTACACTGTATTTCTCTCGATGGTTAAAATTATTATACCTTGTACCTTGACTTGCATCTATTAAAAATACATGACCTGTAAACATTATTCAGGGTTAACATCTGAGCGAAAAATTAGACCAATTCTTGTATATGAAAGTTATTAACTGCATAGTTTTTTCTTCTTTTCAGAACAGCTTCATATGTAGCAAGATTGATAACGGTAATTTTAGGAATAAAATGGGTGATGCGGAATGGAGAACGTCTAGAACCGCAGGAACCTTGCATCATAGTTTCCAACCATCAAAGCGCATTAGATGTGTTAGGTATGGCTGAAAATATTTTTATAGTAACAAACATTGCTTTCAATTCTTCTATTGGAACCTTTCGCGTGAAACACTAAACTCGAAGAGTGTTAGCATCATCAGGACATGCATATGAAAACATTCAAATAGCAAAATATAAGAAAATCATGAATCAGGAATATATATATCATCATTATCATCATCATCAATATCATCATCAGCCCGTGTCGATCAACTGCAGGATGAAGGCCTCTTCAGCATGTTTCTAACTTTCACGGTCCTGGGCTTTCCTCTGCCTCTCTGATCTAATAGACTTAACGACATCAATCCATCGTGCTTTCGGTCTTCTTCGCGGACCCTTGCGATCAAGCGGTATCCACTCCACGATTGCCTTGGTCCATCTGTCATTGCATCGCCTCGCTATATGGCCTGCCCATCTCCATTTCAATTGTTTTACTCTTCCAATGATGTCACAGACTTTCGTTGGTTACCTGATCCATGTGCAGAACTTTCCGTCTCGTCTTGTAATACCAAGCATACATCTTTCCATTCCCCTCTGTGCTACAGAAAGATTTTGGATTGATTGAGATGTGAGTGTCCAGGTTTCATTTCTGTATGTCAAAGCGGGTAGAACGCACTGATCGAAGACTTCTTATCAGGCAAAGTGGGAGTCTGCTCTTAAACACAAAGTTGAGCCTGCCAAATGCCTGCCAGCCACATTTAGCACGCCGTTCCACCCCCCGGGCGGTATTCCCCTCCATTGAAATTCTTTGCCCAAGATATATAAAGCTGTCCACAATCTCCAAATTCCTTCCTAAAACTGAAATTCTTCTGTCCTAAGTGAAGTTATTGAACATAACCTGACTCTTTTTCAGGTTTATTTTCAAGCCAAATGCGTCTTTGCAGCTCCTCTGGGTCTTGTGAAAGAATATCGATATCATCTGCAAATCTAAGATGGTTTAAGTTTGCACCATGCAGTTGCCACCAAGTACACCTCGTTCTATATTAATTCCCACTTCAGGATCATCAAGGTGAACTGTGGCTGTAGCTCCATTATATATCGATCCTAATAGGTTTACATATGCTCTATCTACCCCTTGGCTAAGCAGTGCATCCATTACTGATATCATCTGCAAATCTAAGATTGTTTAAGTTTACACCATACTATTCCCAATCTAGTTTACGGAATACTTCTTCAAAACCAGCCGAGAAAAGAATAGGCGATATTGCATCACCCTGCCGTACACCTCGTTCTATATTAATTCCCACTTCAGGATCATCAAGGTGAACTGTGGCTGTAGCTCCATCATATATCGATCCTAATAGGTTTACATATGCATCCATTACTGCATGATTAGAGATAGAGTCAAATGCTTTTTCGTAGTCGATAAAGGCCAGGCATAGTGGCATGGTGTATTCGTTGTGCCTTTCTATGACCTGCTGTACAACCTGTATGTGATCCATTGTACTGAATCCACCTCTGAATCCTGCTTGTTCTCTTGGTTGTGCGTTATTCAGTTTTTTTAATATTCTTTTAGAAATATATATATATATATATATATATATATATATATATATATATATATATATATATATATATATATATATATATATATATTCGTAACTATTTCATACAGACAACATTTTGAATTATTAATGTAACGCTTAGTTAACTTCGCGGTTCATTTTTCAAGGCTTATTTGGTATGATTGTTATATCACATATTTTAGTTTTAGAATTAGATTCATTCATTTCCTGATGATGCTAACATGGTTAGCGAGTCGAGAAGTCTAGAAAAAGTGATTTGGTGTTTAGTGGAAAATGCCTTCAAGTATATTGAAATATTGTTTTAACAATTACACGTTTCAGGTCAAATGCATCTATGGCCAACGATGAAACGATGTACAGTAATTGCCAAAAGTGAATTATTTTATGCGTGGCCGTTTGGTCTAGCTGCATGGTTGTGTGGATTGGTGTTCATTCCAAGGGTGAAAAAAGACGAAGCGAAACGAGTTTTAAATGAGGCTGCTGAAAGTATTAAAGAAACCAAGGTAAGTACATAATTTTTATATATGTATGTATATATATATATATATATATATATATATATATATATATATATATATATATATATATATATATACATATATATATATATAACTCCGACACCGTTTAACCGACCACCATGAAATTTGGCACGCCTAAGTATTTTTTATGGAGAAGGTTTTTATGCTATTGATTTTGTTGTAACTCACCACTAGATGGCGCTATAGGTCATAAACTTCTACACCGTATAACCGATCGCTATGAAAATTAGTATACATAGGTATTTGAATACAGTGAATAATTTCGCACTATCCACTTTGTTGTACCTCGCCACTAGATAGGGCTGTGGCGTATCAACTTCTGCACATTCACTACATCTTTCCTTGCTTACAGTATTTAATTTTTAAAATGCTACCGTACGATAAATAATGTAGCTTAATGGATATAGATAAAAGTGAAAGGAAATTTGTGTAGAGCGGGTAACTTAACGGATAACTTGTATTACGTCAGATGTTAGTATTAGTTTGAATTACATTAAATTGGTTTGATTATATTCAATGGGATAGTAAAACATATTGTTCGTTCACGTGAATTGTTAATAAAAAATATATATAATTTATCATTAATTTATTCTAGTAAAAATAATAAAATCTTATCAGTAAGATCAATCTTATCAATATGATATCAATGTAATCTTTTATCTACATTTCTACATCTACTACAATCTACATTTTATATATATAGAGGTAAATAAATATACACTGGCAAGACAACGTCTGTCGGGTTCTGCTAGTATATAGATTTATATTTATAGATGAGATGGGAGAGTATCAAACAAGATACATAAGCAGATTGCCTTACAGTCAAGACCAGTTTTTTATCGTTTTTAGAATACTTGAATAACTTGAACAATAATACACATGAATACATCTTGAAAAAAAATTTAAGTATCTGTTTATTAAGTAGGGTGGTCCACGGGAAATTGGGGCTAGTAGACAGAGAAGGGAGCCTGCAATAGGTGTCTGTCAACTGCCTCTACGAAGCTGTTTACTATCCATTATGCCGGTGTAGACTGATCCTTTTTTTGTTTGTCAACGCCTCGCATTTGCTCAAATAATGCTTGACAAGGTTGAAAAAAATGAAGATTTGACCATTATCATAAGCTGTTCCTTTAAACCGGGTCATTAATAAACAAACCTGCCGATTTTTAAGCCTCAGAAAATTTCTCATAATGGCACGCGAGACCATTACACAGTCTAAAACAGGCAAACTTTAGAGAAAATGCACTAAACGAGTGTTCGTAAAAATGGCCATTACTTGAATGACATTAATTTCTGTACTTATACGTTTACCTCCTGATATCTACAAAAAAATTTAAAATGTTTCTCATTTTTGCTTTTGTAAAGTTGCCTCAGATTTAAAAAAACATTAACCATTAAATTATTAAATCATTAATAACACTAAACCTAATAATACTGTGTTAAAGATTAACCAATTTAGGTAAATATAAAATAACTCCTAAATGAACAACGAAACGGAATACAGCTTACTATAATCTTAGTGGTTATAGATATAGGTAAACATATATTCTAAAAATAAGGGGATTTAGAAGTATTCATTGACATTTATTGAATTGTTGAAAATGTACTTAACCCTTTCATTCCATATCCCTACAGCTCTCAAAATGCATACATGCGCATTTCTACTAAAACCGTTCGGAAATGAATATATTCAGTATATTGTTTTTTTGACAAGCATATTGATTCTTTAATGTTATTGTATTTTTATATTTTCTGAATAAATAATATAATTAGAGTTATTGCACGCTTTTTCAATTAAAAAACAAATATGTATGATGTATGACGTACATTTTTTCATCTTACTAATTATTTAGCACTAGAGACTTTAACACTAAAAAATAACTTGCAATTTAGTAATTATCAGAAATTAATAACAGAATAATGTTGATACTATTTTTGAACAAAAAAAAATTATAACAATGGAGAGGATTTGAACCTGAAACTGCACGCCATAAAAAGTTTAAATTGATGCCTTGGATACCCTTGAGATGGCGCCACTGCTTAACACATTTCCCATCGTCCTTTGCAGGATTGGAATACCTTCTTATATATTATCTTAGCTGGATAGTAATAAACATATTCTATATCTACGGCAGATCGTCTCAGACATGAAATTTTAAGGGCAATTGCAATTGCAAATTTAAGCACATGTAATGCAGGGGGTTTAAACAAAATATTCATAAATATTAACCAAAGAAAAATTTAGAACTGGATTTAATGAGAGGCTGTATTATTTTTGCCCAAGTTTTTCAGTATCTCATTATTACCATCATATTAAGTCAATTATTTCTAGTAAAAACAATACAAGTAATTTTTATAATTAATTATGCTTTTCTTCGTAATCAAAATAGAAATTTGTCATAATGCCCTTACATTTTTACCTTTATCAATAATGGTTGTTTATAGTTTTAAAAAATATTATCTGACTTTTCTAATATATGACCTTATAACAAAAAAACAACCAAATTTTTAAGAGCAGAGTGGCGCAGTGGAAGCGTGCTGGGCCCATAACCCAGAGGTCCGTGGATCGAAACCACGCTCTGCTAAAAATCTTTTTTTTTCTTTTAAGTTATAGTTTAATTTGGGGATTTTTAATCCAGATCAGTTAGTTTTTTCATGGGAACCTTTCTATAAGGAATAGATTTTCGTAGGACTTGTTTCATTGAGTTTCTAATGGTAAAAAGTAAATCTTTTAAACACAAAAATAAAGCTAATAATTATTTAAACAAATAATTCTCAATTATCGAATGATTCAAATTAATCACAGAAACCCAAAAGGAATATACTTTTCATAAAAAAAATCAAAAGGTTTTTCGAAAGAAGTGATTAGATAAAAAAAATAATGTTAAAATTTAATAATTTCTACAATTCAAGTGCGATCGTCAAAAATAAAATTTTTATGATTTTCGGGATTGCTGAGTATGAATATAATAAATACCGCGAATATAATGTAATAATATATGCTAATTGACATAGAAAAAAGAACACCTAGTAAAAGTTTTTGTATTGTAATTATATTTTGTATACTTGTTTCTAGTGACCTTACAAATAAATTATCAAAATTTCAGCCATAGTAACAAAGCCCTTGTTCGTATAAAAAAGTTTTTGGCACTGTAAAAAAGTTTTGAGTAACTTTTACGATTTGACAGTGATTTGTTTTATTGCAATTTAATTTCGTTAAAAAAGTTATCATGCCTAGAGTGGGAAGGCCTGCAAATTTTCACACATTTTGAGAGGGGCCGAATTGTAGGTCTAAGAGAGGCCGGATTGTCTTTTCTGGAAATTGGAAGAAGACCGAATAGGACTGTTCACATGGTGTTGAGAACTTAGTGAGCGTGGGTTGAAGAAGTCCGACAACAACCAGCTAGAGGCACAAGACGCCGTCCAGCGACAACATAACTCCAGGAGTACCGACTTCGACTTTTGGCCATAAGAGACCGTTTTACAATTTTACACTCCACTGCTAACCAGCGGTAGGAAAAGCATGGAAGGTTAATTGCGAAGGTTAAATGCGAACAATCTACCGCAGAATCAGATCTTTTGGGCTCGTTTCTTACAGATCATATCTGGCATTACCTCTAAGGGGGGAACATCGGCGTCAACCGCTGGAGTGGTGCGGAGAAAAACTTCAGTAGGATGCGGAATGGAATCGTGTTGTTTTTAGTAACGAGTCCCGCTTCTGTATAGGAGGTCATGACCTTGTGTAAGAAGTATAGAAGTGTAAGAAGTGTAAAAAGATATCGCGGACAACGACGAAATTCAGAGCTCTTTATGGAGAGGCACATACATCGCACAGTGGGTGTTATAGTTTGGAGTGTCATCGCACATGGTAGTAGGTCACCTCTAGTTTTTGTCCGTGGTAGTATGACGGTTCAGCGGTATGTCCAAGAAATTGTAGACCCTCATTTGTTAGAACACTTCAAAATCCACTTGTCCATCAGTATAATGCACGCCGACACATTGCACTTGTTACTTTGCATCATTTTGAAGGAGCCCAAGTCAATTTACTGTGATACGGCGAGATCCCCGGACCTTTTCGGAATAGAGCATGCGTGGGATATCGTAGGTCGAAGATTGTTCACATTGCCACACCATCCACAGACGTTGGAGGGACTACGGGGCGATATTCAAGTAGCATAGGACACTATACCTAGGACTAGACACCTCCATGAATGTATACAAAGTGGAGGTCGATCCACCCATTACTGATTATAGCTCCCTAACTCGTAGTAATTAGATCTTCAATTTTTAATGAGTTATACTGTTTAACAAGAACAATAAATCTATAAAACAGTTTTTAAAATGTTATCATTATTTCTTGGTGTTCCTTTTTCTATGTCACTTAGTATATGTCATTAAAGAAGTCCAAATGAAACAGCATGAAATGTCGTTCATCCTAAAATATTTATTTTGGAAATATTCATTAAAAAATTGCAAACAATTTTTATGAATAATTACTTTTATTCATTATTAGAGACTGGACTTGAAAAAAATTTAGTGAATAAATTGTTTATATGTATATCGCAAAAATGTTTACAAATTCATTTCAATTATTTTTTATGGGTACATTGGATTGTTTCGTTTTTTAAATGTTGTATGGTAGAAAAATAACAGTACGAAGTAAACACAACGATAAAACAAAAGTTAGTAAGATACAGTCGCCAAATATCGCCCCTTTTTTGTAAAAAAATTGTAGACAAAAATATTACCATTATAATAACAAATAAAACGTCAAATAATAGTACTATTTCTACAAGAGTAAGAATTACTATTTTCTCTAATTACTAATACTCTAGTAAGAATTACTATTTCTACAAGAATTGCTTTAACAATAAATTGGAAGTTCTGCAATTATATATTTGGGCGCCTAATTACATCCCGGGGACGATATTGAGATCACAATAATTCTACTATATATATATATATATATATATATATATATATATATATATATATATATATATATATATATATATATATATATATATATATATATATCAGCTCAAAGGAAGGCTAACAACAACAAACGCCTCTAATTGTACTTCGCGTGGTCCACCAGTGCCCATACGTGGATAATAATAATAATATATATATATATATATATATATATATATATATATATATATATATATATATATATATATATATATATATATATATATATATATATATATATATATATATATATTCTGGAGGTGCTCCATCAAGCAGTTCAGCTTTCATGTTTTTTCTTGGAAACACAATTAATGGAGGAATAAACTGAGCAAAAAATGCTGTCATACAGGTCACAATAGATACTAATGCTCCCCTTGCAGCAGACGACAATTTGTGAACTTCTTTCTTGCCTTTCATAGTCAAGATTTTCCTACCTTGAACGGTGCTAATTCCAGTTTCGTTGACATTGAATATTTTATTAGGGTTGAAGTTAATCTTTTGCAATTCAGGTTTCAATATATCAAAAAAAGTCTTAACATTTTCTGCAGTAAAACCTTGTATACGAGCTCGTGATAATGACTCTGATTTACGAAATAACAAGTCAGGATGACGGGCCATAAATAGCTTCATCAATTTCAGTATTTCAAACATATCAATAATTAAACCATTCCGACAATATTTCAATCAAAAACTCACCTTGAACAGTATTTTCCTTTTTAAAATATCTTGTCAAAGAAGTGACGTCTCACCGTGAATTGTTTACAATGACCGATTGAGGTCACTAACTTTAGTTCGGGTTTACAAATTTAGGTAAAGTTAGCCAGAAAAAAAAAGAAACCGACGGGGACGAAATTTGGCGACTGTACCTTATTAATCAATTTTTCTATAGAACGAATCTGTAGTGTACGACTATAAACACACTAGTAAGCAATGACTTTGCCCGATCTCTGGTAAAAATCCGCTCCCTTTTCGTCATCCTTATTTTCAATTTCATTCATTTATATTAGTGGTGTTGCCTTTAAGCAGCTACTTCCTTTGGATTGTGAACAAGCTAGAGATCTATGCAAGCCACTTTTCCTGGATCCACAAGCCGGTCCAAATCCGGTCTTAATCGAACAAAAGAGCATTATCAGCAAGTTTTCGGGGACTGGTGGCTGAATCATCATAATTGGCTGTAACATCTCACTCTCATACTTTATCGTAACCATAACTGCACTTGTAAATATATCCGTTTTATATGTTCCATGCCCGTTTTATGTGTAGGCACCAATGAAGCTAGATTGACACAGCTATTGTGGAATGTAGCTTTAATGAATGATTGGTACTGAAATTTATTTAAATTATGTATAGTTTGTTGAGCACCATGCAAGGCCTAAACAAATAAATTACCGGATTCAAAATATTTAGAATATGATCCCTCGGATTTATAACCCTTTGGCCGAAACTCTTTTATTTGGCAGCAAGATGGAACATCGGTTCGCTAAGCTATATTTTTCTTCTCCTTTTTCATTTTTTTTGCCATTCCACTTAATCATTATCAGGATGTAAGGTATAATAAACTTTAATTTGCAATCTTTGGTTTATTAACAGTTTCATGGTTAGAAGTGCAGTCTTTTTATATGAATACAATCTAAAAAAAATAGTCATTAAAGTAAAGGAATCGAACAAATAAACCAATTAAAAAAAATATGCGATAAGAAAATTGCAGTATTAGCTATCACAACGAATTATAGCACAACTATTGCACACTTTTTTCGAACACTCCAAGCAAGTCGGTTCTTCACAAGAAATACATTTATAGACAGTTTTCCTTTTCTTTTGATACGAACAAAAAATTTTAATCGACAAGTTTTTTTCTCGGGCTTATTCGTTAGAGCTGAAGTGTTTTCCCTCGTTAAGTTCCCTTGAGATCGATTCGCAAATTCAGTTCGATGCCTCACGATTTGTTTTGCTTTTGCTGACTCTTCTACAGCCAAAATCATATTTCGTAGTTAATGAGGTAGATTAGAGATTTCCAGTCGGGATTTCACGAAATCGTGGACCAAATACATTGAAACTCTTTTGAGAAAATCAAAATGCGAGATGGTTTTTGTTTCTTGAAAAAGTCAATGAAAATACTTTGATCCAGCATTTGATCCAGCCATGGCCACCATGTGATAAAAAATCGCCAACGGCCACCTTGTTGTTTTGCGATTAATAGAATAAACACTACACTTCATATCCACTGTGTTCCATTCCTCTTACGATATCACTTACCATTTGAAACGTCAGTGTATTGGGAATGGAGCATTGACGAAAGCAGTACAACTACCTTTTTTTTGGGACTTTTATATATTACATCTAATATTTTCACGGATTGTACGGATGTGCATGGGTCGTTGTGCTCGCTTTTATAGCCGGCCGTCTATGCGCAGATTATATCGGGGTAGTTCGGGACTATTTGCGGCGCTCGGCAATGCTAGCGGGCGTCCGTTTTTAGATTTTTCTACGCCACCAACGTTGCCGCGTTTCTTCTTTTTTCAGTAGGGATTTTCATACTTTTGGAATGTTCCGGGCGTCGTTTCGCATACTGGCAAGTCTGAACATTGTCTCACTATATCCAAGTATCCCCATAGACGAGGCTTTGGGTCTAATTTCGATGAACCAATAGTTTCAACCATAGGTGGGGGAACTCTCCGAACACTGCTTGAAGAATACATATTTTTCCTTCAACCCAGATCTACAGACAGACAGACGGTGCCCGAATGGAATCATCTTTATCACTCCTTATAGCCAACCTGTTCATGATCGACTTCGAAACAAAGGCATTGGCCAACGCTCCTTTAAAACCTAAACTTTGGAAACGCTACGTGGATGATATCTTTATAACATGGCCTCACGGAAACGATCTTCTAAACAACTTCCTAACTCAGTTAAACGGAATCCACCCCAGAATACAGTTCACTCTGGAAGTCGAACAGGATAGAAAACTGCCGTTTTTGGATCACCTTATCACAAGGAAACTTTCTGGAACCCTCGAATACGCAGTGTATAGAAAACCAACTCACACCGATCGATACCTCAACGCTAAATCCCATCATCATCCTTCTCAAATCCAAGCAACAGCAAACACCTTGGTTTCCAGATCCTTCTGACTGACGCTCCCAGATACACGAAGCGAAGAACTACCAAAAATTTCCACAGCCCTTAGACAAAATGGATATTCAGAAAATTGTATCAGGAAGGCTATTCGCCGTCAAGAAACCCAAACACGAAGAACAATAGAGCATCATGAACCAAATACACCAAAGGTCCTTCTACTATACGTAAAAGGAATCACATATAGGATAGGCAGACTACTAAGGAAACATAAGATCAGAACAACCTACAAGCCGCATAAAACTGTCGCAAACATCCTAAAAAACCCCAAGGATAAAAGATAAGTTAGACTGTAAAATCATGGGGTGTAAAGTATATCTTGTTCCGACTGCAACAGAACATACATAGGACAAACAAACAGACGAACATCGGCCAGATTACAAGAATATAAAAACAACTTAAAAAACAAACAAACCACTTCTGCTCTATTCCAGCACCATCTACAAACAGGACATACAAATTTTTACAATTAGAAACTCAGTGAAGTCTCATGAAAATCCATTCACTACAGTCTGGTTCCAAGATTTTACATTTTTTCAGGACTAACTGGTCTGGACTATATACATTGGTGAAATTTTGTGTCCTATACAGCATATACTACTATGATCAAAAAGTATGGTGACTTTTAAAAATTCGTGCGCACTTGACGTATCGATACAACTGTTTATTTTCTAAGTCATATATGGCCGTCCTTGACATCTGACAGGAGTTTCATATCCTTTTATTAGTTAAATTAGAAATAATAGCGTCTTTTTTAATTGTTAAAAATATTTTCCTTCCTAAATTTTTCCTTTCCTAAATTTGTCGAGCTAAAATTTTCGAATTTTTCACAAAAAGAAACGAAACTCTTTGTGCTGATGCATTAAATATGTTGATTAAGTATTTGATACAAGGATTAAGCAGTGATACAAGGACTTTAGTGATGGTAGAGAAGCAGATGAAGTTGAACTTCTTTCAGTAACAGCTTCCACGTCAACTAATGAAGGAACATTACAAAAATGAAAGATTTCGGACCGAATAATCACCGATTAATTAGTAGAGACATAGGAAAAAAACGTCCAGCTGTGTGGCAAAACAATTCATAATCTTTGCATTACGATAACACAGATATTATAAGTACCGTCTGAAAGCATCATCATTTAGTACTGCGTAACAAAATTTATTGGACAAAATGTATTAAAGTTATTGGAAACTGTAGTGGCATTAAAAAGGGCACAGCAAAATTGAAATCTGAAACGTTGTTTTGTATTATTGGGCTAGGACTTCTTCAGTCCGCCTAATGCAAATATTTTATTATATTAAAATAGATCATTATTGTTTACAAAGTTGATAAGCTTTTATTATGAATGTAATTAGTCAATATATTCAATAATAATCGATATGATTATTGAAACGCATTGAAATTTAAAACGTGGTTTTGTATTGTTAGGTTAGAAAACTTATAACGCAAATATTTTATTATAATAAAATATATCAATATTGTTTACAAAGCAGATAAGCTTCTATTATGGTGATTTGTTATCATTCATTTTTTTATCAAATTATAACTGTTTATGTTGAAAGGTGGATAATGTATTAATTTTTTTTGAAATTTTACTATATTTATAATGTAATAATATGAAATAATTGGAAAATATGCAATTTATCTAATGACTAACCGTGTTTACTTCAAAATGGGGGTTATTTTAATTACAGTGTAACATGTGTTATGAAAATAAATACCAGATCTGTAAATATGAAATCGGAATTTGTCCATAGATGACCCTAGCTGTCAATGTTACCGTCAAACTGTGTCACTAGCGCCATTTCCTTGTTGACAGCTGACAAAGATTTTTAACTCACAACAATAAGTTTCATACAACAGCATAGTTTGAAATAGCGTTGAACATATCGAATTTTGCGCCTGGAAACTACGATTTGCGAACAGCATTGATTTTCTGTTACCATTTAAAGAAAACTGCTGCAGAATAGCATCGAATGCTTGTCGAAGCTTACCGTGAGCATGTTCTTGGTAAATCACAGTGCTTTAAGTGGTGTAAAAAATTCATAAGTGCCCGTTTTGACGTGGGAAACGAAGAACATGGATAACCACCGAAAAAGTTTGAAGACAGGAAATTACAAGCATTGTTGGATGAAAATAACGCTCAAACGCAACAACAACTCACGGTTCAATTAAATGTGACACGAGAAGCCGTCTCTATACGTTTGAAGGCCACGGGAAAGATCCTGAAGATAGAAATGGGTTCCACATGAACTGAATGAAAGACAACTGGAAAACCGAAAAACCACTTATGAAATGCAGTTTGCCAGGTACAAAAGAAAGTCACTTCTCCATCGGATTGTGAATGGCGTTGAAAAGTGGATATATTTTGAGAATCCTAAGCGTAAAAGATCAAGGTATCTCCAGGCGACCATCGACATAGGCCAAATCAATATGGACGGAAGAAAGTTCTCAGAGTTTGGTGGGCTCAGAAGGGTGTGATCTATTATGAACTGCTAAAACGATGGCGAACGATGGCGAACCCATTAATACTGAATGTTACCGATAACAAATGATCGATTTGAATCAAGCTTTGCGTGAAAAACGATCAGAATATCAAAAAAGGCAACAGACTGATTTTGCTTCATGATAATGCACCATCACAAACAGCGGAACTAGTCAAAGATACGATTGAGGCATTTAGTTGGAAATACTTTCGCATGCAGCTTACTCACCCGACTTTGCTCCGTCCGATTACTACTTATTTGCATTGATGGTTTATGTACTTACTGAGCAGCGCTTCACTTCTTACGAAAATGTATGAAAATGGCTCGATGGTTTGCCTCAAAAGAGCAGCAGTTGTGTTTGGCGTGGCATCCAGAAATTGTCAAACAGGTGGGAAAAATGTATGGCTAGCGATGGGCAATACTATATAAAAATATTTTGTATCATTCTCATACAATAAACGTGTATTTTCGATACAAAAATTCCGGTTTCATATTTTCATACCTAGTATATTCAATTTATTCTAATCAAAAACTGTCAGAGTCTTGTTTATTTTAATAATCCACTTTAATTATGCCGTAAGGACTGGTATTGGTTAAAAAGTTTGCATTATTACTAATGATAGTTGAAAAATTAGTCCAACATTTTTGATTGGAAGCACCGGAAAAATTCTAAGGTGTCTTATGGTTGTAGACCAGATGTAATGTTTAATAAAATTCTCTTGTCGGAATTTTGTTAATTTCGTTTTTATGTAGAACAGCACATATCTATCACATTTCAATAATATCTGCAGGATTTGTTTTTATATCACATATCTAAATTACATTGTCCAAATATCCAGCTCGGTTCTTGTATAGATCACGGCGCTTTTCTCTAACTCTATTTTGGCAATAACAACTTAAATGTTTGCTTTGAGCTCGTGAATCGTCATTGGATTATTACCATGCACATCCCTGTAACGTGACACCAAAGGTAAAAAATGCGAAAGTGGTATTATATGGTGTCCGGTTTACATGAGCATTTGAGCAAAACAAAGGCACTTCAGTGAATATGAATTTATACGATTAAAAAATTTTGAGTATGTACTTAACATACTATAGGACACGTCATAGAATGATAACTAGTTTTAGGTCGACAGTTATCGGATGTATAAGTGATCGGAGAATCATTATTAAACTTAAAAATTAAACAATGGATATCAGATAGCAGAATTTCAATATTTCAACCAATAAATACTTTACACAAATATTTCAGTGCTAAGAGCATGCTAAAATCAAGAATTTTCGATCCAATTGATTCGACACAATCGGGCTTTGAGCTGATTCCAAAACTTTAATTATTCGATTTGAATCTTTTATTTGCGTAATCGAGTATAGCCGGAACTGCACTGCCTTTGATCAATAAATTGCGCTTTTTTTTGCTATTGAACATCAGTTCGTGCCAAACGAACGAAATAACAGCTTAAAAAACTTAAAGCAATCGAACTTTAACTATATCCAGCATACAGTCTAAACTTTGTAGCATTCGACTTTCACATCTTCGTCTTCAGCTTCAATTATTGTTTGCATGTAAGCTTGATACAAATAAGGCCTATCTAATTTAAAACGGTGATATTTCGATAAATATAAGTGTAAAAAATAAAAACAAAATTATTCTCTTCTATCTTTTATTTATGATGGCTAATGAACAAAAAAATAGCATTTTCTAATTAAATGTAGGCAATAATCAACAATTCAAAGACCTTAGCCGGTCGTCATAATAAATCGCGGCCACATAATAAGGCCTATAAACTTAAATGTAAGATAATCTGGCCAATAATGTATTTATATGAAAAACTTGTTTTATATATCTTTAGCCCTTGTTCTTTGGATGATTAAAGATTTTTGCAACATAATAATAAAATATTACACTCAAACGGAAAGTCAGACTTGTCTATTTTTAAAGAAGAATCATAAACTATTAATAAAATAAAACATATTTTCTCAAAAAAAAAATAGATTAACAAAAAAAATCATTTTGGTAGGTAAATCATACTGTGCTTTAATAAGGCCCCGATACATAAATCACCATTATTATGTTTAGAAACTTCAGTCAGTCTTGAAACTTATCTTTAATATTATTATTACTTAACCTAAATGTAAATTTAACTGAGGTAGCCGATACTTAATGGAAATTCATTTTAAATAAATAAGCACAGATTAATATCTAAAATTTCCACTATATTAAAATTGTATGTATAACAATTGTTTCGTCACACATTCCCTTTTTCATCAGTCAAACAAATAAACTCTATAAATAGGGAGTTTATTTATTGAGTGCGGGTCGTGTCCAAAAGTCTATGTTGGACAAACAAGTTTCAGCTACAGTTTCAGCAATCGCACGAATACTTAACCGACGGTCAGATAGAACCAGATTACCGATTTTTTCGATATTGTCATCCGTTTTTTGACGTCAAAGGGTGGCCCAGGCATGGATCATCTTCAACGTCTTCTCGGCCGCCTTGAAAACGTTTAAACCACTCAAAAACACGTGCACACGATAAACATTTATTGCCATACACTTCTTTTAATAAATTATAAGTTTCAGTAGCGGTTTTTCCAAGTTTCAAGTGAAATTTCACAACAATTCGTTGCTCTATTGTTACACTTAACATTTAGAACGACGAATCGAAAAAAACAACTCCAAAGCTGGGTCCGCATGAATACAAATTTGCGTTGTGCGGGCTGTATGTGTTGGATGTGGTGTGCCTGCGCGGCAATATAGACGCTCTGACAGACAAAGTCGCACACAAATATTGTCGCCGCATAGCACGCACATAAACCATCTGTTGTCCACCAGATAATTCAAACAAATTGTTCCAGTAAATTCAACACACATGGAACATTTTATTGGTGTGGACCCAGCTTAATGCGAACGAAGGCTACGGTTATACGCATTTGTTTACAGAGGCACTGCATTCGAAAGAGAAGGAATCACGCTAAACAGCTCTTGGTCGCTGGCGTTTGGCGCATACGTACTTCTTCTGTAACGGTGCCAGTCTCGTTATTTAATAGTCACACCTCATATAGTGGAAATTTTAGATATTAATATTTGCTCATTAATTTAATCTAAATGTATTTGATAATACTAGAGATCAAATTTCATCAGTTAAGGCATGAAAGTGGGTCTATATCATCTCTTGTCAAACCAACGCAATTCTCGAGATACCACCTCTCTTTGTCTTTGCAAGGTCTTGCAAGAACTCATATCTGCAACTCTTTCTTCATTACTCGCATGACAGTACCAGCTTTCTTCAAGTGATTTTGTGATTATTTTCTTGACTCATAAGTATCGTGACTCATTCGTTACTCATAAGTATCGCTCGTACTACCTTAATATTACGTCAATTTTATAACACTTCACGAAATAGCCCGCCCAGCTCCTACAAAAAACGAGTAGCGTCTGGTGCAGGGAGCGGGCGCGGGGCGCTTACGTACGTATCAATTCATAGGGCTGGTGTGTATTAGTTCATGTGTATGTTATTGTGTATTCTTGTAGTGTATTATTGTTATTTAATGATCTGATATTTTATAACTGTTATTTCATATTAATGTTTAACAACTGTTACGGATGGGAAGAAATAACAAGTACACTGTTAATATTATATGGAGTTTCGTAGTCGCTTTTGCCGCGTCCCCGCTTCTAAACGAAATAACAAATAACTCATCATCAGACAAATAAAAGGTAGCGTATTTAATAACCGATAGAAAATAACATTCTTGGTCATAGTTTTGCCGTTGTTCGCTGTTGCCGCGTTTAGTAATCTTGCGTCAATCAAATAACAGGAGTGCGGTGTCAGTTGTCGACATTTACGTTATCAATAAAGTTAAGTGAGTCCCTGTTTCGAAAAGAACATTACGAATAAGCGTAGTTTTATCTTGTTAATACAAACTTTGTTATAATAAAATTTAAAAAAAAACATGGTTTTTTTTTTTTACAAATTTGGTTATTGGCATGTAAAAAATTCAACTAAAAAAACTAATTATTATAATAGTATTTCGACTCTGCCTGGAGAGTAATAAGGGGAATCCCTGCATATTCCATTGCCAACCTTTAAACTAGAAAATGACTAGACAACATCAGATACAAGCAACTACACAAGTGTCTGCATATTTCACATTTATACATTAATATAATCTTAATGGTCGACTTATTTGTCGAAACGACAAAAAACTTATTTGTCGAATTGTCGAATTCGACGAAATTATTTGTACTAGAACAATCTTCAAAGTTACATTTATATTATTATAATACCTACTAGTTACTGTTAATAATATGCATTAGATTATTTAGATGTATTCAAAGTAAGTCTAAATAAAAGTAAATATATAGGAAATAGGAATATTAAAAAATCGCAATAAAATTGCATTTTTGTAATATGTGTTGACTGGCCAGATTATCAGAATCTTCCATTTAAAATACAATTAACATATTACTAAAATCAAATGGTTAAATCAATATCTAACGATTTCTGTATTGTGGCTTTATACCAAGTCCTTTTTCATATAATAAATCTGTTCTGTACGCATATTGTACGATTGTATTTTGTATTATGCATTTCAGTGGCGGCTTGTGAAGGAGAGCGTTGGGGCGCAGCCCTTCGAACATTTATTGCAGTAAACAATTTTTCAAAGCAAAATACCATATTTTATTTCCGCTCAGTTTCTTTCCTTTAACTCATTTTAAGATATTATTAAAAATTAAAATCTCCAAATGTAGAAGAACGTCTGTCGACCCATCACACCAAATAATGCGGATAATGATTCTATGCTCTCGCCATAATATTAACATCGTTGGTCGGATGTTTACCTGCAGCGACCGTACGCTACCGTCATCTTATTTCGTCGTTGGAATTACATGTTTTGTTGGTTATCAGAATTTGGGGGTTTAACTGCTTTCTAAAACATGCGATTTGGACGTAGATTCCCTGCGACCGAGCGCATCGGTAATTAGTGTTAAACTCTGATTTGACGGGAACGGAGCGTTTGATATGTCTAGCGTCGCGTATTTCGTTCGCCTCGCGCCTATTTTCTTCTGCGCCTTCCCACTTACGCGCTCCCACTACGCCCTCTCACTCAAAAACCTATGAGGCGCCACTGATGCATTTAATCTAACAATTTATAGAAACGACCTAAAGCTGTTATTTTAGTAATTATTGTTATATGGTACATATCGTGTAAATATAGTTGTAACATGTGTGTTACAAGAGCAAATGTAAGCGAAATGTGACAATATTTTTTAAATAATAAAATTAGCAGTAACCTGTTATTTTTAACAGTTATTTTAAAATAACAGTAACAGTTCCAACACTTACTTAAAAAATAACAATTTCGTTCATCTCTGCATGTTGCAATGCATGTTGCATTGATTTAACTGGGATTTCAGGAGTATAGGCCTTTTTCGAGCATAGGCCTCATTTGTATCATTTGTATCAACTACCTTACCAAGCGTTCGTAATCTGAAGGAGGTCGAAATGGGCTATCGTGATTTTTTTATTATTTATTACAAGTATTGGTATTATTACGGGATTGGATAACCTGCCAATAATTCCAAGTTAGCTAGGAGTCATTTAGTCATATGGCATGTTTTTTTTAATTGATAATTTTTTGGGTGATTTGTTTAATTTACGTTCCAAGTTTAAAAAATAAATATATGAAGTTATGACTCATCGTCTCTTGATGAATTGGACAATATTTTTTAATTGTTCAACCTACTTGAATCGATATGAAGTAATGTCGGAGTGTTTTTTTTTCTAAATTATTCGCTTTACATTTACTTCAAGGATAAACATATTAGAAGTGCTCTTCGTTCGTAATACATACTCTTAAACTTTAACTGTAAGTGGATATTAAAGTCCAACTTGACATCCGCGAACATCATTTTGATCGACATATCATATATTATCCGAACACATTGATTTACGTTTAGTCATTGGCCGTATCGATATTATCTAATATTACCCTATTATTGTTATAATATAAAAACATTTTACTTTAACTTTCTTTTATTATAAAGTATTTGTTAAAAAAAAAGTATGAGAACGTATTTATATTGTCACTAAAATTCTTCTGTTGGGCTTTTTCTAAAGTATATTAATTAGTATAAATAATTACTGTAGTATGGTAGTAATTTACTGTATTTTGAATGTCTAGGCATAGTTATATTCGTAAATAATCCTAAATAAGTACTGTTACAAAAATTGAAGAGAAATCCCTTAAGGTGTGAAACTGAGACTAACCTCAGAAAATTACTTCTGGCATGGATTAAATCATTTTGAGAATTGTCGTAAAATATCAAGGTAAACATTGGAGACAATTTGTAATCAATTTAAATTAATAGTCAACAATAGCCCGAGCAGAATTTGTGCGAGCTCACTGGACTCCAGAAAAGCATAATATAGTGCTATTCGGTGATTTAATTATATTTTGATTGTTTAGTAATATGTGAGAAAACCAGTTGGTTCAAAATTCAAAGCAAATTAACACAATTCCGCCGTAAAATATGACGTTTCTGTAATTGTATGAAGATGTTTTTCTCTCTCTGTAAAATCCAACAGCCCCAGACAAATCTAATGGAATGCTGATGTTTTAGAATAAGCTCAGGTACATTTCAAATAACTAGAAGATGGTTTCTGCATCCAACAATTCAGAAACAATAACTAGTTCAATAGCAATCCAGGTGTTCGGATCTTAAAGCAATAAAACGGCTGGTGTATTATACATTTATATTCAGAAATTGTTATGGATGTCAGTGGTTATGCAACCAAATATTCATTATAGCGTAAGTTTTTTTGTCTAATACACATAAGTAAATGTTTTCCGATCTCTTTTCGTAATCCCTTAATAAAATATATTTATTGCATGTACAATGTTACATGTATACATTATATGCTATTTTTTCCAATCTCTTTTCGTAATTTCTTAATAAAATATAATTATTGTGGATACAATGTTATATGTTTATTTCATTTAGATTAGTAAACCTTGATATTTGTTTTTTAAATATTTTGTGTACGTGTATAGTACACAAAAAGTAAAATAGTTGCTAGTGGTGGAGATCTACTGAAAACATTCAGTTTATCAATTATACATTAACATATTTAAAATATATTTAATTACTATCTCATAAAATTCGTATCTGTTCAGTTTACACAAATCGCTGAATGCTCATGAATGTGAATTCATATTTATTGGCGTCAGAAAAATAAATATAAGATTATATTGTTTGTTATTTCAGCTATCAAAGCAAGATGCTGCAGAAGCGTCTGTCTGATTCGAAATATTTTATCCCTGTGAATATTTCATAAACACCAGCTACGGGAATAACCTTATAATTCGAACGATAAAATATACATATCAAACTATGCTCAATTCACCTTCATTTACCCATAAAAAACATAATTTTATGTGCGACCATAAACTTATTGCTAAATCAGATGCGGTAGGAAGTCCGTCACTTGCTTGTTGATCCTATATTTTGAGTATTTTTAGCAGCCTCTTATTAATATTATTTTTATGTAAAAAACCACCTTGATTAGATAGATTTATCAAAAAAAATGTATATATATATATATATATATATATATATATATATATATATATATATATATATATATATATATATATATATAAAGCTCTAAAGTGGGTGACAATGTCAAGTATGATTATTATGAGAAAAAGTGCGACAAAGACGAATGTCAACCACATTCAAGGTTAAAGATTCGATTATAATGCAACTCGCTATCTGGTAGTCTTCAATGAAATATTTGAAAGCATTATCAAAATCTGTAACGTGGAATGTTTATTTATTTATATATTTATTTAATCAATCAATGTCCGTTGTACCATTAGGTGCAGTGATGGTATTTCATCAATTTTTACCCTCCATGAGTTCCTGTCCAATGCTATCTTCTAAACTCATTCCAATGATTTCCTAGTTTTTCTGCCGCTTGTCTAACCTATTCTCAACCTCAGCCTTGGAGGTCCAACTTTATTTTTTCTTCGTTTTTTCGCTTCATATATTTGTTTTGCTAATATATCTTTATTCATTCTGTAGATGTGTTCTAGCCAGCTCAGTTGCTTCTCTTCTATAGCTCTTTCTATTGGATTCGTTTGCAGTTCTATTACTGTCGTATTTCTCACTTGTAATTCCCTCGATTTTACGTAGGAATCTCATTTCTGCAGCTGTAATTCTACTTTTGTCTCTCTTTATTAAGGATCCAGATTCTCTGCCGTCTATTATTCATGGTTTTACTACTTTCTGATACCCCTGGGCTTTTACTTCTTTCGGTATTTTTCTTTCTCCTGGGAATGTTGTTTTTAGGGTGTTGTATAGTTTACCTGATTTTCCAATTTTTTATTCATTTCACGGTCCATTTTTCCATTATCTTCTATTATTGTGCATAAATACTTGTAGCTTTTAACTTGCTCCTTTACCTTCCCATCGAGTACAATTTTATGTTTGATTTTTGTACCTGCAATTACCATTGTTTTGCTTTTGTCGATATTTATTTCCATGTTTACTTTTCTTAGCTCTTCGTTATATATCGCTAAATTATATTGTAGTCTGCACCTTCAGATATTTATCTTTATCTTCAGAATCTGCCATTAGGATAATATCATCAGGAAACAATAATTCTTGAATTGTCACTATTCATTTTTCTAAAATCTATTTCTGTATTCTCGCTTTGCTAGTACTTACAACATGGTCAATAACTGCTGAAAATAACAGTTGACTCAGTACCTAGTTTAGACCCATTCCTGTCTCAAATTCTGTTGATTCTAGTATTTTGGTACATTCTCTTCTATTATGATATCGTTTAATAGTGACAAAACTTCTTATTTTACTATTTCCCCCATATATTTCATCATTTTTGCTGTGATTTCGTTTTGCCCAATTTTAGTTTTTAATAGTTTGAGTATTTTATTCCATCGTTATTGGTTCCATTGCATTGACCACTTTGTCAGTTTTTATTTCCGTTCCTGTCTCAAATTCTGTTGATTCCAGTGTTTTGGTAATTTCTCTTTTATTATGATATCGTTTAATAGTAACAAAACTTCTTCTTTTGGTATTTCCCCCATATATTTCATAATGTTTGCTGTGATTTCGGTTTGGGTATTTTATTCCACCGTTATTGGTTCCATTGCATTGACCACTTCGTCAGTTTTTATTTCGAGTTTTCTTCTTGGTTTTCTTCTTGGTCTAGTTTGATTATCTCTTCAAAGTATTGTTTCCATCTATTCATTGTCTTTTTCATTCGTTAATATATTCCCTTCTTTATGTTTTATATTTCTTAATCTAGGTGTTTCTTCTGTTTTACTGTGCTATAGAATAATTTTTCATTTTCTCTAAAGTTTCCTTTCATTCTGTATCAAAATTCTTCCCACGGTTGTTATTTTGCAATCTTTATCCGTCATTTAGCTTCTTTGTTGCTGGTTTTATATTGTTCATGGCCATCTTCTCTTCCTGTTTGTAAATACTCTTTTTCTATTTAGTTTTATTTTCTTTAACCTTTAATTGTATTTTGGGGTGTCCAGCATTTATTTTTATTTTTGTGTAAGTTTGTAGTTTTTGCAACTCCGCAACTTTCCCTTCCTGCTTTAATAATATTATCTTTGAAACGTTTCCATTTGATTTCCGTTCCATTTTCTATGTTTGATTTTTCATTCAATTTGTTATGTAGTTTCTCTCGAAATATCTTTTCTAATCTCTCTATCCTTTAATCTGTAGTTTTTGTTTTTCTTTTTAATATCCCTTTTTATCGTTTCTAGTTTTGCAATTTTGCCTTCTAATATCATATCTATCCGTACCGAGTAATGATGACTGTTTATTTCTGCGTGCCTCTTCTCTTCTTTGTTTACTATGAAGTAGTCGTATAAACTTTTTATTTCTTGAACGAACTTCTCTTGTAAATTTATGTACGTTTTTGTGCATAAATTTGGTATTTGCTATAGTAAGATCGTTGGATATATAAAATTCAATTAATTAAACATTCATCTCCATTATCATTTCTTGTATTTTTTCCAAATGGTCCCAAGTATTTTTCAATTCGGTTCAATTAATTTGTTGTCGTTATCTATTCTCCCATTAATATCTCTCATATGGATAATATTTCCCATTCCATTGTCTAGTTAGGATTGTAATAAATAATTGATAAAATGATTTGATAAATTGATAATTTTATTGATTGGTAAATTTTTCCAACATTTCGCTCATGTGCTATTATTTCACTGACATATCTTTCATTTATTACATTTCTCACTTTTTCTGATTTCACTAATAATCCAACTTGTCCTCGTTCACTAATATTTCAGTATCCATATTTCATTTCCCCCATTCCTTGTCCTTTCTTTTGTATTTCTGTTATTCCAAGATAATCTAAATTATGCTGTTTCATCTTCTCAATAATTTCATATTTCTTTCCATTTATACTTCGCACATTCCAAGTACTCATTTTGATTATACTTCCTTTGTTTTTCTGGTTAGCTTCCTTTCTTTGCAGCCTTTCTTTTTTGCTTTTTCTACCTGGTTTCCGTACTTTCTATACGGTTTTTAATCTCGTTGTCCTTTTCCTTGCCTTGTTCATTATTTAATCTCTAAGGGTTATTAGTTTTTTGAATTTACATTATTAATATGTCTTAATTGTAGGTTAATTATTTTCTCGAGTATTTCTTTCTATTTGTTCCATGTCCATCTTTCATTGTTAATTAGTATTTTTTGGAAGCCCATTTCCGGCTGTTAACTCGTCCTTTATTTTCTTTTTTGTCCATATTATCATTTCAACACTTTCAAGTTTCTCATTTCGCTTAACTTTTTCTTATTCTTCATTATTTTTACCTTATCTGTTGCGTTATTCAATTTTACCAAAACGTGAAATAAAATGGTTAATTCTGTAATAACGATCATCAGCTTATAATATATGTTGTATCCGGTATACAGTATATGTATGCATTTTAACAAATTCGTATATAATTCGTAAAATATCACCATCTCAATTTTTTTTCCCTTTTTACGGATTGATCGAAAACATTTTCTTGTGATTTTTTCCTATTTTAAATGTGGACTAACTCGACAGCAATATATCAATAGCACTGGAAATAAAGCACCCAGTGCAAATGTTTTAAATTGATATGCAGAAATTAGCCTCAGTGACAAATTTTGTCAGCGTTAACCCTCAGCTTATGTTGAAAAAGAAATATCGATGTTATAAGAGAAATTATAGACTTTCTGCAATGATCCTATCGTGCAATCCCTAAGTAAAGGGCGATTTTTTAGTGTGTTCGAACTTCCGATATGGGCCCACTGTTAAACGAACTGTGAGTTTGGCCGCAAGTTTGTAATTCTAGGTCTCGATAGTCCGGCAAATCATCATGGAGCATTTAACATCAGAGCAGCGCTTATAAATTGTCCAAATGTATTATCAAAATCAGTGTTCTGTGCAAAAATCAGTGTTCTGTCTTATAGAGCACTTCGTAATTTTAAACTTCCTGATATATTCGTCGAATTATCGGCAAATTCCGAACGCATTTCACGTTGCTCGATATTAAAACAAAAACAAGACAAAATACTGTGCGTTCCAAAGAAAATGTCTCCGCTGTTGCTGGTAGTATGAGGATCCAAATTTATCAATTCATCGTTGTTCGCAGGAAGCTGGACTGTGTTATTCAACTACGGGGATTATTTAATTTCGAATCTGAATGGCATTGATCTAGAGGAAATGTGGTTCCAACAAGACGACTCCACATGCCATACAGCCAACGCAATAATCAATTTAGTGAAGGAACAATTCCGTGAGAACATTATTTCGAGAAACGAACCTGTTAATTGGCCACCAAGGTCATGAGATGTAAAGCCTTTAGATTATTTTAGGTGGGATTATTTTAAATCTTTGGTCTATGCTGATTAACCAGCAACTATTGACGCCTTGAAAGCCAATAAACTCGGACAATTGCGATGTAAGATCCCTGTTTGAGTAGTCGGAAATTGGATTGACAGAATGCCCTTTGTCAGATGTAGCCGTGGCGAGCATTTGTTCGAAATTGTTTTCAAACATGAGTGCCATTAAATGTTATGTCTCATAAAATAAATAGTTTGAAGACATCTAATTTGACCGTTGTTTGATTTGAATTTAAAGTCCGGACCGCTAAAAAATCACCCTATGCAATAAAGCTTGGTAGTCAATCTATTCTAAACAATTTAATCGACGCTTACAAACAAATCTCTCGGTAATTCATGCAATTAAATGCCCAAACAGTTTAACCGAGGGCTTACAAATTTGGATCGTATACCAAATTTGTAAGCCATCATCATTACAAGTGAGGAAACTTTGATATATTAATACGAGCCCGAAACTAAACAACAATCTACTGTTTAGGTGTTTCAAAGATGAGAATGTATCGCTGAGTGTCAGATAGTATCATAGAATATCAGAGAGTATCACACAGAGAAAGCTCCCAGAATATGAAAATGAATGTGAAAATATGATTATATCACTTAATTGTCTTGAGAATAGTGATTATCAATACGGTTGATATACAGCAATTTGCTCGCTGGATGTTTTCAGTAAATTTCACAGAAATAATAGCTTTCGCTGCGTTATACTTCATCATGACAATATTCCACACAGCCACTCAAACAATCGATTTTTTGAAGGAAAAAAACATCGAAATAATGCCTCACCCACCATGTAGTCCAGATGTATCACTTTTTATTTATTACTTAGATTTATTTTTATTCTTTGTGACATCTCTGATATCGGCACTGAGTGGCATAAATATTTTGAAAAATGGTCCAGCGGATTCAAAAAATCTTTTAAGGATTGATGATAAGGAAAATATCTTGGAAATGATTAAAGACATGTGACAGTGGCCGATTTAGATAGATGTATTATGTTTGATAAAGATGTCTTTGAAATAGTACCTGTACAGGAGGGTGTAAGGGTGATTTTTTTAAAAAACAATGGGTTATCCGGAAAGTTCGTAGTGATTTTCCATTAATTGCTCTTTTAACCTTGTAAACAAAAACCTGTGTTGGATTAGTAATGTTTAATTCATATTATTAATTATTGTGGTATTTACAATGTTTACTTCAGATTCGCTTTGATTTGCCCTCAGTTAATTAAGTTGTCTCAAAGTGAAAATGTCAGCCGATAACTTGCATTTAGGCCACAGTATACTATTATATTTCAAAAAGGGTATGAATGTTGTGCAAACAAAAACAAAAGTCCATAATAGTCGAAGATCTACACACCATAGTGCGTGAGATAACAGGTAAGTCAAATATTGGCAAATAGACCGTTTTTTTATCATCTGGAAAAAATGATTAGTCTGCGGATACAATGTGTGGATCCCTCAGGAACTTATAGAACGAAATCTGCTAATCTGAATCACTTAGGACGATCTTTTGCTGAAAACAAATCTGTGGCTCCATTTCTGGCCAGAGGATGGTAACTGTTGCTGAAAAGTGGATTGTGTATAACAACGTACTACGAAAAAGGTCATGCAGTAGGTTACCAGTATCAGGGGTTTTAGGTACAGGGAAAGTTGGCCTTCATCCGAAGAATATTATCATTTGCATTTGGTGGAATTGGACGGAACTATCAACATCGACTTCTACTTTTCACAATTAGATCGATGGAAAATGGATCGAAGAAAAAACAGGCAGAATTAGCAAACAGGAAATGCGTCATGTTTCATTATGCACGAACACACGTTTCAATCAGGACTCGGCAAAAATTGTTGAGCTTCAATTGGGTTATTTTGCCCCATCGACCATACTCGCCGCACATCGCATCATCGGACTATCTGTCTACTAGTTTCTGTGTTGTTGCGCTTTCAGTTACGCTACTTTTAATATTTTCAAAACTATGGAAAAAAATGAATTTTGTGCGTTGATTGAACATTTCTTTTTGATGAAGAAAAATACCGTTCAAGCCAAATAATGGCTTGATAAACATTACCCGCACTCTGCCCCAGAAAAATCAACCAAACATAAGTCAACAAATTTATCCTTTTTTGAGGTAACATTGGTGAAAATAGAAGTATATGAAGTATTTTGTAGTCCTAAATCCGAAAATGATAAGCTAATTACTGTAATAGATACAGTTTTTTTATTACAGGGTTCGGTAGTGTAAAAAAAAAGAGACGAAATATTTTTACAATCTAATATTTATGTAATATAAACATGTAAAAAGTGTTAAATCTATGTAAATACATTACTGAGGATTATGTGATTACAAAATATTTTACATGAGTTATCATACAGCGACAAAAACTTGTGTTCTGTAGTATCATCTCTTTTTAAAATCCAGCAGTAGTCGCCCAACATAAATGGGTTCCGGCGTCCCTGGTATCTTGCTTCCATCGTCCTGATATCCTAGTGAAACTTCTCTCCTTGTTCGTCGTTTATTACCCATTATTTTTATATACCCAAATTTTCTGGAAAAAATCCAAATGGGAGTGTAAAAAAAGGCAGTTTTGCGGTCATGCGACAACCTAGTATTTGATAGGCTTTCAAGAGTTCATATATGAGGTGTTTATAGTTTTGATTTTTTTTTGTTACCCAGAAATCCTTTTTGTTAGCCAGAATACTTGACTGTACTGTAAACGAGACAGAAACAAACTATAGAAACTATAAAACTGGCCCTAAAGGTTCTTAGAATACTTGTGGTAATTCCTACATTGTTCAGTCCAAAGTCAGGTATAAATAATTTCAAATATTCCATGATAAAAAGGTGAAGCAGGTGCTTGAAATGCGGTATGTGACAATGGATGAATCATGGATCCATCCTTCGGAGCCAAATCGGCTGCCGGTGCAAGCTGGTGCCGGTGAAAGCTGTCCAAAGCGACCACAAACAAAACCAACGGCAGGTAAGATTATGGCCTCTGCATTTTGGGATGCGCATGGGATATTGTTTATCGATTACCTCGAAAAAAGTAAAACCGTCAGTAGCGAATATTGCATAACTTTATTGGTGCATTTGAAGAACGTGATCGCAAAGGAAAGACTCCAAATGAACAAAAGAAGTGCTGTTTCACAAATCGTTGGCAGCGATGGCTAAATTGCAAGAATTGCATTTCGAATTGCTTCCTCATCCATCGTATTCTTCAGATCTGGCCCCAGCGACTATTTCCTATTCTCAGACCCCCAAACAATGCTCGTTGGAAAGATTTTTTCTCCAATAAACAGGTAATTGCCGAAAATTACGGATATTTTGCAGGCAAAGAGGAATACTTTAAGAGAGAAGTGCTGTTTCACAAATCGTTGGCAACGATGGCTAAATTGCAAGAATTGTATTTCGAATTGCTTCCTCATTCATCGTATTCTTCAGATCTGGCCCCAGCGACTACTTCCTATTCTCAGACCCCCAAACAATGCTCAATGGAAAGATTTTTTCTCCAATAAACAGGTAATTGCCGAAAATTAACGATATTTTTCAGGCAAAGAGGAATGCTTCTGTAAAAATGGTGTCGAAATGTTAGAAAAGCATTGGAATAACTGTATTGTTCTTCAAATAAAATATATTGATAAAGTTGAAATTTGTAATAAAAAGCGTGTTTTATTTGTGAGACCGGGAACTTATTGACCGATTTGTTATTATTTTCCATCCAAAATCGTTTAAAGGGGAAATCCTTTAAAACGGAGGAAGAGGTGACCAGTTGAACTTGTTAATATTTTTTGACAATAAAGATATTGTTTGTGAAAAAAAGCTATTATAGACCTGCCACTACGTTGGCAAAAAGTTGTAAATAATAATAGTAATTCCATAATAGAGTAAATAACAATTTAGATAAACTATTTGCGTATTTGCTCTCTCTTAAAAAATCTTTATGAACTGTCTAAACAACCCGATATTATTTCGTAATTAAAAAAATAGCATTTAAATCCGCTCATAACCCTTCATCATTTTTATCGACTTTTCTAAAATTAAGGAACTCTGATTTATTTTTTATAAATATATCATTTTTAATTATATTCAAACATTTATAGCTAGACGCATTCGAAGGAATGATTAAGATATTTATTATGATAAAAAGCACCATGTTTTACGTAAATTCTAATTTATTGTTTAAAAAAATTGATGATATTCAAAGTCTTAAAAAATTATATATTCAAGACATTAAATGTAGACGTAAACTATTAAATAGGAAAAACTATTAAATTTGGGAGCATTAATTAAGGTTCTAAAGTTCAGTTATGAAATTTTAGGTTAAAATTAGTGGTTTAATAGGAATTTCGTGGAGGCCATCCATCATGTGTTGAATAAAACTAGTAAACGTCTAATAATATTTTATTAAATCATCAAGACAATACACATATGCATGGAACAAGTCGAAAGGACCAACATGTTTCATGGTACTAAGTATCTATACAAGATGTCACAATAAATACATACATATAAATAATTAATAACATTCTTGCTATGACGTATATTCATCCAAACTATAATAACTTAGTTATAAGGTAATCATGAACCAATTTTTTGAATTCATGGTCACTATGCTAATTAGCAGATGTGGTAATAAAAAGTTTGTCTCGTTTTTGGGCTAGATGACATTACATCGTATATGTGAAGTGTTATCTACTTCACACATATAAAAATGTGATGCTTTTTGACGGAAGGCAGTATTGGGAAAATAATTGCTTTATTTGGTTATGTTTTTTTTAATTGTTTTAAGTATTAAAAATGGCAGAAAATAAGGAACATTTTCGCCATATGCTTTCATATTATAGCCTTAGGGCAACTGGTGATTAGTAGAGATAAAAATAAGAGGATTTAGTTAATAAATGTGTTCAAACAAACAAAAAATTCAACAAGCGGCCAAATGAAGAAAATATCTTCACAAATGTGAGGCTTCACTTAACAAATAGCAAATAGTATTGAGGTAAACGGTGGACACTTTCAACACCTATTGAAGTAAATTTCAAAAAATTAATTCATGAATTTAAAAAATTGGTTCGTGATTATCTTATAGCTAAGTTATTATACTTTCAACGTAACTCAAGATTGGAGAAACTTATTTCTACCCATGTTTCATAGGTGAGATAGAAAACATTGACAGTTGTCATCGAGATGTAATAATATGTACACAACATTCAAGGCGCACTTTGTGAATTGCATATTTTTCAGCTATCGACAAGATGTGCAATGGAATATCCGAACACGAATATCTTGCAAAGGGCGTGACATATCGATATTGACCAAGGGTACCTTTGTTACGTGAAAATTATGACTTTTCTCAATTTTGAAGTCAAAAGATTCCCAGATTTATAGAGTAAAAAAATATGAGCGAGTTAATTCCGCCCAAAGTAGCGCCCTCTAGGAACTAGGCTCAAGCTAGTACCAAATTCGGATTTGTCGCCTTTGAAAACTCAATTACGACGATTTTAAACCTGATATATTCAACCATTTTGAAAGTATCGCAATTTTTCGAAAATTTAGTTTCACTTTCATTTTAATAAATAATATTTGCCAACACATTTATCGACTAAATCCTCTTATTTTCATCTCTACTCACACCAGTTGCTCTATGGAGGATAAGTTATGGGACACCCTATATATATATATATATATATATATATATATATATATATATATATATATATATATATATATATATATATATATATATATATATATATATATATATATATATATATATATATATATTTATTTATTATTATTATTATTATTATTATTATTCACGTATGGTCCCTGGTGGACCACGCGAAGTACAATTAGAGGCGTTTGTTGTTGTTAGCTTTCCTTTGAGCCCATACTAATTTCATTTTTTCGCTATGAGCTTTTTTCCTTTCATCAGACCAAGTTGTTCCAGTCTTCCTACATTTTTCTCTCTGGCCAACCTTCCAAACGTTAACCTTGTGTCTGAGACAACCTCTATCCTGAATTTCACTTTGTGTAACATTTGCTGATCTTAGGTCCTCTTTAATTGCCGCAATCCATTTAATTATTTCTACTTTAGCTCTACTCCTATTTTCATAAAATTCGACTATTTGTCTGGTTAGCCTATTCGGATTCATCCGTTTGATATGTCCGTAAAACTTAAGTTTTCTTTTTCTCATATCGCTATGTATATCTGTGTATTGTTTGATTTCTTGGTTTTCTCGAAGTCGGTATGTTGTGCTATTTATTTGTTTGGGGCCTAGGATCTTTTGGGGCCTAGCACTTTCTTATGATTTTTCTTTTCTTCTTTTCAATGTCCTCGATGTCCCTCTTTCTATTCAAAATGAACGTTTCTGCAGCATATATACATTCTGGCTTAATAACCGTGTTGTAATATCTCAATTTTGTGTTTTTAGATAGGCATTTTTTGTTGTAAATATTTTGTGTAAGTCTCAATGCCGTTTCCATTTTTTGACATCTACCCTTATTGGCCGCTTTTTCCAACCCATTTTCCATGATTATTTCACCCAAATATTTGAATTGAGAGACTCGTCTCGAGAGACTCGTATGATTTTTCTTTCCTTCTTTTCGATGTCCTCGATGTCCCTCTTTCTATTCAAAATGAGCGTTTCTGCAGCATATATACATTCTGGCTTAATAACCGTGTTGTAATATCTCAATTTTGTGTTTTTAGATAGGCATTTTTTGTTGTAAATATTTTGTGTAAGTCTCAATGCCGTTTCCATTTTTTGACATCTACCCTTATTGGCCGCTTTTTCCAACCCATTTTCCATGATTATTTCACCCAAATATTTGAATTGAGAGACTCGTCTGATGTTACCATATTTTGTTTTTAGAAATGGTGTTCTTAGTCTGTTGCAGGTCATGTATTGTGTCTTTTCAAAGGATATTTGGAATCCTACCTTTTCTGCTGTTTCTTTTAGGATTTCAATCTGTTTTTGAGCCGTTAATATATCTTGAGCTAAAATTGCTGGATCATCAGCAAATGCCAGACAATCAATTTTGATGTTGGTTCTCCCCAGTTTAATGGGCTGGTCAATATTCAGTGCCGACTTTTTTTCACGCCACTCCTGTATTACTTTTTCTAGAACACAGTTAAATAAGAGTGGCGAGAGTCCATCCCCTTGTCTCACACCAGTTTTAATTTCGAAGGGTTTTGAGATGTCACCCATGAATTTAACTTTTGACCTCGTGTTAGTTAACGTTGCTTTAATAATTGCCAGCGTTTTCAGATCTAGTCCTTGTTCTTTCAAGATTCGGAATAAAGATTCGCGGTCAATAGAATCATATGCTTTTTTGAAATCCACAAATGTACAGACGAGATTTTTATTGTACAGTTTTTGATGTCTTATAATCAACTTTAGATTCAGGATCTATTCAGGGCAGGATCTGCCCCGTCGAAAACCTGCCTGATATTCACCAATATTCGGTTCTAACTGCCCCTGTGCTCTGTCTAGTAGACATTGAGATAGAATCTTGTAACAAACTGGGAGAAGAGATATTCCTCTATAGTTGTTTACATCCGTTCTATCTCCTTTCTTATGTAGTGGATGGATTAGAGCATATTTCCAGTCTTCCGGAATCCGTTCGGTTCGCCAAACTTCTTGTAGAATTTTGGATAGTTCCTTGATTGCACCTGGACCAGCGGATTTCAAAAGTTCAGCAGTGATTCCATCTTCACCAGAAGCTTTGTTATTTTTAAGCCGCTTGATTTGCCTAATTATTTCATCTTCATTCGGTTTGTTTAGGGTTTAGTGTTGGTAATTTGTTTAAGGGCTCAGGACAGTTTAGTATTTGTTCAAAATATTTCGCAAGTTCTTTGCAATTGTCTTGGTAATTTAGAGCTAGTTGTCCGTTTTCCTTTTGAAAGCATAGGCTCTGCGGTTGATAGCCTGTTAATTTAGTTTTAAATGTTTTGTTAAAGTTTCGGGTGTTATTTTTTTGGAAATCTTTTTCTATTTCATTAAGTTGATTGTTTTCATATTTTCTTTTAGTTTGTCTAATTAGCTTCGATGTTTCTTTTCTTACTTCCAAAAAGATGTTATAGTTTATTGCTGTTTTTTGACTGTTCCAATCTTTGAATGCTTTACTTCGGCTTAATACTGCTTGCTCGCAAACTTCATCCCACTACGGATGTTTTCTACGTTGTTGTTAAGGGACCAACTTTAAGGCTGTTTTAATAATTTTTTGTTTTAATTCTTGCCAGTTCTGTGCAGGTTGTTTATCAAGCTCTTCTGTTAGGGCTGGTTTTATTTTCGTTGGGTCAAACTTTGGTATTAGCAGCCCCTTTTGAATAAGTTTTCGAGGTTTTAAGCTAGGTTTGATTCTAGTCAAGTAGTGATCCGTGTCTATATTTGCTCCTTTCCAGACTTGAACATTCTAAATCTCTTTATAATTGGGGTACGAAATGGCAACATGGTCAATTTGAAATTCACCCATGTACGTGTTTGGGCACCTCCAGGTCTTTTGTTTTGTTATTTTCTTCTTAAAATGGGTTATATATATATATATATATATATATATATATATATATATATATATATATATATATATATATATATATATATATATATATATATATATATATATATATATATATATATATATATATATATATATATATATATATATATATATATATATACATACATACATACATACATACATACATACATACAAGGTGCGTCCCACAGAAAACACAAATAAAACACAGAAATAAGACACACATTCAAACTGTTTTTGTTTTTGCGGGTCAATACGTTTATACGGTCATGAATGAATTTTTGCGCTCGGCCAAATATCTGTTCTTCAGGATTGTGGTCCACGCTTTTTCAACGGCATCGATGTCGGCATAACGTTATCCTTTCATCGGCAATTGAAATTTGTGGAAGAGGTAGGAGTCGTAGGGTGCCAAATCAGGCGATGATTGATTGTTAAAATGCCATTTTTGGTAAAAAAAATCAGTAATGAGCGTCGAGCGGTGGGACGACGCATTATTGCGCAACAAGTGCCAGCTGCATTGTAGATGGTCTTGTGGTGCCACATGACGAATACGCGACAACAGACGACAGATAAAATACTGCGTTGATCGTTTGATCAGGTGGAACGAACTCCTTGTGCACAATTCCCTCTGATTAGTTTAGAAACAAATAAACTTTGTGTTTATTTTTGACTTCTCGAGACGGCTTTTGACGCTTGGTTTCTGGGTGATATTGAAAATACCACGTCTCATCACCAGTAACAATTCTGTACTTGAATTTTTCGTCCTTTTTTGACTCTTTAATAAAATCCTTGCACTGTTGGATTTGGAGCAATTTTTGGTCTTCAGTCAATTTCTGTGGAACAAAGCTTGTACAAACTTTCTAAAGTTCCAAATGATCGGTAAAAATACGATAAATTGATTCTTTGGACATGTTCAATTCCATTTCCATTTATTGCAAGTAAGATTTGGCTGATTTTTTATAAATTCACGAACAATTTTAATGTTACTTTGAGTATCTACGGAATTTTTCAGATGTTCGTTGTCCTTGATGTCCTCGCGACCTTTGAATCATTTAAACCACTCGTGAACTCTGCTAAGGGATAAACAATCCTCACCATACACTTGTTTCATTATTTGAAACGTTTCGGTGAATATTTTACCAAGTTTTAAACAAAACTAATATTCACTCTGTTCGATATTCAATTTTCGACCGGTGGTATAAACACACTAACATTTTAAGCACAATAACTTGACTTCTAATGATCCGAATATCATAAAATTGTGTCAGAACTTCAATTGTGTCATCACTGAAGGATGCACTTTCCACGCTTACCCCCATCCAAAAGATGGCGCCACTATAAATAGTTATTTTTAAAATTTTCTGTGAGACGCCCCTTGTAAAGGGTTTCCCAATAAGAGCGATATGATTTGAATTTGAAATAAAACACAGAAAATTCGGCCGAAAATGGTGCTCATTGTTTTTATTAGAGGGTATATTTTATGCCATTTATGATTTAAACAAAATATCGTTTCAAGTAACCACCTCAACTCTTCTTCCACTGGTTGATCCGATTTGACCCAATTTCGATAACTTGGTGGATCATATCGGGTAGTATGGCGACTATGGTTGCTCGAATGTTGGCTTGTGCTGTATGGCAAGTTTCGTCGTCTTGTTGAAAATATAGTTTGTCCGCATCAATTTTATCAATTTTCGGAAAGACAAAATCGGATAACATGGCAATAGCATTCGACATTCACAGTGACGGTCGTCCTTGAAAAAATACGGCCCGATAATGCCATCGTACCATAATCCACACCATACAGTGATTATTTCGGGATGTAATGGGGCTTGATAAATCACTTGTGGGTTTGACTCACACCAATAACGACAATTTTGTTTATTAAAGTAACTAAAAATCAACCTCATTGGAGAAGATGATTTTGCTTCCAACGCCCTATCTGCGAACTCCCGATGTAATCGATGGTCAGTTGGCTTAAGTTCTTGTACCAATACAATCTTGTATGGGTGTGAACCGAGATCTAAACGCAAAATACGTCAGGTGGTCATCCTGGATAAGCCTAACTCTTGAGAACGACACGGAAGAGACACATTATCGTTCTCGGCAACACTTCTCGACACACTCAAGAACAGCCGCTATATTTTCTTCACTACGACCACTACGAGATCGTGACGGTGGCTTTTAGGTCATGAAGACTAAACTCACGTTCAAACTTATCAAGTAAACGGCGGATGGCTTGATAAGAACGAGCAGAATGAAGACCTTATTTTGAACAAAATGCTCTTTGAGTAGCAACAAAACTCGAATTTTCATAAAATATTTGGACAATTTCCAAACGTTGTGTGAAACTAGAAGGGAATCGTGTATTATGAGCTATTACATGGAAAACAAGACCATTAGTTCGAAAGAACACGGAGATTCGATTTACAACTAAGTAGATTAAATCGAGCAATAGACCAAAAGTTGCCTGAATTAACCAATAGAAAAGGTGCTAGACCACACGTCTCTTTGATGACTTAACAAACTTGAACGGGATGTTTTTGTCCATCCGCTGTACTCTCCGATAACTGTTTATTGAGTTCGGTTCAAAAGAATTTAGATGATAAAAACTTTACTACCTTGGAAGACTTGCTAAATCACCTGGATCAGTCCGTTAGCCAAAAACTTTAGAACTTCTATGTGCGCGGAATTATGTGGCTATCGGAAAGATGGAGAAAAGTCGTCGAACAGAACAGCACATACTATATTGATTAAATGCAATTATAAATAATATATTTTTTGTCAAAAAATAGAACGATTATTTTCATCAACCCAGTAATATGTATATATAATTTCAGTAGTACTTATTCGTTTCAACCTATAGATACGAGGGTTGCTATTTATATATCCGGAATTGACAACAATGGTGTTGCTAGGTGCCATCTGACATATAAATCGTAAAATTTGTGCATTGTTGACTGTATACGCACTCAGAACCTTTTGTCATACGGACGCTATTTGTGTTATTTAGTGACTTGCATATTTTATCTCAATTAAAAAATGGAGTTAACTTGTGAGTATTTTCGTGCGAACGAACGTGCCACGTCTTTCGACGTGGATCGATGGTGCATCAATCAACTCATTTCAACTTTCAGCAATGAAGCACGATTTAAAACCAAAAACTGTATATTACTGGTTTAGTAAATGCAATCGTGGCCGTTTCTCGCCCATTAACGAATTTATAGAAGGTCGTCCAAAATCGGTTGTTGTGCCAGAAAAGTTCGATACTGTATGCGAACGGATAAAGCAAGATCGTCATGTGACGTACTGCGAGATTGAGGCATCCCTGGGCATTAGTATGTCGAGCAAACACAAGATTTTACACGAACATTTAGCCGTGAAAAAGATTTGTGCACGTTGAATTCCGCATAATTTGACAGTTGCTCAAAAAAGGCTCGTGTCGATTGGTACCAAGAAATGCTAAAAAAAACAATCGTGGTGCGTCAAAAGCCGTGCATAACATCTACACCGGTGTGACGAATCATATGAGTGTGTATGAGTCCAAAAGAAAGCAGTAGTCGACTGTCTTTCAAAATAAGCTAAACCCAACAAAAGTTGTTCGCCCAAGAAGCACTTCGAAGCAAATGGTCGCCTGTTTTTTTTTGGTATAAATGGGCATGTGGCTACAGTGCTATTAGAGAATCGTAGAACGGCCAATTTTGAATGGTACACAACCATTTGTTTGCCAGAAGTCTTTGAAGAAATAAGAAAAATCAATCAGCGATGCAGGATCATTCTTCAGTATGACAACACGATCTGACGGATCCAACACGGACACATAAGACCGAACAACTCAATATCTGACCGGTCAAAATATCGAATTGATTTGTCATCCGCCGTACAGTCCTGATTTGGCTCCCAATGATTTATTTTTGTTCCTATCCGTGAAGAATACACTACGTGGTCAACGATTTTCGATGCTGGAAGAAGCGGTAAATGCGTTCAAAATACATGTTTTAGAGATTCCTCAATCGGAATGGAAAAAGTGCTATGAAAATTGGTTCAAACGTATGCAAAAGTATATCGATCATCGCGGAGAATATTTTGGAAAACAATAAAACCATTTTCAATGATTAATATTTGTTTTTATTTATTATTGCAGATACATAAATAGCAACCCTCGTAGCATGTTATATAGTATAGTGGCTAACCTCTTGCATTGTGCATGCCCAAGATCATTCTGACAAAGTTTGTTGTTGGAATAAGCACCCAAATATTTAAGAAAATTCGATTCGCTTATTGTGAGTTCGAGGAGTAAAAAAATAATCAAAATAATAAAAATACTCAAATAATTGCTACCACCAACAAATATGACCACCAACACCTGGCATATCGTTTGCAAATAGCAAAAATAGTAGTGGTTCCAGAACAAATCCCTGGAGTGCTCTAAAAGTTATTTTCTCTCTTTTTCATGTTATGCTATTCATTTATAACTTAAAAACTTGGCATCGATGAGATAAGTAAGATTGTAACAATTCTATCCCACTGCCGCTTAAGTCATAGGTTATATAAGTGTTTCTAGTAGTCGACTAGAACAAAAGTCTTACTAAGGTCTATAAATATATTTGATTATGAATTTTCGTCGATCTATTTTTTCAACGAAATTTCTGTCAAACGAAAAAGCTAGTGGTTGAATATTTGAGTATCTAGCAGCACCATATTTAAATGCAAAAAACTTTTGCAAAACATTTGCAAAAGTTCAATAGTGTTTTGTCACCAACCCAGGTTTTTAGATAGTTTAAGGCTTTCTCAGAAGGCTGAGACACTGTAGGAAGTAATGAAAATGTCCACAGAATCCGGGGTATTGTGCGTTCTGATCGTCGGCTGACGTTCAAAGTATCCAGAGAGTTGAATTTGACTCACACATTCGTTTATCAGATTCTTATTAATGAATTGGGGAAGGAGGAAATCTACGTGAGCCGGTCGCATTGCCAAAACCGAAGTTGGCGCGGTAGTTGGTTCGATTCCAGCGCTCGAATACACATATACATTTACACATACATACATACGCACACACATATCTGCACTTAAATGTCTGAACAATTCGGACAGTCGTTCGGATTCAATTCTTCATGCGGATTTCCGACAAGAGTTGGGCAACCATTACATTTCAAGCCACATAGATGTTTTTTATGAGCCGATTTAAAATATATTTTGCGATAACAAGAAAATAATTTCCGAAATCTATAAATCAGTTACTTATATCTAAATTGCATAGTTTATATAATTTCTAAAGCCGAAGGTGAATAGTTAGTATACAATCGAAATATAAGCCATTCGCTCATTTGTTATAATTAATAAGTACTCAATCAAAACATTTGAAATTACGTAAGAATAGTTTGAAATTTTACTCGTGGAATCCTTCAAACATAAATACTTCAGCATTGATTAAACCCAACTATCGATAAAAGCCACTTAATCATTTTATCAAATATCAAACAAAATAAAAACTTACCCATTTTTGGTGACATGGCAATATTTTAGAATAAACATAGGATTAGTATGTTTGTTATAAGATTACATAACTTCAATTTTACAGAATTTTAAAGTTCATAGAATTCTGAACATTGTATCAGAAAAATGTATTTCATTTTGGTATAAATATACTAGAGTCTAACAACAGTATTTACGGTTTTGAGGTATTTAGTTATTTCTAAATAGGCCAGGCTTGGAGGCCATTGACTTTTGGTATCCTTATATTATTATGGCCACCCTTCGAGATATCGACCGTAACCGATATCGCTGAACTTAAACTGATGCTCGACTTGTGCGACTCGCCCTTGGGGCCTGAAGGTTATTCCTCGAAATATAGGCCGTTTTTCTCGATGACTCAACCCATCGTTGGACCACTAACTCTATTCCTCTTCGGTAACGATGAGTCTTTGGAAGCGAAAAAATTCGACCACAACAGCGTGTACTCTATCAAGTTAAGTTGAGTAAAGTTCTGAATTTATCGCCCTACCATAAAGAATCAACTCAAAGTGAATTATTACGAGCTGATCTTGCCCTATCTTCAAGATTCATGTCTCCTACCCAAAACTTTTTAAAGCAGTGCTGAGCAGTGGGGATTGATATGGCACTTTTCCCTTTTAAAGGGTATCGCAAATCAACTAGTGGCGTCAGTCGCTTTGAAGCCTTTTTTTTTAAATAATGTGTTAAAATTGCCTTAATTTCACGATTAAGTTCACTCATTTTTACGTTTCTGTTAAAAACCGTCGACTAAATATTTCGCAGTGGAATCAGTATAATACTGAAAAGGGAATGTTTATTTGACGATGCAAACAGTTAAAATCGTATTAAGCCTCTGACCAATGAAAAATAACACAGGTCGAGATGATTTTTGTAACATTAATGAAAATGCCCTTTTTGCGTTTCATTTAGGTAGTTATTAAAACACAGAAATGGCCTAGCACGCCCCATTTTCAATTAACTGCTTCTCGTTTATATTATGGCATCATTGAAATTATTTGTACCTGAGTTTGGAGTACAAGTAAGGAGTAAGTTTGTAAGTAAGGAATAATTAAGGTATTGTTGTTTTTTGTGTCTATGGTACAGTAGGGCAGTAAGTGAGATTGGCCTCATAGAACTTCTTTTAAACCTGGTACTTCAAACCCAAAAAAGGTGCTTCTTTCGCCACTCCATATTAAACTTGGACTAATGAAAAACTTTGTCAAAGGAATAAGGAAGCTTCTAAGTATTTTGGCTTGGAAGTATTTTGTAAGTGTAGTGAAAGGATATCTGGGGAACAAGAAAGATGAAATCTATAAAAATCTCATAGATGAACTCTTGAAAGCCTATGAAATACTAGGGTGTTGCATTTCCTTAAAAATGCATTTTTTACACTCCCATTTGAATTTTTTCCGGAAAATTTGGGTGCAATAAGTGACGAACAGGGATAGAGGCTTCACCAAGACATCAGGACGATGAAAGCAAGATATCAGCGATGCTGGAACCCATCTGTGTTGGACGACTACTGCTGGTTTTTAAAAAGGGAAGTTGCTAGAGAGCACAAGAGGAAAAAGTGAAAGATTTTGCCTCTGTATAACATATTTTATAATATATTTTTTATTCATATAATCCTCAGTAATGTCTTGGCATAGATTTAACACGTTTTACATGTTTATATTAAATAAATATTAGATTGTAAAAATATGCCGTCTCCTTTATTTTCCTAACCAGTGACCCCTTGTAACAAGAAAACTGTATGTGTTACAGTAATTAGCTTATCATTTTCGGATTTAGGACTATAAAATTATCAATGCTCTTTTCATCATTGCTACCTCAAAAAGTTTAAATTTGTTGACATATGTAATCATTTACTTATAAACAAAAGCGCCAGAGTCGGAATAGTTAAATTTATGAATAATTTTGGAAAAAAATAAAATATTGTTAAATTATGTTCGTTCTGAATTCAAGCATCTCAGCCTAGGCTGGTCGATATTATAATGCCAAAATGAGAAAGCAGTTCAGCTCCTCTCACTTAGCATAAGATTTTACGAACAATTTGGCATGTCTGCAAGAGTACTGCACGTTGTCCTACTATGGCAATCGATTTTGAGATACCAAGTTTTTTGAAAAAGTCTTACTTATTAGACCTTCGGCGGATATAACGAAAGACACTATCTCTACCTTATGTAATTTCTACCGGTTTTTCAAATCGTATGCCAGGTTTTCATACTTAGTGGTTTTCTCCAACTCGGTTTTCCTGATATTATGAGAGAGCGGCACTGCGATGTTAGTTATGAACGCCCTTTTCTCCTTTTTCTAATCGGAACAATATCTGGTCTATTATAATCGACCGTTCGATCTCACCCACCAATAAGGGGTTCAATCGTTTCCCCCACTGTACCGCACTTCCTGCATCGGTCGACAACATCCATGTGTAGTATATGTCTTTCGTAGTTCCGTGTTCTTACTACCTTATCTTGAATATATATCGCAAAACCCTCCGTTTCTGGATACAACATCCCATCGGTCAGCCATTTCAGAGACAATGATTCATCAATGGTATCATCCTCGAGTGACTTTGGAACACAATCCGTAAGTGTTGTCCTACCATCAACACGGTTTACTTTATCTAGGTTTAGCGGGGTGAAACCCCGGTCCTCCTTAGCAACCAACTTCATTAGCGGGCTGCTTGAATTAATGAAGCGCTCTCTCATCTTACTCTCCTGGTTCAGACAAAGATTCATAATGTTCACGAGGCCTCTGCCTCCCAACTTTCTCGGAATGTATAGTCCCTTTATAGATGAATTTGGATGCAGACATCGGAGTTTTGTCAATGTTCGACGTGTTAATCTATCCAGTCCATCAAGGTCTGTTTCTGACCATTTAACAATACTAAAGGAATAGGTCAGAGTTGGCACTGCCCATCCATTGATCGCTCTAACCAGGTTTCTACTGTTCAGTTTGGTATTTAAAAGTTTTGTAAGCCTCTTTTCGTACATAGCAGAGAAGTCCCTGTTTAACTGGCTATGGTTAAATATTTCGTTTTTAGGTATAGCTAAATATTTATAGGATTCTTCTGGTGCCAGTTGTTGTATGTTACTGTTTGTTGAATATTGATTGTTTGTCAAGTCCGAATGACATTTTGATATCCTTACTAAATTCTTCGACCATTTTTATTAAATAGTTTAGTTTTTCTCTAGTTTTTCATAGAGTTTAAGGTCATCCATATATAGTAGGTGCAAGAGCTTTCGTGGATTACTCATGTTTAATTTATATCCTATATTACTGTTGTTCAGTAATGTGGACATATGGTTTAGGGCTAAACAAAACCAAACTGGAGAAAGGGAATCTCCCTGAAACATTCCTCTCTCGATATTCGCAGTTGTAATGCATTGTTGACCGATAAAGAGATTTGTTTTCCATATCCCCATCAGGCACCTTAAGGACTTAATGATGGGAGGGCTTATTTTATAAATCTTCAGGACTTTAGTAACCAATCGTGTGGAACACTATCGAAGGCTTTCCTGTAGTCTATATAGCAGATATTTTGGTTGCGTTTTCTTTTCCGCGCTTGTTCGAGAACTACAGCATCGATCGTTAGCTGTTCCTTGCATCCCATAAGTATGTACTCTTATACAATGTAAGTACTCTTATACATCCTTTCTGCTCTTCTTCAAAAATATTGTTTTCATCACAATGTTTGTAAACTTTTTCATTGATTAGGGTTGTCAACAATTTATACAATACTGACATACATGTGATGGGTCTGTAGTTATTGGGTTACTTAGTATCACCCTTTTTGTACAGAATATATGTATTGCCTTCCATTAAAAAATCGGGAAAGTATCAGGATTTATCACTACCTCTTTAAATGCACTAGCAAGCGGGCGGTGGGCAGCCGTAAAGTTTTTAATCCAGAACTTATGTCCATCTGGTCCAGGAGATTCAAGTTATGAGTTTTCTTGACGCCGGTGCTAATGTCAATCGCCGTGAAATCGTTAAACTCCATTTCTGGGAGAGCAGTTGTGTGCAGTTCAATTGTTTTAATCCAAGGTGCCGCTTTTTCATAGTCATCTGATCTTTTCCAAACCGATTGCCAATATTCTGCAAAGGAGGACATGTCCACATTCTCAAGTTCTGACCTGCTACTGCCTTGTTCGAGCTCTCTATAAAATTTCTTTTGGCTATTTATGAATACTGAGTTTTGGTGCTTTCGTTTTTTTAGCTCGTTATATCTTGCTAGCCTAGCCCCTTTAGGTTTAGCTTTCTGTCTAAACTGATCTTTAAGATCCAATAATTTTTCGGAGAAGTTTGGATCGTCGAAGCCAATGCCAGATTTATTGGCAATTGTTTTTGTTTTTTTCGTTACTTTACTTGATCGATTACCAGAAAGGTATTCTGAGATGACGTCGATTTTCCTTCGGACATCATCGATATTGTTTTCAAGGCGTGTTTTCCAGGCAGGCGTATTTTTCTGGAAATTATGCCTGCTCGCACTGGGGGTGTATGTCTTTTGGCCTGAAATTTCGATCGCAGTCACTGCTGCACAGTACAAGGCAATATGTATATCACACAGATCTAGTATCCCAGCCAGATATGATTCCAGAACTTTATTGATCTGCATTAGAGTAATACGAGCTTTTGTAATATTTCGCAGTATTGGAATTTTTGGTCTATTTAGTGGATTTGACCCAATAAAATGGGCTAAATTACTGTAAAACTTCTCTCGTACATTAGACAAATTCTGTTGTAAGGTCACTTCCTCATTGGTAGACGGTGAGACCTCCGGTGGAAAATTAGGAGTTTGTTCTATAGGCTGGGCCTCTGTGGTTAAGGTGAGGACGCCTATAATATCTTCTTTATGTTGCTGATATGTAATGTTCTGGTGTAATTCATTACCAACTTCTCTCTTGACGTTCATTAGTTCTGTTTCGGTGAGATACTTTTTATTTAAAATTATATTTTTACGGTGGCTAAGTTTTGCTCAGACAGCCGAGTTCCAGGGAACCTCTTCTTATATTCTTAATAGAGTGCATTTCTCCATCCAGGAAGCGGCTTATCTCCGCACTGGTTTACGTAATAGTAGGTACGCATTACCTCAATATTCATTTCGCGTGTCCATCTGATACGTGGAGTGCGTTCAGTTCTAGTGGCAGCCCTCCTTATGGGGGGCGAGCCAGCAAGAACCGGAACATTTCCGTCTTCCATTTCATTATTAATCTGCATACTGCACTGATCTTGTGATGAAGTGCTCGGTGGTGCGAGTCTTTGATTTTCAAATTGTTGCTCGGGTACCTTTTTCGTTTCCATTCTTGTGGTGCCATAGAGTTGAGAACTGCCACTCGCTCCAGATTCACCAACCCCGGACAAATTCTGCCGATGGTTCCGAAGGGTTTTTGTCCGCAAAACCCTACCGCCTTGTATAATACCATTATCTGTTTCAGTCTCCATAAAAAAATTTTTTGGGTTCAATGGAAAAACGGTCACCCAAGGCAGAGCCCCGATTTACCTTAGGAAAGCTATTTACTACCGGAGGGCGCTAGGTATCCGGGGACATCGTTATTATTATTATTATTCTGCTCATCCTTACTGTAGAATCTCAGCTCATGCTGGCCGATATTCCAATGCCAAGATGAAAAAACAATTCAGCTCCTCTCACCCTAGCATAATATCTTACGAACAATGTGACACGTCTGCAAGAGCACGGCACGCTGTCCCACTATGGCAATCGATCTCGATATACCGAGGTTCTCGAGGTTCCTTGAAAATCTCTTACTTATCAGGCCTTCGGCGGATATAACGAAGGGCACTACATCTACCTTACTCAGTTTCCACTGGTTCTTCAAGTCGTATATCAGATTTTCATACTTTGTGGATTTTTCTATCTCAGTTTTTCTAATGTTGTGAGATAGTGGCACTGCGATGTCAATTGTAAAAGCCCTCTTGTCCTTTTTGTTGATTAGAACAATATCCGGCCTGTTATAATCAACCGTTCGATCAGTAGTGATTGGTCTGTCCCAGTAAAGAATGGTATCGGATGATTCAAGTACAGGAGAAGGCGAGTACTTATAATATGGAGGAGGTGCGCTTTCTAATAGCAAGTATTTTTTCGCAATTTGTTGATGTATAATTTTTGCCAGCTGATTATACCGTCCTAAATAAGCATTAGGAGCAAGGGCCGGGCAACCGCCAATAAGGTGCTCAATTGTTTCCCCCAAAGTACCGCACTTCCTGCACTTATCGACTACGTCCAAATGCAGTATGTGCTTTTCATAGTTTTTTGTTCTTGTTACCCTATCTGGAATAGATATCGCAAAACCTTCTGTTTCTGGGTACAAGAGTCCATCGGTCAGCCACTTCAGAGACAATTGTTCGTCAATGGTGTCATCTTCGAGTGACTTAGGAAACCTTCCGTGCAATGTTTGTCCTTTCCATTCTAGAACGCAGTCCGTGAGTGTTGTTCTGCTATCAATACGATTTTGTTTATTTAGGTTCAGTGGAGTGAAACCCCGATCCTCATTTGCAACCAATTTCATTAACGTATTGCTTAAATCAATGAAGTGTTTTCTCATTCTATTTTCTTGATTCTTGAGACAGAGATTTTTTACGTTTACAAGGCCTCTACCCCCCAACTTTCTTGGGATGTATAGTCTTTTCGTAGATGAGTTTGGATGCAGGCATCGGAACTTTGTCAATGTTCGGCGCGTCAACCTATCAAGTTCATCAAGGTCAGTTTCTGACCATTTAACTATGCCAAAAGAATATGTCAGAGCTGGCACTGCCCAACCGTTGATCGCTCTAATGAGGTTTCCTCCGTTCAGTTTGGTGTTTAAAAGTTTTGTAAGTCTCTTTTGGTATAGAGTGGAAAAGTCCCTCTTTAACTGGTTATGATCAAGTTTATGCTTTTGAGGTATTCCTAAATATTTGTAGGATTCTTCTGGTGCTAGTTGTTGTATGTTACAAAGTGTTGAATGTTGACTCTGAACCCTTCCCTTCTGTATACTAATGGTAGAGCATTTGTCCAGTCCGAATGACATTCTGATATCCATACTGAATGTTTCAACCGTTTTTATCAATGAGTTTAATTTTTCTCTAGTTTCTCCATATAATTTAAGGTCATCCATATATAGTAGATGAGAGAGCTTTCTTGGATTCCTCATGTTAAGTTTATATCCAATATTGCTGTTGTTGAGTAGTGTGGACAAAGGGTTCAATGCTAGACAGAACCAAATTGGAGAAAGGGAATCTCCCTGAAAAATTCCCCTCTCGATATTTGTAGCAGCAATGGATTGTTGGCCGACAAAAAGATTCGTTTTCCACTTCCCCATCAGGCACTTTAAAGAATTAATAATCTGGGCGCTAATTTTATAGAAATTCATAACCTCAACCAGCCAATCGTGAGGGACACTATCGGATGCTTTCTTGTAGTCTATATAGCAGATATTTAATTAGCGTTTTCTTTTTCGCGCTTGCTCAAGAACTACAGCATCGATCGTCAATTGTTCCTTGCAGCCCATACTTGCTCTTATACATCCTTTCTGTTCTTCTTCAAAAATGTTGTTTTTATCACAATGTTGGTAGATTTTTTCATTGAGTAGGGTTGTGAACAGTTTACATAACACTGACAGATAAGTGATTGGTCTGTAGTTATTGGGTTGCCTAACGTCCCCTTTTTTAAACAGTAGGTATGTATTGCCCTCCATTAGGAAGTCGGGGAAAGTGTCTGGATTTATTAAAACCTCTTTAAATGCATTTGCAAGTACGGGATAGGCGGCTGTAAAGCTTTTAATCCAGAAGTTATGCAATCCATCTGGTCCAGGCGCCTTCCAGTTGTGAGTCTTCCTGACAGCAGTGCAAATGTCAATCTCTGTGAAATCGTTAGACTCCATATCTGGGAGAGCATTTGTCTGTTCTTGAATGTTCCAAGCCGATCTCCAATATTCCGCAAAGGAAGACACATCGATATTCTTAAGTTCTGACTTGCCGTTACCTTTTGCTTCGAGTTCTCTATAAAATTTCTTTTTGCTATTTACAAATACTGAATTCTGATGTTTTCGCTTTTCTAGTTCATTATATCCTGCTAGCCTGGCTCCTTTCGATTTAGCTTTTTGCCTAAACCGATCTTTTAGATCCAACAATTTTTCTGTCAGGTTTGAATCATCGAAGTCAATGCCATTGGCAATTATTTTTGCTTTTCTCGCTACTTTATTTGACTGATTACTAGAAAGGTACTCTGAAATAATGTCAACTTTCCTCCGGAACTCATTGATATTGTTTTCAAGGTGCGTTTTCCAGACAGGTGTATTTTTCTGGATACTACGGTCAGCCGCATTATGGGTGTAAGTCTTTTGACCTGAAATTTCGATGGCAGTCACTGCTGCACAATATAATGCAAGATGTATATCGCTTAAATTTATCATCCCAGATAGATGTGATTCCAAAACTCTATTAATCTGCATTAGAGTAATATGTGATTTTGCAATATTACGCAGTACTGGAATTTTTGGTCTATTCAATGGATTTGAGCCAGTAAAACTGGCCAAATTGCTGTAAAACCTCTCTCGTATGTTAGAAAAGTTACGTTGCGAGATTGATTCTTCATTTTCAGACGATGATGCTTCTGGTGATACATTTTGAGTTTGTTCTATTTGTTTCTCCTCTCTATTCGAGTTAAGGACGTCTATAGTATCTTCTTGATGTTGTTGATATGTAATGTTTTGATGTAGTTCATCACCGATTTCTCTCTTGATGTTCATTAAATCCGATTCGGTTAGATAGTTTTTCCTTAGAATTACATTTTTGCGGTCGGCTAAGTTTTGCTCCGACAGCTGAGTTTCAGGGAACCTCTTTTTATATTCTTGGTGGAGTGCATGCCTCCATCCAGGTAGCGGGTTATCTCCGCACTGGTTTACGTAGTAATAGGCACGCATTACATCAATATTCATTTCGCGTGTCCATCTGATGCGTGGAATGCGTTCGGTCCTAGTGACAGCCCTCCTTATTAAGGGCGAGCCAGCAAGTACCGGGGTATTTTGATCTTCTACTCCATTATTAATTTCCGCTCTGTGTTGATTTTGTAGTGAAGTCTTTGGTGTTGCGTGCCTCTTTCATTGCCATTCTTGTGGTGCCATAGAGTTGGGAACCGCCACTCGCTCCAGATTCACCAACCCCGGACAAATCCTCCCGACGGTTACGAAGGGTTCTTGTCCGCAAAACCCTACTGCCTTGTATAATATTATGTATTTTATTCTCCATAAATATATTTGGGTTCAAGGGAAAATCGGTCACCCAAGGCAGAGCCCCGAATTACCATGGGAAAGCTATTTACTACCGGAGGGCGCTTGGTATCCGGAGACATCGTTAGAGACACTTTAACCCTGTGCCATTCAGCTCCTCGGCACGATGGATTTCCACCTTAAGCTTGGGGATTTTTTTTTCAGAGGTTTACTCCTCTCAGCTCGGGAAGGTGGTGGCGCTACTCACCAAGCGGACTAACCGCCCCTGCCTTTATTATTATTATTATTATTATTATTATTATGTATGACTAAAACATTGTTTATTAACCCATAGGGGGTTGCGTTCAGAAATATGGGGGTCGCAATGTGTACAAAGAATAAGACATTCTATTATTAAAATTTTTTTAATTTAAGAACAAGTATTAGAAAATGAAATATTACGTATTAACGTAATGAAATAAACTTAAATAAAGTAATAGAAAAGTTGTTTGAAATAATAATTTAATACAACTGTTGATTTTGTTTTTCACTTAAGTTTTTCTATACGTGGATCATCATTGCAAACACACATAAGCAAATTATTTTCTAGTGATAATAGACGATTTCTATTTTTAGTTTTTAAAGCCACCGTAGACGAAAGGTTTTTTTCACATAAGAAAGAACTAGCGAAGGGATCAATGTTTCAATGCTTCGGTTACTAGGCTTATTACGGTTATTCACACCTCGTGCAAGCCGAAACTTAATTAAAACTTGAGTTAAAAATTCTAGTTTTAGAGTTTTGTTGGTCGATATTTAAATAAGTTGGTTGTGAATCTCAATAGGTAATTCAACAGATGCAATAACATTTTCATCAAACGGATTGAGAACCCATCTTCTCGACAAATCATCGTTTATATATGGAAAATATTCTAGTAACTGAATTAGCTTAAATGCGTTTTCATGCGATCAATAACAAAATGTTCTAAATTTATTTTTTCGATAATATAATCCGAAGTTAAAATGAGTGGATCAAAATCACGTTTTTCAAGGCGCACAATCCAAATACCAAGCTTCTTACTAAATAACTAACTTAAATATTCAAGTCATTGAAGTGTGAAAATATATCACTCAAGTAAGCGAACAGTAATAAAGTATCTCCATCTTGTAAAAACTCTGAAAACTCTGAAAATTACAGCTTCTGACAGAACATTTTGTAAATTATCTGGCATCTTTTTTGTAGCATTTCTGTGAAGAAAGTAGTGTGTCCATTCCACATGTGGCATAATGTCTTTTAATTTTACTATCACAACACTGTTCTTCCCCATCAATTCTTCTATTGGAAGTTTCGGTGTGAAATAATAAACTTGAAGACATTTGCCACTAAACATCAAATCACTTTTTTAAACTTCTCGTAGAATTAGGAGATCTCTGATGCTACCATGGTTAGCAAAACGTGCGTCGAGAAATTTAAAAAAGTGATTTGGGGTTTAGAGGTAAATCTCTTCGAGTATACTGTTCTTCCCCGTTATCGCTTTCGTGCCATTAGTACATGCCGCAATGCATTTATTAAAGTTTTCGTTTTGTGTTGCTTCAAAAAAAACTTTAAAGAGTCTTTCGCCAGTTGCACGACCATAGATTAATTTGCAGAAAAGCATATTTTCTTTTATTGACCCCTCGCATTCGTATAGAACAAAACTGAATAGCAAAAAATTCACTTAATTTAACCTTTTCAATTATTTCATCGTGAACATCATTGGCCATTTTATTAATACGTTTCGATATTGTGTCATTTGAATGTGGTATAGTTTTCAACTTTTTTGCTTTTTCCGGACTTATCATCACGTTGGCCATATCAATGACAGCGGGTAAAATGAGCTTAGACTCCCTGGCCCCTCTTAATGCTATTAAATAGGATGCTTGAAGTGTTGTGGTCTCATTACTGCTTGATTTGTTGATTTTTCAAGACGAGTGATTTACTCTCAAAAATTCTAATGGTTTGTAAAAACGGGTGTTTGTTTTCCAGATGCCGGACTAATTTTGAAGGATTTATGTTTCTCGCGGACAGAACAATTACGGCTTGTCATCCAAGGCAATGAATCCATATTTTAAATGTTTTATGTTTTATTCTCTTTAGTGTTTCACCAAGTGTAAACGGCGCATTTCGTTTTGTCACAAATTTGTCCATTTAATTTAATATTATTAATTTATTTTATTACTATTATTAATTTATTTAACACCAAACGAGAGAAGAAATCGTAGGATTAACACTGGGTATGGGAAGAAATTGTAATACTTGTTTTCGTAAAAACGTAATTAACAATGAAACTCTTCGTCTCGTTCCTTTGTTTTTATTACCAAAGCTCATAACTTGTACAAACCAGCTTAAACGTGGTTGGGAGGAATTCGTCTCGTATGGGCGGGTGGGGGGCGCGAGGTTTGCGGGCGGGTCGCGACTCTAAAAAGTTTGAGAAAAGATGCTGTAGAAGATTTGAAGGTCTTGATAGCTAAAAAAAAGGTATACTCTGTTATATGGTGGTCCTGCATTATCTTACTGAACAATGAGTTTATATGAAGTTTCTAAGGTATAGCACTATTATATGCAATCTGTGTAGTACAATAAGACAATAAACATTTGCTGTGGCTAAAGGAAGAAACGTTTGACATTTTTAGAGAATTCGGACGCTCTACTTAAAAGTCTTCTTGAAGTATCTTAATGCTACATAAACATCAATGTGTCCAGAAGGTCGTATGATTGGGTATGTATAGGGTGATTTTTTTAGTGCGTTCGGACTTTAAACTGAAATAAAACAACCAAATTATAGATACCTTGAAACTATTTATTTGATATGAAATAACATTCAATGGCATTTGAAACCAATTTCGAACAACTGCCCGTCGCCGCTATTTCTGAGCATGCGCATTCTGTTAATTCAATTCTGTCCGCAATTGTCCGAGTTATGTCGGCTTCCGAGGCATCAATAGTTGCTGGTGTATGGGCATAGACCAAATATTTAACATAACCCTAAAGAAGATCTTCTCCATATCAATACAATTCAAATTCAGCATTAAATAATCTACGTAGTCGAATAACAAAACCCAACTTTCTGCGAACAGCGAAGAATTGATAAATTTGAGTCTTCGCCAACAAGGCCAGCATCAGCGGCGATATTTCCTCGGAACACACAGTTTTTGTCTTGTTTAAGTTTTAATATCAGGCAGTTTTTTTCTTGTTTTAAGTTTTAATATCAGGCAGCGTGAAATGCATTCGGAATTTGTCGTTAATTTGGCGAATACATCACGATTTTCCAATAATGCCTGTATATAACCATGATATTGTCATGATGTTGAACATCATGATCATCATCATGTTCAACATCATGATATTGTCATGATGTTGAACTATTTCCTGTCAGATTACTTGAACTCAGGACTTAAGGCTGCCACTTTTTGAGGGGGGTTGAATAAATCTAGAGATGTTGCTAGACCAGTAAAGATGTAGATTCTGAAGACCTCCAAGGAATCAATACCTCCCTTGCTATATATGAAGAGCTATATCCTGTATATAACTCTCAACAATTAGGTTACCTCGAATTAATCCCAAACGTGATCTTGCATTGTGGACAATAGCTAGAAATAAGAGAAAGAAGCACACTTCCTAGCGACAACTGACAATTACTTCTACGTCTTCTAACCAATGATCGACCAATATCACGATTAAACATTTATTAAACGCACCTCCATTCTCTTCGGCATCCCAGGCAGAATGTAGGCTGTACCACTCCACTCGGCATTAGTGCTAAGCTGTGAAAAGTAATACAACAAAGGGCCGATGCTGAAAAACTGTACTTCGCCTATTTGCATGGTAATTGGTCTTGTGGTAGCTCTTATGGGTCCTATATCCTTAGCAAACCTTTCCCAGCCTTCTTGAAATCAGGCCCATAGTTGCTTTTAAAAACTCCTTGGCCAACATAAGTAAAAATTAAGTCATTTTATAGCTTTGACCTGATGAACTTTCCACAAAAAATGTTTTCATATTCTGAAATATTCTGGGTACATATCTTTCTATGTCGGACAGTATATATTCACTAGGGTGATCGTTATTTCCCAAATTGACTTTTTTTACATGGGTATCCTCTAAATCATTTCTTTATAGCTTTAAAACAATTTTGAAAAAAATATCCGATGCTGTTTAACCCTGCCTAAATATAATTTTTCCATTCATTTTACATGTGATTTTTGTACTTTTTAGATATTTTTTTGTCACTTATTATATTTATTATCTTAATAAAGATTCTTGATTCTACTTCTGTTGTGATCCCTTTAGGTGGACAAATTTTACTGACTTTTTAGATGGATAACTTTTACAGTTAACTAATGGTGTTACGGTATAATACTTAAGTTAAGATAAAATATCAATTGTTTCTATTTTTAGTGTATTTTCAATTAAATGTCTATTTTTAATTACTATTGAGACGGCAAAATGAAATATATGTCATTTAAATGAATAAAAAGCATCGGGTAGGCAGTAGATTTGAAAATGTTAGATAATTATTGGGAAAAACGGTATAAATAAATATTAACCTTCGGAAAACTTTCAAAATACATTTTTGACTCCAATATAAAAATTTGTCCATCTAAAGGAATCACAACAGAAGCAAAATCAAGAATATTTAGTAAGATAATCGTTATAATATGCGAGAAAAAAGATTCATATCAAAAAAGTGTAAAAATCTCATGTTAAGGAAGTAGGAGCGAATCTATGGGTAAAGCGAGTTCCCAAATCTAAGACTTGACATTCGGTAATTGTGACAAAGTATATGTAATTCAACTATGCTGAAAATGTGAAAGTTATTATATTTATATTTATATTTACATGTAAACAAAAATGCGATGTTGCCATATCTTTTTTGTCGAGCCACGTGTTAATAATAACGAAGTCAGTTCGTTACTTTTTATAAATAAATAATAATTTTCTTAATAATCATGAAGTTGGCTCTAGTATTATAAATAAAAATTGTGAATTTCTGTAACTATTTTAAGTTTTAAAAAGATAAAAATTCATCATTATTTTGACTCAAAATTGTTTTTAGGCTATAAAGAAATGATTTAGAGGATACCGAAGTGAAGAAAGTCAATTTGGAAAATAACGGATACCATAATAGTCATATATAAAACTATCTTTTAAAGGTTTTTGGTGATACATCACTAAATATTTCATAGCGTATATGTATTTGTTTACTAGATTAGATATTTTAAATCTAGCAGGATTAATAAAATCAATAATACCAAGATGTTTTGTATTATTAATATATTTTTCTTTTTCAGACAAAATTATGGATTTTTCCAGAAGGTACGCGGAGGAATACTGGGGAAATACACGACTTTAAAAAAGGGGCATTCCACGCTGCCATATCGGCTCAATTGCCAATTTTACCGGTAGTATTTAGCAGATACTACTTCTTGGATCGGGCCACAAAAAAATTTGATCAAGGTATTTATATGAATTACTAAGCTTTCAATTATATTCTAGTTATCATCTTTATTAGAATGGCTGAAATTATTTATCGAAATATTTGGGACATATGAGATCAATATATCAGCAAGTTTAAAAGCAAGTAAATACGTCATTCTTTTGTATAGCCTGATTTATGTAGTACGTCCGAGCTTTGTTTTGTTGCTAAAACAACAACTAAATTAGATGCCTGGACATTATTTATTTTGTGAGAAATATCATGCAATTAATGTTTGAAAACAATTTCAGTTTGGCGTTAATGTTTGAAAACAATTTCAGACAAATATCCACCGCTGATACGTCTGACAAAGCACGTTCTCTCAATTCAATTTCGGAAACTTTTTAAGGCTACTGGAGCGTTATGTCCGGAATTGTCCGAGTTATGTTGGTTTCCAAGACATCACTAGTTGCTAGTTTATCGGCATAAACCAAAGATTTAACATAACCCAAAACAAAATAATCTGAAGGCGTTAAATCGCATGACCTTGGTAGCTAATTAATAGGTCCGTTCCTCGAATTAATTTTCTCACCGAATTGTTCCCTCATTAAATCAGTTGTTGCGTTGGCTGTGGAAGACAAGTGGAGCCGTCCTGTTGGAACCACATCTCCTCCAAATCAATACCATTCAAATTAGGATTTCATAAATGAGTTATCATTAATTATAATTGGTTACTGACCGTTACATTAATAATCGAACAAGTTGACTGAACGGAATAGGTCCTTTCCGGTATAGGTGGTATCCCGGTTCATGATTTTCTTACAGTTTTCTATTTGAATGCTTTCATATGTATCCAAAGCCCTATTGTTATTTACACTTTTAAGCAGTCTTAAATTACTAATATCTATATTGTAGTCATGTTCTATTGTATGTAGAGCAATGCAAGATTTTTCATTTCTCCCATATCTAATGAGGGCAATGTGTTTTTTATATCTCGTTAATATGGATCTTTTTGTTTGCCCACTATACCTTCGATCACAATCTTGACAATTAATTTCGTATATCTACTGTTGATCAACTTTATCCTTTGATTACCCAGGTCATTGGGTCAGGTCAAATTCAACTCTTCCCCGATCATTCCTCGCACAAGATCCCGGATTTTTAGACATTTTCATCACTTCTTGCAGTTGAAGGCCTTTCGTTGCAAGGTTCATCGCCGATAGAGTTTCGACCTTCCGAGAACCTTGACAGAAAACTGCTACCATAGACCTGTTAAATATTTGCAAAAATTTCCATCGAGCTGTGCCAGATCGAACGCCACCAGTCTCATTACTTTATTTACACATTTCGCATGATTAGCAGCCAATTAGGAAATATAGTGCATATTGGTTATTTTTTTTCACGGTGTTGTTTTTACAGAAAACACTTGAGTATATCTATATCAGAAACACTTAGGGTTTTCCAGGTAATCTAAATGATTATGTTCGATATTTTTGTAACAGGTGTGTCATTTTGGTGCGATTTTGTTATATATCTAATAATTGTAATAATATATAGAAAGTTGGTCGAATTTAATCTCAGCGCTAACGTATTGTCTTAGTAATATTTAAAAATATGAAGGGGTATTATTTAATCGATTGTGTATATATTTTAATCTATCAACCAAGAAATAATTCTAATCTTTGGTGTTTAATTCTATCCTGGTGAATAATGCGACTGCGGAGCTATGGTGATATTTTTACTGGATGAAAAAGTCCTTAATTGAAATTGCTGTGTGGCAAGGCGCATTGGCGTGATGCAGCACCCAGGTGTTTGATATTCGGTCCCACCTTAATATTCCACATTCGAATATTCCGATATTCGGTCCCACATGAATGATGTTTTTTTCAGAAAGTCTTTTAAGAACCTCTAGGTAAAAATACTGGTTTATCGGATGGCCTTGAGGTACAAATTCCTTATGAACGGTCCCCTGGTTATTAGAAAAGCAAATAAACTTGCTTTTAATCTTTTTTTTGCTATTTCTGTTTTTTTTTGGCCGTGGTGAGGATGGACTGTGCCATTCTTCATTCTGCTTTTGATCCTGCGAAAGGTTTTTCGGAACCATTTTTGTGCAGATTTTCCTCGTCTCCAATTCATTGGTCAAAATCTGATGAACGGTTGAATGAGTCAAATTCAACTCTTCACCGATCATTCTGACCATCCACTGATTATCGGAACGCCCTAGGTCCCGGATTTTGTCGACATTTTCATCACTTTTTGCAGTTGCGTCAATCGAGTTTCGGCCTTCTAAGAATACCTGAGAACCACTTAAAAATCTTGACAACACACTGCTTCCATAGACCTGTTAAAGTTTTGCAAAAGTTGCCATTATTTACACTCCTCGTATGATTAGCATCCAATTAAGAAATCTATTACATATTTATTTACTTTTTTCGCCGTGTTGTTTTACAGAAGGCAGTTGAGTATACCGATATCAGAAGCACTTATAGTTTTCCAAATAATCTAAATGACTATATTCGATACTTTTGTAACATATGTATGATTTTGGTCTTATTTTGTTATATATCTAATAATTGTAATAATATATAGAAAGTTCGACAAATTGCTGGCGTATCATCTTAGCAATATTTAAAAATATGAAGAGATTGTATTTAATAGATTGGCCACATAAAGGGTCTAGCATTAGGGATGATGGAACTTTGACAGCTCATGGCGACCATATTTGTTTACCGATTTTTGACATGTTTTGTCAGTTGTTTTCGGAAAGGTTTGCAATTAAATTATGGTTCATTTCACGTTAGAATAACGTTTGGAGATCAGCCAGTAATTCAGACCCATCGTAATATTCATCGTGGTGGTCTTTCTGAACAGGCTATTGATCGTGTTATTAGAAAGGTTGAAAGTGAGTACTCTCCATGTGGTGCCTGTACGACAAAAAAAGCCAGAAGTGTTAAGAATGTTGCCACTGTTGAAGCAAGTGTAGCCGAAAATGACGTCCCGCGCAAGAGTTAGGCCCGTCACCAATAACAGCCTAGCGAATTTTGAGGTTGGACTTAGGCTTGCATCCCTATAAGATGGCACTGGCACAAGAATTGAAGCCAACCGACCATCGTATTCGTCGTGACTTTGCCGATTGGGCACACCCAAAACCCCAAAGTTCTTCTGCCATACATCAAGGGAGTTACCGATAAAATTTCCCATGTATTCAAATCCCGTAATATCGAAACGATATTTACAACAGAAAGAAATATATCCAGTTTCTATAGTACAGTGAAAGATAATATTCCACAAGAGTCACATGGTGTCTATGAGATTCCTTGTTCTGGCTGGTCCCAATCATATATCGGCCAAACTAATAGACGTATCCAAAATCACATATACGAGCATTCTGTCGCCGTCCGAAAATCGGATCTCTCCTCGACTTTAGCGGAACATCATATCCAAACGGGTCACAAATAGATTTCGACAAGGCTAAAGTAATCGCACCTATATATTCCTACAAATCCCGCATACTTCGTGAAGCACTTGAGATCGAAAAACGTCCAGGCTGCTTAAACAAGAGGGACGACGGTCTTACGAGTTCCAAAAACATGGAAATCGCTTATTTCCAAACCTATACCAAACCTAGTAATTCTAATATTACCGACCGCGGGAGCCTATTGCGAACATATATATATATATATATATATATATATATATATATATATATATATATATATATATATATATATATATATATATATATATATATTATAGTAGAATGATACTTGCCCCACCCGTTACATACTTTTATATAAAGACTAATTATTTGTAGTTTTGGTTTTACATCGTATAGTTGGAGAAGTTATCGATATTTTTTATATTTTCAGGTGTGGTCTTAATGAAAACTCTTGAACCTATCAGCACCAAAGGTAAAACCCTGGATGATGTCGATTCAGTTTTAACGGAAACACGAGAAAAAATGATTCATGCATTTAAAGAGATCAATCAGGAGGTTCTGGCCAACAATAATTCAAAGAATCTACTAAAGTAGTCACTCTAAAGTAATTAAACTTTAACTGCTAATTTCTTAAGCGCCATTTTATTACACAATTAGTTCTCTATATTTTTTACAATTAAATTAATGTTTGGGACGAAATTTGTTGTATTGACCGCTTGTAAGGGCCACGAAGACGGTTTGAAAGATATCTGCAGAAAATCAACGTTTCTGCAGAAGAAAAAGTTATTAAACGTGTTCTCTAATTTAGTTAAACAAACATGGCTCTCACCATGACAGTATAAAATAAAGAGTTGATCAATATTCATAATCGTAAATTATTTTAGTTATAAGTTAGAGAACCATTACAAAACTGTATTCATAGATAATTTTTTTGGTGTTTTATAATATATTTCTGTATATACAAACATTTTTTACTATGGTGTAACAAAGGAATTTGTGTTTTTGATGCGCTTATTTATTCACTGTTTAAAACATTTATACCTGGAATTTGTTTTTTTGTGGTTTTCAAGGACTTCAACTCATCTTTGAATCAGTAACTCTATTCCTCTTCGGCACCACGACGGGTCTGTGGAGATGAAAAACCCGACTCCATCAGTTTTTACTGCTTCAGTTCTAAATTTTTTTCCTAGCAAAAAGTGAGCCATGAACCAGACCGGAATAAGTGGTTATCCGAGAGAGCGAGATTAGGGCTGTATGCTGGCTGAGGAATACGTTCATAGTCCAATTCGTTAATTTTTGAGATGGTCAGATGTGAAATGTGTTGGCTTCGTTGTCTTGCTGCAGGAGGATTTTTTTACGATTGACCAAAACTGAATATTTTTTGGCGAGAACAACATGTAGTTTCTTAAGTTGAGCTAAGATAGAGCTCTGAATTATTCGCTATACCATCCGAACCAACCCAAAGTGAATGTATTCATTAAAAATTCCATCAAACACAGAGCATGGCCTTTTTGATAAATCTTTCTCGCCTTGGTACTAGAAGAACTGGTTACCCGGACATAACACACTACTGTACGTTATTAAGATTGTTGAAATAAATCCATTTTTTATCACAGGTAACAATCCATTTGATGAATTGAAAATCGGTAGGGTTTCTGACGAGAGTTCAAACCGATGCTTGGCTTGGCAAGAAAACAATTTATAAATGATGCTTCTACAACTCTTTAGCCTCACTCGTATGCCTCGTTAGCAGTAGTGCGGGATATTCCTAATTCCCCTGAAACGTTCCTAGTACTTGTTCTACGATCTGCAGCCATAGTTGGTCTTAAAACGTCGACATTGAAAGACCGTTGATGAGCTGATCTTCCCCTATCGTCAAGACCTATGTCTCCTTCCTGGAACTTTTTGAACTAGAACTCAGCAATATGGATTGATACGACACCTTCCCCTTCTGCTTTGCAAATCTCAAGAGTAGCGTCAGTCGCTTTGACGCCATTTTTAATAATGTCTTAAATTGTCTTAATTTCGAGAGTTATTTTTCTCATCTTAATATTTTTGTTAAAAACCGTTGATTAAATATTTCCTAGTGGAATCAGTAATACTGAAGAAGCTATGTTTAGTTGTCGAAGCAATAGGTTGAAATCGCATTAAACCCCCCAGGAGTGAAGCATAATCTTATATTTATAAAAAAAGCAAACGCAACTAGTTTTGTTGCACACTAGTATTTCATATGTTTGAAAGAAATTGAAAGATAATGAAATAATCACGGCATTAACGAGGTGTGATGTTGAACAACTCACTAAAGTTAACAAATACTATTTAGGCGCTTATATTTGTTTTTTTTTCTCTTTTTTTGGAGTTTGGCATAAAACTCACCAGATCAATATTTCATTTCTAAGTCATTTTAATATTATATTTTTATTATTGGTTTGTATTGGCTGTATTTTTTGGTGATTTTTTTTATAAGAGTATCATTGAGTTTGTATATATTTCTATAAGCTTCTATTTTCTATTGATATTCAGAAAATTGCGATTAACACTATACATAGATTAGTACCACCACTATTTCATAATTTAAAAGTCTAAAATATACGAACTGGGTGATAAAGATGATATATTGACAATATCTGGATTTAAAAATATGTGCTGAGTGTTTAGTATAAAACAACCAAAAAATTAATTTTATTAAAAATTTTAAAATGTATTTGTATTCAAATCAAAATATCTATATATAGTGCACATTGTATTTTCTTAGGTGTTCTTTTTACAATTTTATAATGAGTAACGATGATAGAAGTATGTGCCATTTATATTGAAAAATATTTTTGTAAATAATGGTAAAACAGTTGTTTTTAAAGCCAAAGAACCCAAAACAGTTTATATGTTTAGTCATTTAAATACAGCTAAGTTCAGAAAATGTGACTGTATTACCTATTATGTATGATGCAAAAACGAAAACAATGTTTATCACCTAGTCATTTTTGGCCTACACAGATTTAATGTATATAGAGTAGTAGTTTGTGAAGGTTTATATATAAACAAATCTATTTTTTCGGATTTTATGGCCATACACTAGATATTAGGTAAATATTATTTATTAATAGAGCAAAACCATTTTATTACAAAGTATTCTGTTATTGTTTGGCATTGGCATTATTTTATTATTGGCATTATTTGGAATTCATGGTTGTATTTTTTATTATAAACACGGTTTGAGTTATTATTTATAAGTCATTCAACTGAATGTGTATATTTAATTCGGAGGTAAAATAGTGAAGTTATTTTCATTTTCAGATTTTATTGTGATTTTATATTAGTACATATACATTATATTTTTGACATTATATATCAAATTATTACAAATAAACGCTAAAAAGTACTTACATTTTGTTTTATTTTTTATTTAAAGCATTCGAAACATACTAGTTATCTCAAAAGCATTTGGTTGATAAGATGACCCAAGCAGAGATCGCAGCCCATTTTCTTATTGTTATCTATTTATTTATTTTTTTGACAGATATAATTTTAATGCATTTAATTGTGTCGTTAAATCATCAACCCTGCAGTGGTGGCGCCTTGTCTATCAGGAGTTCGTCTGTGAGAGGGTGGAGATATACCTATATATTAGGTCGACTCATAAATAACTTGCGATGCAGCTAGGTAGAATCTACTATTCGTATCTACCCATTATGAGTCACCGAGACAAGTTTTTGCTTTCACTAAACAGATAAGAGTTCAGTTAGTCTCGTGCGTTTTTAAAGTGGGATGGCGTAGAAAAATATAGTGATGCTGAAGATTTTTTTTGCTTTCCCCTTCCTCCTTTTTACTTTTCGTGCTATTGAAACCCTGTAGAGGAGGTGAACCAGGAAAATAGGTTAAAGGAAAGAAACTCAACGAAAATAAAATATGGTGTTTTGCTCTGAAAATTATTTACTGTGATAAATGTTGGAGGGGCGGCGCCCCAACGCCCTCTCTAATTCGCCGCCACTGGTCTTCCGCCAACTGTTTTGTGTAGTGCACGTTACATTAAACTGTTATTCCTAAGCTTCAAAATAGAGACAGAAAAAGTGCATTTTCGTCACGTGATACTTTGAAAATTTAAACAAGGCAATTGTGCTGAAAAAATGTATGCGGTGAATGACTAATAAAGGTTCGGGCAGTTGGAAAGCGGTTTGCCAAATTACGTTCTGGAGATACGACCCTAAAAGACAAACCGAAGGCAGGACATCCTTCCGACCTTGACGACACCTTTTAAAGGCAATATTGGAGCAAAATCCACGTCAGTCAATAAAAGATGTAGCAGAAAGGTGGAATACATCACAATCAACTGTTTTGCTGCCTTCTGGAGAAATTCGGGATAGTCAGCCGGTTAAGGGTATGGTACCTCGCAATCTCAGTGAACGGAATAAAGAAAATCGCATGTAAATCGCCAGTCTGCTCTCACGAGTAAAAATCGAGCCTTTTTAAGACAGAATTATAACAGAGAATTATGAGAAATGGGCTACTTATGACAATATCGTCTGAAAATGACAGTGGCTTGATCAACCACCCCTACCAGACTGGAAAGCAACCATGCATGGAAAAAAGATTTTATGGTGTGTATAGTGGGATTGTCAAACTATAATTCATCATGATGTTGATGAAATTTAATGATTACTGCAGATATATACGTTCAGCAGCTGCAAATAATGAAAGAGAAACTCGTCTTAAAAAGCATCCTACACTGGTCTGTTTTACCACACCCACTTTACTCCCCGAACCATGCACTAATATGCTGCCACCTTTTCTGTTCCTTACAAAACTTTTTGAATGGAAAAGCCTTCAATTTTGAAGAACAAGTCAGTCAGGCTATCAAAAATTTCTTCCAGTCCAAACCAACCACATTTTACAAGAAAGAAATCGATAAGCTGCCATGAAAATGGTATATAAGGGCTACATAATAGCTGTGAATACATAATAGATTAATATAATTTTGTTATTTAATGAAAGCAAAATAAATGTCTGATAAAAAAAATTATTTATGACTCGACCTAATACCTATCTTCAAAATCAAGAACAGGAACGATTATTGAGGCTATTAGAAAAAGCAGACATTGACACAGAAAATTTTTGATGATGAAGAATCTGACGACGAAGATGATACTGTTAAAATACATTTATCTGGTTCGGACACATAGCAAGAAGGAGAAAGTGATTCCGAAAATTCACCACCACTAGCAAGTTCCAGTCCCAGTTTTTTTTTTAAAGATGGAACAGTCTAAAAAAGCATAGTTTTCCTCAAAAAGTAAGAGCTCGCAAATCTAATATAGTCATGCACTTACTAGGAATAAAACAGCGTGGAAAAAATATGAAGGAAATATATGAACGTTGGAATTGAAAAAAATTGAACAAGTTAAAGGAAATTATATAAGGGGAATAAAAACGGATTTATCATACAGTCCCAAAAACTATAAAACCGTCATAATGGGATCATACACACATAATAATCACCAACTAGATTAGTCAAGTGGTGATAAAAATAAGCTACAAATAATGACGTTCTATTATGCCACTACGGGAGGCGTAGATATTGGCGATGAACTGATGAATTTGTTCAACCTACCAAAAGGGAGTCAATGGTGGTCACCAAAAGGGAGTCAATCTCATGGTCAGATTCGGCGCCTTCGCTTCTGTTATACCATAGGGCGCTACCACTCTAGGGTTAATTATAGATTCTTCGGTAGGATATTTTCCTGCAACTTTTCTAATTGGTTTATGGTTTATGAGGTATGCAAAGTTTAGCTGGCTAAGTTTGCCAGTGCTATGTAAACTTCCTATACTCTCAACTACATTATTGTTAAAAAAAAACATTAAAGGACTCAACACTTCTCTTTATTTGCAACTTGTGTGTAATTCAACAATCAATTCTATATGATGTATCTATAGACATGTTCAGATTAATGATTCCATTATCCCTGTCTTTTCCCGCTTGTCTGTGGTTCATGATTGTATAGCTAACTACAGTTATTGTGGGCGCTAAAGCTTCACTGGTTATAGAAGAACAAAAACGTATCTTTTTTAAGAACACTGTTTTAATACTCTGTTATATAGGGTGATTTTTTTAGTGCGCCCCAATTTTAAATTCAAATAAAACAACAACCAAATTAGATCCCTTGAAACTATTTATTTTACTTGTGAAATAACATTCAATGGCATTAATATTTAAAACAGCGTTCTTAAAAACAGTTTCGACCAAATGTCCGCCGCGGCTGCTTCTGACAAAGCGCATTATGTCAATCCAATTTCCGATCACTTTTTTAAGTAATTGGGGATCCTATGTCCGCAATTGTTCGACTTATGTTGGCTTCCAATGCGTCAATAGTTGCTAGTTTATCGACAAAGATCAAAGATTTAACATAACCTCAAAGAAAATGATCTAAGTGTTAAATCACATGACCTTAGTGGCCAATTAACAGGTCCGTTCCTTGATATATTTTTTTACCGAATAGTTCCGCCAATAAATCGATTGTTGCGTTTGCTCTATAACATGTGGAGCCATCCAGTTGGAACTACATCTCCTCCAGATCAATATCATTAAAATTTGGTATTAAATAATCCATGTAGTCCAAGAACAACTTCCTGCGAATGATGACGAATTGATAATTTTTTTTTTCAGCAATAGCGGCGATATTTTTTTCGGAATGCATGTTCAAATTCACTAAATGCTCTATAAGGTTAGTGTACCGAACACTGATTTTAATTATAAATTTCGACAATTAGCAAGCATTGCTCTGATGTTAAACTTTCTATGATGATTTGCCAAACACAGATTTACAGATTGCGCCCAAACTCACAGTTCGTTTGAAAGCGACCCCTGTCGGAAGTTCTGACACACTAAAAAAATCACCCTTTATAATGCACAAGTTTCACTAAATTGGGTCTTTTTTATTGACTATTATCCAAGTATTTTAAAACCGTTTTATTTCTTTCCAATAATATACTACTAGTGAAATATCAAAAAATAGTGTTTCTTCCATTCTTTAAGCATTCGAGTTCTTCTTCGTATGTTGCTAATGCTCGTTGTTGAGCCTTGTCCTCCTCAACCTTCGTCCTAACTCCGAAACGTTCTTCATCAGCCTCTTGCTAGATTTTGATGTACAATAGTTCTTAAGCGACTCTTCTTACATTGTCCTACCACCGTGTCATTGGTCTATCTCTGTTCAATTTTCTGGCATTCTCGCAACGTGTCCCACCGATCTGAGTCGCTGAACCCTCACATAGCCTACAGTACCCAAATATTTGTATAATTGCTTGAGTTCAAAGTTATCCCTGATCCTTCAATTTCCGTTATCATTCGCAGCACTGAAAAATATTTTAGTACTGTTCTTTCATATACTGAAAGCAGCTTTTCTGCTTTCATTGTGAGGGTGCACGTCTCGCAGCCATAAGTGTTGTGACTGATTTACTAACCGAATAAGTATTTTATACATTCTAACTTTTGTGTACTTTTATCTAAATTTAGAACATAGGACAAGGTGCAGGGAGTAAGTGAGTTTATTAATATTTATAATATAATTTTGATATTTCTTGTGATGTTCTTTTCATCCAGTTGGCTTTCCAGATAAGTAAATTAATTCGCAATTTCACTATTGTCATCGCAAATTATGCAATTCTAAGCAACCATCGATTTATTAAATTTATTTATACTATTTGTTGTAGTACGTAGTAAGAGTACTGTTTAATATGTTGAACTGTAACTGTTTTAATATTTGTTGTAGTAAGAGAAGTGTTTAAAGTGATCTATTTTTATATTTACATTAAGAAATAAACATTTTTGTTACATAAACTTCATTAGAAGAATATTTATGTACATCAATATATTTATGTTATCAAGATAATTAAGAATTGTCTCCATTACAAAAAATAAAATAAGGCTATAAACATTGAATAAGAAAAATTAACATAGATGAAATGGTGAATGCGCAGATAACATCCTCTGGGAAATAAATCTTGATACAAACTGAAAATATATTCACTATAAAGGCGTCCAATATTGTCATATCTCAATACTGTACAGGTGTCACAGGTGTCCAATATTTTTGTTCATTTTTGTACGTATAATTAATAGAAGTCGATTTAAGTTATAATAATTTTATTATTATTACATTATAGTACAGTGTTTGGAAATTTATTTAGCAAAAATAATACTGTTTACTTGTCTTCCGTACGGATTGGAATGGATTTTTTCTAACACACTCACGCACGCGTTCAATGTTGTTTGCACCTCTGACGACCTGTAGACGGTAAATTTAAAGTTGAACCTATAGTTTCAAACTTTGGATCCAGTTCTTTATTACCCTATGCCGTGTAAATTATACTCGGTCCTATAAAGACGAGCCGTAATAAGCGAATTGTTGTTTTGATAATACGCGCGACCACAGAGAGCACGTTGTTGTCCAGTGAAACATCCCATAGCAACTAATTCTCCCTCAGCTCAAGCTTCGATGTAAAGGTAACTCGACAAGGGCGTTCTGCGCCACCTAGGAGCAAACAAGTAATTAAATATGATCCACATTTTTGGACACCTGGTATGTAAACCTAAAATCTGGTACATTTTTTTCTTGTATATTTTTGTGTTTTGGTATACGACTGCAAAACTTGTGGCAAAAATTATGTGGCTAGAAGACCTTTATCAAGCAAACAGGAAGGTGAAATATTGTGGAAGTCGGGGGGTCAACCTACATGCCCACGCAGCTTCTTGAAGAAGAAAGGAAGATGAAAGGTTTTGTTATGGGAAGAGGTGGGAGAAGGGAAAAAGGAGCCGCCTTTAGGTAGCGGTGGAAGACATTCTTAATAGGAGGCCATAAATAGGAAGGATCCCGCTTTAAGGGGAAGTTTGGGAATGGAACGTCTATTGAGGGAGAGCGGGAAAGAGAGTGCCTACTATGTAAATACGGGGATGGGGCCTAGGAGCTAGGATAGCCGCTGAGAGGGGCTGCGATAATACGAGGTGTTACTGAAATGTAAGATGGTGGATACTGAAGTGAGGTATTAAAGAGGTTAAGAGGTTAAGTCCTTTCCTGTAAATCCATATAGCGGAAATTTGGCCAAAACGTTCAAAGAGACTGGAGGGATGCAGGGATAAAAAGCCAACTTAAACATATTCGCGGAAGGAATATAGTCTGAAAGAGAGGTTATTACTAGGACGAACACCGTCCCATCTAGTTTGGATCCGTTTTAACTCGATCAGTGTAGAGGTTTGGACTATCCATAGCCTCCTTGGTGATATCTTCTCCATTCCTCCCTATCTCTAGCCATCTCCTTCGGTCTTCCTCTTTCTCTCTTTCCATGCACTCCCATAATCCAGACTCTCTCATGTTCGACATTCGCACGAGGTACCCGGACCATCGCAACTGACTTTTCTTAATGACCTCCAACATTGATCCCAATCTCTTCTTTATCTTGGTATTTCTTAGTCTGTCTCTTTGTGTCACCTTTTCAATCTTTTTCAGCACACATCTCAAACGCTTATATTTTTGTTTTTTGTTGTTTAATCAACACCCATGATTAAGTGTGAGTCACTATTGACACTATTACTAAACTATAAACTTTAACTTTGGTTTCTCCAGTATTTTTCCTCATATAGGAAAAAAGTTTTTACATTGCTAAGCTTAGTCCCACCATCTGTTTTATTCATTAAATCGTATTTCCAATTTCGCCTCTATTTCAAGGTGACTCTAAAATGTTTAAATTTCGCAGTTTGTTTCACTGTTTGTTTTGCTGACAATGTAAGTTTAGACAGTGCAGTTTTTGCAATTTGATATCAAGATTTTCCAAGCATTCCGAAACCAAAATCACCTTCGCCTTATCCACATTTAGTTTTAGGCCACTTTCTGAAAATAACTTACACGTGTCCAAAGATTTCTGCAATTGTACTTCTATTTCCTCATCAACATCAGATCGTCCACATCACTTCTTTAATTTCAACCGTCACAAGTTTATGCACATCCACCCTCGCTCCTCGAATTAGTGGATCTACTTCATTGGTCAGTTCGTCGATAAGGGTGATAAACAATAGCGGCCTTAAAATACCACCCTGTATAACGCCCTTATTTGTTACAAATTGGCTTGAGTTCATGTTGTTTGTTCTAATCAAATTTTTACAGTTTGAGTATAGATGGGGTGGGCGGCCCACTTTACCACGCTCACTCATAAAACTTGTGTTCAACCACTTTATCTTAGGCAACGGATGTTGGCATCAGAAATTAATAAAGCACTAACGGCTTGGACGGTGACTCAAGAATGATGAGGGACAATGGGTACAATGGGCGAGGGGTGTCCCGCGATTTCACTAGTGGCCCTCCATTGACGAATGGCTGGTCGGGGCAGGGGTTTTGACGCGACTAGATGACCGAACTGGGGTCATAGCCTAGAGACTGTAGGGTTGTGTGCCTAGGGCTGTAGCCTAGAGGCATAAGCTGGCTATCACAAGCAAAGTTGGAGTATAGAGATTGAATTGCCTCTATTAAGTGCTCATTTACTACTTTATTACGTAGAGCATGCCCTGTTTTTGTTATCCTATTAAGCATTACAAAACACAAATACAACTTATTTTTTATTTTCAAGGTCTTTATTGCAAATTATCGTAGCGTAACGATAAGATTCTTTGTGCCCCTGTCTACTCTAAATTCATGTTGACTTATCAATTTTACTTTTTAGCTTTTCAAGCAATCTTCGTTCTAGTATGTGTTTATATATTTTACTCGATGCATTTAATAGCGAAATTCCTTTGTAATTATGACAGATTGAGTGTTTTGACTCTCCATTTTTAAACATTGGCAAAATTATTGCTACTTCCCAGTATCTAGTGCTTCTATGCAGCATTTAGTACTTTAAAGGAGATCTGTTTCCGCTCCTCCTATATTCTTGTGCAGTTCCGCCTCAACACCATAAAAAAATTGTAAATTTTAAATTCTCATGAAATGAATTAATATGTTTTAAAAATTCACTTATTTGCCTGTTCGTGCCAACCAAATCATGCTAAATAATCGTCTATATATCTGTTGATGTACAAAACACATAGGTAATTATTATTACCATAGTATAATTATACTATGGTAATACTATACTAATGTATAATATTACCATAGTAATTATTTTCTAAAAATATTGAAGCGTATGAAAAGTATTGAAAAAAATGTACATTTCATAGAAGTGTGATTATAGACAGAACAGAGAATAAATTAATATAAAATCTGAAATTATTTTTTTCACTTCATTTTTTAATTTCGTATGTAGGGCACGTGACCACGTGCCCTTATGGGCCAACCGCCACTGGTCGCAACGAATAAAAAACTGTGCATTCTGAAGAAAATATCGCCGCTATTGCTGGCAGTATTGAAGATCCAAATTTATCAATTCGTTGCCGTTCGCAGGAAGATGGATTTTGTTGTTCGACTACATGGACTATTTAAATTCGAATTTAAATGGTATTGATTTGGAGGAAATGTGGCTACACATATCACACTGCCAATGCGACAATCGATTTAATGAGGGAAACATTCGGTGAGAAAATTATTTCGAGAAACCATCCACCAAGGTTAATTGGCAACCAAAGTCATGTAATTTAATGCTATTAGATTATTTTCTTTGGGGTTATGTTAAATCTTTGGTCTATACCGACAAATTAGGAACTATTGACATCTTGGAAACCAACATAATTCGGCTAATTGCGGACATAAGATCTCATTTGCTTGAAAAAGCGGTTGGAAATTGGATTGGCAGAATGCGTTTTGTCAGAAGTAGTCGCGGCGGACATTGTCTGAATTGTTTTCAGGCATTAATGCCATTGAATGTTATTTGAGATAAAATAAATACTTTTAAGGCATCTAATTTGATTGTTTTATTTGAATTTGTTTTGCACAAAAAAATTACGGGCGCAAAAATCGGACGCACTAAAAACTCTGTATTTTAAAAATATTCATTATTCATTTCAGGAGGTTATGTAGAAAAAAGTGTATAGTTAACTTAAATCGTAATTTTAATAAAATAAAACAAACTACCTTACAAAGTAACATCAAGGATAAAATAAATAATAATACCACAATTTACTTTTATTAAGTATTTTTCCATTTTACAAAACATAGAAGATAAAGTTATACATTTTAATTTTACATATATCTTTACACAAATAACGTAAGTTGTATACAAGTTGTATTTAAACTTAATTTTTTCCAAATTAATTTTAAATCAACTAACAATGGTCTTTTTCTGCGAAATCGAAAGACTACGTTGGAGAGGAAATGAAAGTCTTGCGATTACGATGGAAAAAGATCGCTGATTTTACTAGTTAGATAAATATTTAAAGCAAATTATTGTCAATTCTACGAGCTCGAGAGTGAATAGATCAGCTGATCAATTTGTATATAAAGGTAGTCAAAAAATAATAGAAGCCTGACTAATAATTATTCTAATTTAGAAACAAGTATGGCGGAGAACAAACAGATTAAAACTACATCTATAAGCTATCTTATAGTTCAAACCGTTTACAAAATTTCTTCACCATATTTGTTTTGGTTCATAATGTATGGGGTGAATCAAGATATATAAGTCTTGTATATTATTATAATTGTAATGAGATAGATAATTCAGTTTAATTCACCTCCTTATGTTGAAAACGAGAAAGATCCAACAAGCAATTGAATCAAAGGTTCGCAATACTTGAATGGATCAGTCTGATTATAGTTTTAAGTTGTACTACTGATTAAATGCGTGTACAAAAAACGATTGTTTACAGCTTATCATATTGAATAGCAGTACGGGATGAACCAAAATATGAAGATTGGTCTATTGTAATCAATTTTATAAGGAACTCATAATATATGGTTGCATTCAAGATCTTTGTTACTTCTTTCTACAATATGCATATAAGATAAATTAATATGCAATGTAAGATAAATTATTGTGCAATTAAAATGAAATTAACTTTGAAACTTCTTTACAGAAAGTAAATATAGATGTTCATTTTAAATAGTTTTAGACTTAAGTTAAAACCCTCAGGAGGACAGCAATATTAAAAAGTTAATGACAGTAATGTAAAAAAAATAGAAAGGTTATTAGCATTTAGGAAACTCATATTTAAAGTAAATGTCATAAAATCTTGAGAAAAATCATCCAACACAACAAAATAATATACTGATCTATTAAATATCATGAAGTAATTCAACCAATTGAAGGACCCTAAATGAACTTTGCTGTACAGGCACACTGGTTGATGAATGATTCTCGCTCCTTCTTGTCTCTTGCTATTGCTTTCCAGTTTCTCACCCCTAATTTTCCTATATCTTCGTTTATTGCTTCTCTCGGACTAGGCCGTTATATCTCCACATGTTTACAGCTCTTTATCCATCCTCTATGCATGTCGTAGTTATGGTATTCTGCTCAAACTTTTTCAGTAGGTCGTCTTTTATGCTTAGTGAAATATGGTGTTTTTAAAAATATGACGTTTTTGCTTTTTGTAGCATCATTGTTGTGAAAACATTCACAACTGAAAATAAATTTCACCTTGTAGATATATACAAAATTAATAAAAGTCTAGACCCATATCGAAGTTGAATAACAATACGATCAGAGAAAAATAAATACCTGCATTTTTTTGCAGAATCATAAAAAAGGGACTCGTAATAAATATAAAAGATACAAGTACCCTAAAGTAGATATTGATAGTAATGGCACTTAGCACCAGAAAAACAAACATCCTTTCAGAGGAACGTGATAGTGAAAGGCTCTGTAGCGGGTAAAGGGGCGAAGTGAGGCACTTGAGTAATGTGCCTCATTACTTGCAGGTAATCTTTTATAGTCTTATCACGTGGACAGGGCTACGTGGGAATTCGAGGTAGAAGTTCAAGAGAGTATGAATCGAGAGTTTCAGTTGAAAGGTTGGTGAAGAGAGTTCGGGTTAACCCATCACACGTAAATAGTTCGAGAGTAATCACGAGAAAAGAGGGAGAGTTGAAAGCACACGTTTAAGAGTTGCACGCGAAGATTAAGAGAAGAAAGCATAATTTGAAAATTGCACGTTAGTCAGTTCCCAGTCGATTCCGATTTCGAAGTCCTGTTATTTTTGTTACGCCAAATCTCGCAAAACTTAAGACAGTAACTGAAAAATTGCCCATTAAAAGTGAAGTGAAGTAGTTGTGAATTTTAGTAAATAAATGTATATAAGTGTATCTTCTGTTTATTAATTCAATAACCAAGATCAATTTCGCGAACCAGCGAATCCTGTGGAAATATTATTATATCTCTCAATGTGCGGACGAGGTTTCAGAGGACTTCCCGCACAATCGTAATGTTGCCTTTTTTTTATAACATTAGATACATTTGCTTACCTATCTATCAAATATTATTCAGATTTTAGAGGTTCAGATTTAAATAGTAAAAATTAATTGTCGATGCTTTTGATAGATTTTTATTGCCTTCATATCACCACATGTGTCTAAAAAGTCTCTTCTGAAAAGAAAATCATCTTTTAAGGCGCCGGATTTGTATATACATATAGGGTGTGATATCTTGTACGTATGGAAGCTAACCGCCTGTCTACATGTTAATTTTATGGAAAATTTTTTGAAGATAAATGGAAGCCAAGTATAGTATTTCCAGTATGTTCTATTTAGAAATATAAATTGCCTGCTATTAAAATCTTAATTACCCAGCAAGAATGCACACTAGTGCTACTTTCGATTTGCACTTTCGCAGTTTGCTGCTGTATTGAAATAGATAATAAATGTTAGCGAGAAAAGGATAATTTTGCTCAATATAACGGTGTATCTGTATATGGAGTGTACAATATACACCCCTGAATAAGTACATTAATAGGAGTGCAGAGAGACTACTGCAAGCAGTCAGGCAGGAAGGCACCCTGAAGGTGGAAGTGGTGGTTTTTCCTGGAAGACCACCTAGGAAATAAGAAGGTAGAAAATTAGAACGGTAGGTGTATTGAAAAATTATTAATATAATTTTTATAAAAATTAATATAATTAGAAATAACAAATTTGGAAAATAATGCAAATGACAGAAAAATTAATAACAATAAATGAATAAGTTAGAGTCAAATAACAGAGGTTTGTCTCTTTATTTATCATACAGACCACTTACCAAATTACCAATTAATTTGGTAATTGAATAGAAACGAATTAATAATAATTATTCGGGGAGTTGATTGCATACAAAAGTACATCAAACGAATAACAAGTGGTCGTTGCATTCCCATTTCCATTCCCTCTGCAAACCTTTCGATCAGGGCACCTTCCTCTTTCAGATTTCGTCTTTCAACTGCATTACTGATTATTTCGTTTCATAACCGACGAAGTTTCCCTCTTTTCCCTTAGTAAGTTTTCTCGGGATTTTGATTACCAGTGATCAAATAGTCCATATTAACTATTGTAATTATTCGTTTCATACCTGGGTTTAGGTCCATAATCCTACTCCAAAAGAATGCACTGTTCCAATCATAGTCTTCACTATACTTTTCTTGTTCGTTGATAATATATTTCGATTTCTCTAACGTGGATTGACACAATCTATATTTTTTCTGCTGTTATGTAATCTCTGTGAAATCTCTATTTTGCCTATATACTTTTTACCTGCACTGTCATTAATCACATTCAAATATTGTACCACTATCGGATGCCAGATATACTTAATCATACATTTTCAATGGACATAGTCCAGAACGATCAGAACCTGGTCATCTGTAAATAAAATTATATGATTATGTGAATAATTTATGTAAATTAATTTATGTGACAAGCACATTTCTGTTTCGTTTTAAGACACTCTAGGAAAAAAATACACCTTAATTATCCGAAATTTTTTCGAATCTATACTTCAAGTTAATGTTTCAATGCAAAATTTAGTTTCTTTTGTTCCAGATCAAGTCCACTATAAACTTTTTCAAAACAATCAGTAAAAAATGTTTCAATTAGGCCCATTTTTCACATTTCTTGTTCATCACCGTACGAGTTCAGCTCGAAGTGACAATTTTGCTCCCTTAAAAATTACAAATAGATAATAGCTTAAGGAAGACATTTTTGGCATTTTGCCTGCAGACTTATCTCATAAACAGTTAGATCGTGAACCGTTCAGCTTCTATGACAACGACACTCTAATTTATTGGTTTTCACTGATATCGTCAGCTAAATATAATTTTTTTAAGTTACCGTATGACACTTATTTAACTTTTTCTTTCGAAAATCAATACTATGTAAAATACATATCTCATAGCGTTTGAACGGTTCAAATCATGTCTATAATAGCTTACTTTATATACCGCTAAAGATAGGTCAATCAATCTCCTGTACAATATGTATACAACTTCAAAGATAATCTCTCACAAACTAGTTGGAGATATGATTAACCTAACTAGATTCGTCTAATTTTGGTAACAAATACGCATATATAATATTATATAATTTTATCTTTGTTCTGTTATATATGTGTTTTCTTTGTTATACGTCATTATATTATTTTAATTTTTTTCAAATTATATAGTTCTTAGTATTCACAGTTTATTTTGTTATTGTTCCTAATATTACTGAATGATTGACTCATTTAGATTGACTTCAAGTTTAGAGTATGCCTCAGTGTTTGATGAATCCTTCGACCATGGGATCATATGAATGAATAATCATAATGCATTTTTGAAGAAAATATATTATATTTTATTTTATCTACATGTTTAGTTATATCGCTTTAACTAATATATAAGTTTAATTATTTTAGGTTGTTAAGAAAATTATTGCGGTTTTTATTATTTTAATTTTAGAAGCTATATTTTCAAATAAATTTGTTTTAAATTGCTTTCACTTTATATACCATTTTAAAGCGTGTTTTTGGCCCTCTTTGATTGTGGTATTAGTTTTGTTCTAAAATCATTTTGGCCAATTTTTTCACAGTGTTAGATGCAACATGGGCAAAAAGCAAATTCGCACAATTTTTTTGTTCCAGTTCAAACTAGGCTGCGGAAACAGCTCGCGATATCAACGATGCTTTTAGCCTAGAAGTCACTAATGAATGTATTGTGCAATGGTGGTTTAAAACATTTCGTAGCGGTGATAAGAACCTAGAAGGCGATGAGTGTAGTTGTCGGTCAAGGGATGTTGACAACGACCAATTGAGGGCATTAGTCGAAATCAATCCACGTACAACTGTTCGGGAATCTGCCTCTGAATTAGGCGTAACGCATGTGATGATTTCTAAACATATGCAGGAGATTTAAAAGTAAAAAAGCTCGACAAATGGGTGCCACACGAATTGAATAAAAATTGAACGTTTTGAAGTGTCAGCTACCTTTCTTTTGCGGAATCAAAATGATCCGTTTCTCGAACGGATTGTAACATGCGTTGAAAAATTGATTCTTTATGATAATCGGCGACAATCGCTTAGTGGTTGGATCGAAACGAAGCTCCAGAATACCCAAATCCGAAAATGAACCAAAATATGGCCATTGCGACTATTTGGTGGTCTGTAGCCGGTCTGATTCATCACGGCGTTCTTGAAATGTGCCAAAAACCGTGATGCATATGCTCGGCGTTGGTCAACAGGAAGCTACCAATTCGCCTCCATAACAACGCGACAAAAGCTGCATGAATTGGGTTACGAAACTCTCAACCATTCGTCATACTCGCCTGACCTGTCGCCTACCGACTACTACTTTTTCAAGCTTCTCGACAGCTTTCTGAGCGAGAAATGCTTTAAAAATCAAAAGAATGCAAAAACTGCCTTCAACGACTTCGTCATCTGCAGGACTCCAGAATTCAGTGGCGGCTCGCGAGGGAAGGCTTTGGCGCACCGCCCCTCCAGCTTATATCACAGTAAACAATTTTTCAGAGCAAAACACTACAGGTTTACCTCCTGTATAGGGTTTCAATAGCACGAAAAGTAAAAAAGAGGAAGAGGAAAGCAAAAAAATCTTCAGCGGCACTATTTTCTTTTACACCATCCCATTTTAAAAACCCACGAGCCGCCACAGCCAGAATTGTATGCAACCGCTATAAATAAACTTATTGGCAAACGTGTGTTGATTGTAATGGTTTTTCGATTAATGCAGTTTTTGTTTGAGCTGAATATGTGCATTTCAGTTTAGTGGCTAAAAACCGCACTACATTTCTTAACAACCTAATATGATGTATTAAAAATAATAATGAAGACTTAACAAATCACAAGACTTAACAAAACACCCAATTCAAATGTATATCGGTGATATACACAACTGTGGAGAAACAAAAGGAGAAAAGATATGTGACAGTAAACGACCCAAAACTAGTTTAGTAAATAACTAGTTTTTAATAGTTAAGTAAAGAAAGTCCTAATTTATTAAGAATGATTAAGAAATATATTCATCCAAGACAATTTATATGATTTTGTGTTGATTTAATGAATATTCTTTTTTTTCTTAGTTAAAAATATACTGCCTTTCAAGAGAAGATATGAATACCACAAAGGACCAAGTATAAACAATCTTATGTAAAAAATGCATATCATTAGTTTAAGAATTACATATTTTTTTATGTATGACAGGTTACTCTTTATGTACGGGGATAGCCTGAAAAGTTTCCAGCCTCAACAAGAAGATAGCGTTACTCGTCAAATATATCCTGGTAATATAATTGTGCATGCGTTGAACGATAACCTAGAAAATTTCAGCCATATGAGATGCTCAGTTTTTGTTTAACAGTCGGTTCGTTGTTAGTCGATGTTAGTCTATCTATAAAGCTGGAAAAAAAATGAATAACGAGCCGTTACTAAATTCTTCCATTTGAAAGGTAATACGTCTATGCAAATTAAAGCCGAAATATTTACGTAAGTATTTACGGGGATTCTGCACCATAATTTGCCATTCTGAAATTTTGGGCAACTGAATTTAAACATGATCGTACCTGTTTGGTTGATAATGAACGATCGGGGCGGCAAAAAACTGCAACCATTACTGATAACATTGCAGAGAGCAAATACCGCGGGACCGTGGAGGGAAATATTTATTACAGAAATATATCACCCTCTTCACGTGGTGCCACCGCTCGTCTCTAGCAAACTGCCACCATGCACCACCAGGTATCTCTCGGGACCTGTTTCTAGCCTTTCAGGCCTCATCAGCTGAGTTTAAGATGAACGGCAGGAAAGGAAAGCAGTTGGGAAAGACGATATATATATATATATATATATATATATATATATATATATATATATATATATATATATATATATATATATATATATATATATTTGTTCCCGAACGTTCGTTGTCAACCAAGCTGGTACGACCAAAATTTCGCGGTGGCAAATGATGGTGCAGGGTCCCCGTAAACATCATCAATTTGGGCTATAATTTGTTTAGATGTAGTGCCTTTTATATGTAGGAATTTAATGGCGGCTTGATGTTTGATTTTTTCCATCTTTACAGAAACACTAACATCGACTGACTTAAATAACTGTCAAACAGCAATTGAGCATCTTATATGGCGGAAATATTCAAGGTTATGTTTCAACGCACGCACAATTATATTGCCAGAATATTTTTAATGAGTAGCGCTATCTTCATGTCGAGATTGGAAACTTTTCAGACTACCCTTATATTTAACCTATTCTACTTTATTAGTGTTCTATTCTACTGCATTAGTAGTCTCTAATATCACAGATAAAAGTATCATTTAATTTCGTGCAATTAATAATTTGTAGACAATATCTCACTTGAGATTATTTCCGGTTAAAATGTTTTTAATTGTTTTCAATTGTTAAGACCCTGCTACTACAAGAATCATTGCAAATAAACAAAGAATAATTGTAGTAATAAACTATATTGTTCAAGGTGTCAAGTTGGTTGGTATTACGATGTATAATATTTTCTTGACATTGTTTTGGCGACCTATATATATATATATATATATATATATATATATATATATATATATATATATATATATATATATATATATATATATATATATACATATATATATATATATATATATATATATATATATATATATATATATATATATATATATATATATATATGTAACTCGTATAGAAATTATAATAAAATGAAACATCTATTTAATTGTTCAATTGAAACTTTCATTGTATTGTAAGTTTCTACCAATTCATATAATTATATCCCTTTTTTCGTTTCTAACAAATAAGAATGTTTATTATCCATAAGAACAAAATCAGTGATCAAAAACGGAATATTGACCATTATTAAGTAGATAAGAACTTGGATAGTATATATAATAGAAATTTCATACCATAAAATAGGAATATAAGTAATCTTGTAGACCATAATTTGGAAAAGGATGTTACGTAAAATGTTGTAGGCATTATTTATACAAAGGAAATGTTTGTTATTGTTATAATATTTACGATTAAGATATATATATTAGTTTGAGAAAAAATTGAAATTGTTCGATAAAAAGTTTCAGATCATTGTATATAGTGTGTGTTGTATAATTGTATGATAGATTATTTTAATTGTTATATTAGATTGTTAAATTTTTCATTGTTTGTTACTTAAATATAACGAATGTGGATTTTGTTGAAGTATATTTGTTTGTCTAGTTTCAGATATAATACTGTTTTGGTCTGATGATGATCACTTTCCAGAAACTAATTGCTTAGTTAATTAAAAAATACACTTTGTGTTTGTACATAGTTTACTATATTCTTATAATAATTAATTAATTGTAACATATTACGCATTATTACACACAGCATATCCTAATTTTTAAACGAAACAAAAGATATAATAAAATTTTAGCATTATTTTATTTACTTCCCTTTGCCTAGAAAGTGATGGAAGGAATTGAGAAGATGAGTTTACATCGAAACAAACAAGAGTTGCAAATCATAAAGTCAAGCCTACCTGTGCAGCACCGAAGGCTTAATAAGGAAACGTCCAAACACGGAGGGGCTGGTAGAGAGTCTTAAAAAAGTATGATGATTCCTGATGAGCAAAAGTCGCCAAAATTCTAGACAGCAAGTGTATTGGTATAATCGGTACTTCGCTCACAAAAGGAGGGCCTGCAACTACCAGGTTGGACTCACACTGTAGGGAAGACGTGAATAGGGAGCGGGCAGTGAAGCAATATAAGCAAGCTTGAATGGACTTGTGCGGCGATCTAGAGAAGTATATCTGGCATAGAGCATACCATATAGTTACTAATAAGCTAAACCGCCGTCACCACAGTCCAATCATAGGAAATCATCCAGATCAAGATGCTGTTCCAAAGAAAAGGTGAGATGGTCCAGGATGGATTTGAATCCCACGGAAATCCGATGGTTCCAGTTGGAGGAAGTCAATATTGTAATCGAGTCGCTAAAAACTGGTAGCTCCGGGACCTGATAAAATTCCGGTGGAGGCGCTGAAGGCAGCCATGACAGAACCCTCGACCTTACTCGAATCATCCTTAACTCTGTTGCTAATCCATTTGAAACACTTATTGAAAACATTAAGGATCAAAAGAGAAACTGGCCACTCGAGAACTAATGCATGAAAACCATTACGGCTTTAGGAAAGGAAAATCCACCATAAATATGTTGATTATCCACTACATATACTATTAATAAGGCCCTCGAGAACAGAGGTTTGGCGTCCCTTTTGATGCTTGGTATAAAAAATACATTTAATCCAGCATTTTGGAAGGGCATCGTTGGATGATCTAAGACAGCACTAAAGGACTAAACAAGATGAGGACTAAACAAAATGAATATCAGCAAATACCTGGTGCGGATTATTCAATTATTCCTAATCAAAAGGTATATTGTCACGGACCACTACCGGCGCAATAAAGTGACATGTGGGGTACTACTGGGTTCAATTACGGGGACCCACACTATGGAATGTTTTTTACGACCAGTCACTGAGGGGTTGGCACGGGCAATGGCACTAAAATCGTTGCATATGCTGACGATTTGGTACTGGTGATTACAGCGTTTACCCGCGCAATCGTGGAAGAAAATAGTGTTAGGGTTAGAGGCGCATCATCAACTAGGTTATTTAGCGACTGGACCTACAGCTTAACGTGGGTTCTGAACCAAGGTCATCAGCTTCCGACAAACCCAGGCCAGCACCCCCCGCGGGCTATAAATCTTTAGTTATGTCCCTACCGATAAGTCTATCAGGAAACTTACCGACTGACGAGTGACCAGCGTATAACACTTCTCAGAAGGCATCCGACCTTACCCAGCCTTTAACTGGCGTGACTGAGAGGTAATTCGTAGTCAGATTTTACAATCTTGCCTAAAAACAATCATAAACATTTAGGAAGTAAACAGACAGAAGAAAGAAAAAAACAATCATCCGAGCGCTGGAATCGAACCAACTAAAGAAAGACTAGGTTGAACAGTAACAGCGGTTATGAGTAATTTGGACGAGATGGGTCTAGAACTTACTATCCGCAAAATTGTGCTAGTTATAATTGCTGGGTGGAGAGATGACCATGCAATGAATATTGGTGTGGGTAACCACACTGTGATGGTTCAGAGCCCGACCAAATACAAGGGAATTTTGCTAAACAAGAACATACAGATGACGACACACGTCAAGACAATGGGCAAGAAAGGTCACGAAGATTATAAACCAGCTAACAAGAATTACACCTAACCTACGAGTCCTCATCGCTTCAAGAGAAGAGCTACTGCTGTGATGTAAACCGTTTTATACGAGTTTCCAGTGTGGAGCAGGGCTCTAGGATATAAACATTATAAAATGATTTTGGAAAAAATGTCTGGCGTAGAATACCACAGCTCCGACGGACATAGTCTTGGTACTAGTCGGGCTCTCACAGATCTGCCTAGAAGTCGAAGAGAGAACACTAATTCACAGAAGAGCTCTGATGGGAAAATGACAGGAAATATGGTCGTCTTACCAAAGTTGGGCAAGCATATTCATCACTGACGTGGAAGTGTGGACTTTCTCGAATTTAACCGCAGCAGACCATTATGGCACCCAAGCAATAACGGGACATGGTGTTTTGCGATAATAGCTCTTTTAAATTAACAAAATTACATCTAGCGAGTGTGGGGAGTTGCTACTGTGGGGCCTACCACATTCCTAACCATACATTATTCATCTGTCCAAGATAGGAGATTATAAGAAGTAGAACGGAGAAGTAGAATAGGTATACATATTGTAGGAGAATTTTTAAGTCAGGGTAAGGTTACATGTTTCTCAATCCTGAGTATGTTAAGAAACATCATGAAATATAAATATGCGGAAGAGATTGCGGGGATCACCGCGGAAGAATATCACGGCAGAATATGATGAATGCTGGATCAATTTCTTTGTTTGTTATTAAGAGAAGTACTATATGTTGAAGTAAACATCATATTAGAACTCGTTATATTCACGAGGATATAGACAGCATTTTCCTGATGTAATGCATTCCGTGATGATGTAATGTTTCGGGATGTGGCTGGCAGCAAAATGGGATGGTTTTTGGTGGGTATGACTACGACAGAGTCCAACATGAGCTATAACAGTTTATTCCAGCCAAAAAAAAACATCGAGTTTGAAATATTGTTGTTTATAAATTAAATTGTTAAAACATGTTATAAAGTATATTAAAATGTTATCAATTCGAAATAGAGTTAAATTGATTTTTTTCAATAAAGATCATATAATTGTTATTATTACATATTAACAACCAAAAATACGCAATAATAACCCTTAAATTGTTCCGTTAGACCTTCTAACATATACAGGATAAAATTTTTGTTACATCCTCAATAAACTTAATCTTTAACCTTAACCCTTAACCTTTCAACTCAGGACCTAAGGGTCAGTAGGTTCAATTCATATTTCGCAAACAAAATAAGGGATATGTGTTCAAAATAAGTTATTATATTTGGATATGTGTCAAATTTTATTAAAAATGTATTAGATATTTAATATCACTATTGTTATAGATTTATTTACCAATTCTTCCTTTCGTATTTATTTTAACTAATTCTTATTTCATTTTTCTCTATTGCTTATATCTAGCCATTTTCATATTTCCTTAAAATATACTTTATTAAAAATCATTCATATTGTAATTATATCAATTAAAATATTGCCATAAAAAGGCAAGAGGATTAACAGGACCTTATTTTTGAATTTCCCCTGGATTATTGGAGTGTTTTCAATTGAAGATAAAAATTTAAGGGTAACAAGTAAAGCTTTCACGTGAACCTGGAGACGAATCTATACAAATTGCATAAATATTTGTGTCTGTATCTGATGTGTTTATAAGTTACTTGCCTTTGAACGTAAACAAATATGACATACTTATCTTAATAAAAGAAATATATTTACAATAAGATTTCTATTTATCCGTAGATATAAATATTATTCATTGCCAATTGTCGATTTCATGTAATAATTACTAAAAAAAAATAGTTTTTGAAAAATTGCTTTAAAAAATTATGATAATTTAGATGATATGCATTTTTTTAAGAGAATAAAGAAAACCATAAATTAGTTCCAATATCAAAACCAGCCTTTCCCATTTAGTCCTACAGAACTTAGTAGATATAAATATTATTCATTGCCAATTGTCGATTTCATGTAATAATTACTGAAAAAAAATAGTTTTTGAAAAATTGCTTTAAAAAATTATGATAATTTAGATGATATGCATTTTTTTAGGAGAACAAAGAAAACCATAAATTAGTTCCAATATCAAATCCAGCCTTTCCCATTTAGTCCTACAGAACTTTTAAAGCTAACTATGCACGGTTATCACAATATATATATATGTTTATTTGTGTTAGATTCGAGTTAATCCAACAGATATTGCTTAAAAAAGATATGTATGGTTGCTAAAATACTTCGTCCCAATAACCATCAATAATCTAATACGCGAAAGGTGTTTTGTGGATCATTTCGTGCCCGTACGGGCATTTTACCCTATCAAAACGAACATCCAGTGATTGCATGAAAGAAAACCTGACCTAAATTAAACGTAGAACCAAGAGAAAGCGACACAAAAAGAACAACTCGTTTCTCTTCAGTTACGAGTCCTTTGGGAAACTATTAATTTGCGATGGGCTTTGTTATCTCAACTCTTAATTACATTATTATCGTTGTCCTTTTGCGGTAGCGCCCCGTCTGTGTATTGACGTCCGTTGGTAAATCCATAAATTTAATTTTTTACCTCGAAAAAGGTTTTGGGGTTGATTTACAGGGTGATTCATTTAATATATTACTTTAATATTTTTACATAGATTTTTGCATTTTTGACGATGGAACTACTTCTATCGTCAAAAGCAGCATTCCTCATTTAGTCCTATACAACTGTTAAAGCTAGCTATGCACCGTTATCACTATATATATATATATATATATATATATATATATATATATATATATATATATATATATATACATATATATATATATATATATATATATATATATATATATATATATATATATATATATATATATATATATATATATATATATATGTATATATATATATATACATATACATATACATATATATATATATATATATATATATATATATATATATATATATATATATATATATATCTATATATATATATACATACATATATATATACATACATATATATATATAAATACAGGGTGTCCGCTAATTAATATTCACAGCAAAACTGGAGATTTTTTGAGTAAAAATATTGCCATTTAACCCAGCTTACCTTAGTCCAAAATTTAATAGTAACCAAGATACAGGATGATAAAGTTATAATTTTATTTTCAATTTTCGTCAATAACTTTCTTATATAGTATCTTTCTTTAACGAAATTTAGGTAGCTTTAACGACTTTGTTAAGATAATAAATTTAAATTTCACGAACATTTTTATGTGGATTGTAGAGGGCGCTGTCTGCGACACTGTTCTACGTTTGAGGTCACAACTTTTTTGCGCCTTAGCATATTCTCATTTTTAATGAAAATATTATTTTGTCTACCTTTTTTACGTAAAAAAGGTATACTTTGGAAATGTAGCTCCGAGTTACCGTTTTCTAGATATCTGTGTTTAAATTGTTCATTGCACTCTTTTAAATTATGCTTTTGAAACAACATTTGTGTTTGCTTTCCCTTTTTTTTTCTTAGTTCTAGAGGAATATCATTTAAATATTCGGGTAACTGAGTTTGAAGGAAATTAAGATACAGTTCGCCGTTTAAAGTAGGTGGTAATTCAAATGGATCCAATACATATTCACAAACAAGACCACACCAAACGTTAATTTTAAATTCGTATTGGAAATGACGTTCGGATACTAAGTGTGGATTTTCTAAATCTCACATGTGTTTATTTCTAAATTTGAATACATCTCTACGTATAAACGTTGCTTCGTCTTTAAACATTTTTTTTTTTAATATGAGGTCGGCATTTTGCTTGGTACGACTGAAACGGTCAATTTCCAGTCAGGCTGGTAAATCAGCTTCCAGTAGATTCTGCACAGGAGTGAAGTAAAACGGATACAGGCCCTTCTCATGAAAAATTTTCGAAACGGTGGACTTGCCTACCCCAACTCCCACAGCAATGCATCTTATGAATACTTCAGGGTTTTAGATTACGCGAACCACAATTTCTTCTTCCTGGTTGGTGCTTAGATTTTTCGGACAACCTGTGAAATCTCGTTTCGAACGAAAAAAACCTGTTTCGCTCAGTCTGCCGTAAATATTTTTGAAAATCTTAACATGCCGCCGTTTTCGTCCTGGATACGTTTCCAAATATCTTCAATGAGCTCGGCGTCTATTACCATTTTCCAGCGCGTATATGCCTATCATATCACGCATCTCTTCATTAGAAAAAAAATATGTCTGGGCATTTTGTTCATGACTTAAGTGAAAATCTTTCAAAAACTATTTTACTATAATGTATTAAAATTATTATTATTATTTCAAACTATTTTAACAATTTAAATACCCAGTATGTTAAATATTGACAATCAATGCAAAAGTTTGACAGTAACTAAATTTTCAGAGCATCTTGATGTATTTATTTAAATCATAGCCTACCTACTTTAAGAAAAGTGTTACAGTTCAAAAGCTCAATTTAAAAGAGTGCAATGAATAATTTAAACGGAGATATCTAGAAAACGGTAACCTGAAGCGACATTTGTATGGTATACCTTATTTACGTAAAAAAGATGGACAAAAAATATTTTCATTAAAAATGAGAATACACTAAGGCCCAAAAAAATTGTGACCTTAGTCTTCTTATGAAAGTCTTCAGAGAGAATGCCAAGTGTGCTTGAGAATGCCAAGTGTGACCTTGGCGAAACGTCTCCACGTTCCGAACCGAATAAACGGGACACAAACTATCGGATGTACTCCCGGACTAATAGTTTAATATATAAATATATATAAATATATATATAAATATATATATATATATATATATATATATATATATATATATATATATATATATATATATATATATATATATATATATATATATATATATAATATTTACATGTAAACGCAAATGCGCTGTTGCCACATATTTTCTGTCCAATCACGAGTTAACAACGAAGTTAATTCGTTACTTTTTATATATAAATAATAGTTTGTTAATAATTATAAAATTTGTGTCTCAATCAGAACAGAAATGTGAGTATCATAATTTACTTATATATTTAGAGAAAATGTATTGAGAGTAATGAATTAGAACTTTAGTTGATATTGTCTACTTAAAAAAAATAACATGAAGAAACAATGTGTAAAGAGACTACGTAATATGGTTTAAAATACAATTTTATAATCAAGTAATACTAAAAGTCAATATATATTTATTTGATGACTTTTCAACTACATACATTTTCTTTATCAAACTTAGGAACTAGTTTGATACCAAGTTCTTTAAATATTTTTGGGTTTTGCATTCAGTATGATGATGATGATGATGATAATAACTAAACAAATGTTTTAATGTTTTTTTTTTACTTTGTTTAATAGACATGGTGTCAAGTTGCATTGGATTCAAATCATTCTTAAGGTATGCATATAAAAAAGTATATTAAAACCAAAATAATATATAATAAATGCGTTTTTGGTAGGTTTACTTTTATTACTGAATTAGATAAAATTATATTGAAAATATGAGACCGACAATGTACTATAATTGCGCAAGATGAACACTGAATACGAGATTGCAAAATAAGATAGCAATATGGAGGCAAAAAAGATAAATGAAAGATGGAAGAGATGAATAAACCGTTAAATTAATTTTAAATATATTTTTATATTTATTAATTTACATTCTGTAAGAAACCTGCGAGTGAACAATTAATAAAGGTAAGATGGTTACAGTCGCTGGACCACCTTGAGCGCAGAGAGAATAAGATAAGGATGGATAAATGGCATGAACACAACCGGAAAGTGAAAGAGGAAAGCGACACCAAGGTGAATGTGGAAGGAGGCAGTAATGGGGGATATAAGAGAGAAAGACTAGAATATTGGAGAGAGCTTACATAAAACTGACAGAAATAGAAAATAATTAGAAATTCAGTCCACTTTCAGTTCATCTACTGTACCAGGATTTCGAACATAGATTTTTGGATTTACGTTTTGACTTCAGAATGCTAAGTAATATCTGAATGATTGTGGATTTCATGATGCTATATTCGACGTTTCCAGGTTAATATAAAAAAAGGTTTATACAGTTTATATAAAGAGTTTAAACAGGATATAGTCACAGTACGCACAGAGATTTCAAAGCCCGTTATTCGACAAATGTTACACTTTCTTTATTTGAAGTTACCACAAATCGAAAGTTTACATTTGAAAAACTCGTACACTAAATAAGCTGAAAGTTGCTATTCGCTAAGACATTTTAACGATGATACGTAGAACTACAAAAAGAGGTTATAAATGTGTGTACAACAAAGAAAATATCATCTAGATGAGATAATCTTCTGTAATCAATGTCCAATTTAGTACATAATTAACATTTTTATTATTTTGCTTCCAAAATTGTTAAAGGTTTTAGCGAATCAGATGCTAGATAGTCCTAAATCTAACACAGCAGGAGGGTCATTTTTTTCATATTTAGGTGTAAATAAAAGTTAATTGTGAAATTATATAAATAAACATTTAAAGGCTCTTAAATCAATAAAACATTAAATTAATTTCAAGCTATTAGTAAATATAATAATATTAATATTTTACAAATCATTTTTATATCGAATTAATCTCTTCAGGCTTGGAATCTAATGATATATATCTATAGATATATCTAAAGATATATACATTGACACCTTTTAAATTTATTTATTAATAATTAATAAATGGGACTGAAAATGTAAATTAGGATTTCATTTTTGTATCTTAGAAAATATTTTTTTTAAGTTGTATTTATTTCTTTTTACGGTTTTTGGATTATATTATGATATTTTACTGTTCTTTCATAACTCTTTCCAGAAAACTGAGTACTGAATAGGTATTTTAATAAAGAACTTCTAATTATAAGATTTTCATTCGTGTCATTTTGCTTCTCATTTAAGTCGATCATTATTATTTTATGGTTGACATGGTTTTCATCGTTGTCTTTTAATTTTAAATCTTTATCAATGCGATAAAGCATATTTCTTTTCGGTTTTATTATTAAAGACCACCTGAGAATCGCATTGTCATTGTAGTACCAGTTTGTAAAAACTAGTTTAGAAGAAAAACAAAATACTTTAAATTTAAAACTAGGATATTTTTATTTAAAATTTAGAATAAAATTCTTGTGAACAAAAAAATTGGCAAACATTTCCATTAATAAACTTTTAAATATGGAATTAATTTCAGTTCGCAGCTAGTTTATATATTGATCGATAGTTAAGTTACTGTGCCGCGATGTTGTACATTCGTTAAAACAAAGATTTTTATTGAATATGTTTAATTTTCCTGTTTAATATTGTGGGGTATGTATAAATTTAAAATTTAAATGTATTTTTAGTTTAGTTTTGTTATTTATTTTAACCTGCTCACACTGATCTTGTATTCATATTATCAAATTTTCGTTTTTCCAATATTTAATTTGAAATTTTTAATTTCTAGAGCATAATCTAACATTTTTAAATTGCGGTGTAGCCCTTTTTTTGCAAATAATATATGCAGTCGTCTGCAAGGGTGCTAAAATATATCCATCTATTGTACTTACTTTATTGGTTTTTTTTTGAAATTCGAGAAATGTTGAAGGAACAACGAAAAGTGATGGAATAATGGAAAAAAGGAACAAAAAACTTAGAATTATATTATTACGTTAAATCGAGGAATAATGTCGTTCAAATATTTTTGTTTGCTGTATATTTTTGTATATTTTTTGTTCCAAATAGAAGTAATAATAAATCAATACTTAACAAAATGAAAGCTTCGGTGCATGTTAATTAGTCATTTATGAGGGGGGACCATATAAAGGAAGATATTTTTGAAAGTAAATTCTTTTAAATACTTTGGAGGAGACATTTTGGAAGGAAAAACTACGTCGAAAGGACATACGCGATAATCGAGTAATTTAAGTTAAAATAACAAAACTCATCCAAAATTATTAGCATCCCGAAATACTCGTAAAGGAAAAGAAACAAATTTTTTCGAACCGTTTCCTTTGTGTTCGACGTTTATTTTAAATTGGACTTTCATTTGAACGATCAGAGCGTGACGAGACCAAGTTCCTTTACGAATCGATTACCCAGTGTTTGGAAAAAACATCTCAAAGGAAAACTTTTAAGGAAAATTACAGATCTGGGGAAAACATGCAAATTGGGGAAATATCCCATATTAAGCTAGATTGAATATTAATTAATCCAAATTCATGGAATTCAGTTATGTAAATAAATATGAACTCTTTATTTAATATATTTTCTGGGCTGCAGTGTTGCCAGATCTACTCGCAGCTGATTCCAACTACGTTTTTTTAATGGAATATCCTATATGTTATTACATTTCTAGATTATGTGAACCATTTTGATTTTTTTTTATGTAATATATACTATACCTATCTTGAGCCGTTTCGGATATAAAAAATATTTGTTAAGAAATTTGGCAACAAACATCACTCAATAAAAAAAAATTACAACCAACATAAATTTTCATCTAAATTTTTGAATACGGTTTCTTAATAGGTTGCTTTATGACAGTGTGATATGAGCATTAATTTATCTCATACAGGGCGTTTACAAAATAGTGACCTTTTGATAGAACTTAAAAATTCAGGTTATGTAGGAATTTTAAATGGAACACCCTATATTTTATAGTGTAGCTCAAAAGAGCAATACATTCTGTATCTAAAAGTATTAAGTAATGATATACCTATTTTTAACGGTTTTCGACTTATAAACAAAAAGTCAAAATAATGCAATTAAACCGCTCACACTGATCTTGTATTCATATTATCAAATTTTCGTTTTTCCAATATTTAATTTAAAATTTTTAATTTCTAGAGCATAATCCCACATTTTTAAATTGCGGTGTAGCCCTTTTTTTGCAAATAATATTTGCAATCGTCTGCAAGGGTGCTAAAATATATCCATCTATTGTACTTACTTTATTGGTTTTTTTTTGAAATTCGAGAAATGTTGAAGGAACAACGAAAACTGACATCACTCAATAAAAAAAACTACAACCAACATAAATTTTCATCTAAATTTTTGAATACGGTTCCTTAATAGGTTGCTTTATGACAGTGTGATATGAGCATTACTTTTTCTCATACAGGGCGTTTACAAAATAGTGACCTTTTGATAGAACTTAAAAATTCAGGTTATGTAGGAATTTTAAATGGAACACCCTATATTTTATAGTGTAGCTCAAAAGAGCAATACATTCTGTATCTAAAAGTATTAAGTGATAATATACCTATTTTTTAACGGTTTTCGACTTATAAACAAAAAGTCTATAAGTATCTAAGCACCATTTTTATAGCAAATATACGAAACGCTGACCGTTTACCTCCAAACACTTCAACATTCTAATATCGACCCCTTCCGTTGCGGCTCTTCTTATCTTAATAGAATCTAAGGTTGGGAATGCTTGTTTCACCCGATGTTTTAACTCCTATCTAGTGTTTACTGGTATTTTGTAAATATCATATTTTATAGTACCATAAAGATAGAAATCAAGAGGAGTTAAAAAGGGCAATCTCGGCGGCCAATTCCATGGATCCAAACGTCTGAACGATCCATCTTGGAATAGGATGATAGATAGAGTTGCCTGCTTACTTCTTCTATACAGTGTGCCAGAGCACAATCAAACTGGTACCAGCTGCATGGTTATACGGCCAGTGGAAGGTTTTCTGTTAAATCCTCTACTACTGTTGTTACTATTTTTAGATAATTTCGTGAAATTAACGGTTTATCGTAAATAAAGTATCGAATTTGTTTGTTCATGATTAAACAAAAAAATTATTTATTATTATATTAAACAAAGAAATTAAAACTAAATTTCTCTTGGAATGCGGAATCTCTGGTAAAATGAGGATTTTTATTTGCACAGAAGTAACAATTTCGTCTGTTAAAAACTTCTTCTCTAGAAAATTTGGACTCATCAGTCTAGATTATTTTTTGTAAAAAATGTGGATCTTCTTGGAAATGAACTAATAAATTTTCACAAAATTTCTTTTATTCATTCGTGCTAAATTAAAATACATTGCGTTAAATTGTCTGCAGGTGCGGTTAATAATTTTGTCCAACTGTCCATATAAAATAAATAAATTCTTTGTCACTGCATTCGAATATTTCATTCCTTCCATTCTTTACTCGGACAATTACTTACTTAAATACGCTAATTATGAATTATCGAACTAATAATGTCAAATACAATATTTTCATAATATTTGTTTAGAAGTAACCCTAGCCGGCCATGGCCCACTACTAAAATAAAGCAATATATTTGCATTCATTATATTATTTTGGTTTTTTTGCTTATAAGTCGAAAACCGCTAAAAATAGGTATATTATCACTTAACACTTTTAGATACAGAATTTATTGCTCTTTTGTGCTCCACTATAAAATACAGGGTGTTCTATTTAACATTCTTATATAACATGAATTTTTAAATTCTATTAAATACGCACTATTTTGTAAATACCCTGTATGCTATAAATTAATTTTCATGTCATATTATCATAAAGCAACCTATTAAGGAATTGCATTCAAAAATTCAGTTATCTATCTATGCTGATTCTAAATAAAAATATTTAGGGATTTATGAGCGATGTTTCTTGCCAACTTCTAAAAAAATATTTTTTATTTCCGAAATGGCTCAAGAGGGATATAGCATATATTATATAAAAAAGTTTCAATAGACCTCGTAGAATCTAAAAATGTAGTATTATATAGGGTATTCCATTTAAAAAAACAAAGTTGGTATCATCTACGAGTAGATTTGGACACACCGCAGCACCGAAAATATTTTAAATGGAGAGCTCATGTTTATTTACAGAAGTGTGTAAAATTTCAAATCTTCACTTTAAGTAGTTCTCCCTAAATATCTAATGTACCATCCACCGTGAATCACCCTGTATATACATTTTAACAAGTCTTAAATAAATATTATCTATATTGTGACCATGCTCGAGTGGTCATTTCATTTCTTATATATCTAATGTGGGCGGGTAATGTGTCCTTTATATCTGGTTAATATGAATTTTTTAGTTTGCTCAATATACCTTACATAAGAATCTTGACAACTAATTTCGTAAAACGCCGCGCGTTTTACTAACCTTATATGGTTAGTAAAACACGCGTCGAAAAATTTAAAATGAGATTTGGTCTTTAGTAGAAAATTTGTTTGAGTTTAACTAAACCTGAGTCAAGTAGAAGAAATGATTGAAGAGAGGAAACTTAAATAGTAAATAGTAATCAGTAAACGAAATATATGAGTCAATACAAGGAAATAATTGTATAGATCCACCACGCATAACATAGGAAAAATTAGTACTACAGACGGATCTAAAAAAGAAAAACAAAAAATACAGAAAATGGCAATATAAACGTAAGTGACAATGTATTGCCAATATTCAGTCCGACACAAAAAATAATAAGATAGTTCAGTCCGTTTTTGTTTATAATAACACATAGGAGAGTTTTACGCAACGTTAAATAAAGTCTAAAATATGCAAACCTTTCATTCTAGTAATAAAAAATTTAAAATAGAAACAATATTTGATTATCCAAAATGCAGTGTATACTGTTTTAATTTAGTTTTAACCAAAATAAGGGAAAATTTAAATTTATTCTACTTTAATGGGACATATTAACTAAAAATCATATAAGCCATTGGAGATTATTAATAGTTGTTTTTTGATGATTTAAAGACTAATTTGACACTAAATTTGACAAAATCAAGAAATCAAGAAATTAAGAAATTAGGAAGAAATAGATAAAATAGAGAAATAACATCTACAGGTACGACGCATAGTTTGAATAAGTCCAATATGACATACAAATGATATACGATAAAACGATACGAAAAAAACAAAGTAAAAATAAGTAAATCAAGAAAATTAGAATAAAGAAAAAGGGAATATAACAAATAATTGAGGGTGTGGGAGCGTATGGGAACAAACAAAGCAAAACCTAAAAAACGAGAAATAATGAATAAATAAATAAGTATTAAATTATAACTGAAAAATTAATATGCCCAAATGAATTAATGAGCCCAAAATCGATGCTAAGTTGAATTAATTCGAAATTACAATGTAATTAATTTTGCTTACTACTTGCCAATATTTATGATTATCGAGAAATATAAAATATATCATCATGAGGACTTAGAAAGTGCTATTTCAAACTTCAAAATAATAAAATCGTTTTAAAAATTTAACCAACGATTCTTTACATTATTTTAAATAAAAACTTTCTTCAAAACATGTATTCAAAACCTTTCTGGCGGAAAACAGTTCAATTTTTTTTTAATTTTCTTAAAAATTGACAATGTCGCATTTCCACGTCACACAACCCAATTTCGGTTCGAACGGAATTTATTTTTTTGTTATGTTATTTAATTTGGTATATTTTGAAAATAAAATTTATTAACGTAAATGTATAAATGTAAAATGCTAGTTAGCAGCAACAAAAATACGAGCTTCCCCGTACATACGAGACATATCGTGATATTCACTTACATAATACATTTTTGGTTTTAAATGGAACTTAATTAGATCCACTGACATTGATATTACATTACTGCATTGATACATTACATTATTTGTCGTGAACAATGTCCATTAGTTTATTTGTAGGCTATTCGTCAGATAATGGCCAATTAATATTTGCCAAATATCCTTTTACTTATTTTTACTTAAAATGTGAATTCTCATCATAGCTTTTCGATTAGTGATTTTATAATTTTGCATTTTTTTTTACTGAAACTTTTGTTATAAGAAACTTTTTCTTTCAAATGATGCAAAGAATCGTTAGTTAAATTTACGAAAATTATTTCCCTTATACCCTGTATAGATCATATATATTATATATTATTTAACATTTAAGCGGGTGCGCGGACATTTGTTACGGCAGCGGTCGCGCGTAACTTCATAAACCTTTTAAAGATTTTTGTGATTTTGAAGACAAATTAAAAAAAAAAAACTTGTTTATCTATCACACTTTATATATTTGAACAAAAACTCTAAATTAGGTAGCAATTTGGTAACGAAATGGTTTCTTAAATATAAAACAAAATTGAATTTATAAAATTGCACTTTGACGAGAACAGGTAATACAAAACACTGCAGCTTTTATTATTTAGCTGTATTTATCTTTTATTTTTTAGTTTAGTTATACGTATACACATTCTCTTTGGATTAGGAAACATTTTAGCAGCATAACTCTTAGTTAAACGTAAAATAATATAAAAATTATTAAATTAACAAGTTTGATAATGAAATCAATGAAGCAGTAACAAAAATGTTATTAACTGCCTGTATTTAATTCGTTATCTTATGTTTAGTTTTCTTCGCCAGTCTCTTCATCACGGTAACATTCATTGCAAAGAAATGTAGTGGGTCTTGGCAAATATTCTTCAGACAAGCCACGCATTGTCTCTTTTTAGCAGGACATATTTTGTACCCTCCTCTGCATGCACTAGAACTTGTGTTCGGTTCATTACATGAGTTTCCGTAACTTATATTTAAGTGGTTCCTAATTTTTCTATGTTCGTGAATTTGCTCGGAAACACTTCCGGGGTCGGTAATATTAGAATTACTAGGTTCTCGGGTAGAACCGAGAGCTAGAAGAGGTGCTCTTCTATTTGTGAATAGGGGAGTAGGCAGATTGAGGCCTCGGAGTAAATCAACTAGATTCTCTTTATAATGGAGGAATTTACAAATCTAAAACGCGGTTCTACCCGAGAACCTAGTAATTCTAATATATATATATATATATATATATATATATATATATATATATATATATATATATATATATATATATATATATATATATATATATATATATATATAATATTCACGAACATAGAAAAATTAGAAACCACTTAAATATAAGTGACGGAAACTCATGTAATGAACCGAACACAAATTCTAGTGCATGCAGAGGAGGGTACAAAATATGTCCTGCTAAAAAGAGACAATGCGTGGCTTGTCTGAAGAATATTTGCCAAGACCCCACTACATTTCTTTGCAATAAATGTTACCGTGATGAAGAGACTGATGACGAAGAAAACTAAACATAAGATAACGAATTAAATACAGGCAGATAATTATATTTTTGTTACTGCTTCATTGATTTCATTATCAAACTCATTAATTTAATAATTTTTATTTTATTTTACGTTTAACTAAGAGTTATGCTGCTAAAATGTTTCCTACTCCAAAGAGAATGTGTATACGTATAACTAAACTAAAAAATAAAAGATAAATACAGCTAAATAATAAAAGCTGCAGTGTTTTGTATTACCTGTTCTCGTCAAAGTGGAATTTTATAAAATTTTGTTTTATATTTAAGAAACCATTTCGTTACCAAATTGCTACCTAATTTAGAGTTTGTGTTCAAATATATAAAGTGTGATAGATAAACAAGTTTTTTTTTTAATTTGTCTTCAAAATCACAAAAATCTTTAAAAGGTTTATGAAGTTACGCGCGACCGCTGCCGTAACAAATGTCCGCGCACCCGCTTAAATGTTAAATAATATATAATATATATGATCTATACAGGGTATAAGGGAAATAATTTTCGTAAATTTAACTAACGATTCTTTGCATCATTTGAAAGAAAAAGTTTCTTACAACAAAAGTTTCAGTAAAAAAAAATGCAAAATTATAAAATCAGTAATCGAAAAGCTATGATGAGAATTCACATTTTAAGTAAAAATAAGTAAAAGGATATTTGGCAAATATTAATTGGCCATTATCTGACGAATAGCCTACAAATAAACTAATGGACATTGTTCACGACAAATAATGTAATGTATCAATGCAGTAATGTAATATCAATGTCAGTGGATCTACTTAAGTTCCATTTAAAACCAAAAATGTATTATGTACGTGAATATCACGATATGTCTCGTATTTACGGGGAAGCTCGTATTTTTGTTGCTGCTAACTAGCATTTTACATTTATACATTTACGTTAATAAATTTTATTTTCAAAATATACCAAATTAAATAACATAACAAAAAAATAAATTCCGTTGGAACCGAAATTGGGTTGTGTGACGTGGAAATGCGACATTGTCAATTTTTAAGAAAATTAAAAAAAAATTGAACTGTTTTCCGCCAGAAAGGTTTTGAATACATGTTTTGAAGAAAGTTTTTATTTAAAATAATGTAAAGAATCGTTGGTTAAATTTTTAAAACGATTTTATTATTTTGAAGTTTGAAATAGCACTTTCTAAGTCCTCATGATGATATATTTTATATTTCTCGATAATCATAAATATTGGCAAGTAGTAAGCAAAATTAATTACATTGTAATTTCGAATTAATTCAACTTAGCATCGATTTTGGGCTCATTAATTCATTTGGGCATATTAATTTTTCAGTTATAATTTAATTCTTATTTATTTATTCATTATTTCTTGTTTTTTCGGTTTTGCTTTGTTTGTTCCCATACTGTCCCACACCCTCAATTATTTGTTATATTCCCTTTTTCTTTATTCTAATTTTCTTGATTTACTTATTTTTACTTTGTTTTTTCGTATCGTTTTATCGTATATCATTTGTATGTCATATTGGACTTATTCAAACTATGCGTCGTACCTGTAGATGTTATTTCTCTATTTTATCTATTGCTTCCTAATTTCTTAATTTCTTGATTTCTTGATTTTGTCAAATTTAGTGTCAAATTAGTCTTTAAATCATCAAAAAACAACTATTAATAATCTCCAATGGCTTATATGATTTTTAGTTAATATGTTAATATGTCCCATTAAAGTAGAATAAATTTAAATTTTCCCTTATTTTGGTTAAAACTAAATTAACAGTATACACTGCATTTTGGATAATCAAATATTGTTTCTATTTTAAATTTTTTATTACTAGAATGAACGGTTTGCATATTTTAGACTTTATTTAACGTTACGTAAAACTCTCCTATGTGTTATTATAAACAAAAACGGACTGAACTATCTTATTCTTTTTTGTGTCGGACTGAATATTTGCAATACATTGTCACTTACGTTTATATTGCCATTTTCTATATTTTTTGTTTTTCTTTTTTAGATCCGTCTGTAGTACTAATTTTTCCTATTTTATGCGTGGTGGATCTATACAATTATTTCCTTGTATTAACTCATATATTTCGTTTACTGATTACTATTTACTATTTAAGTTTCCTCTCTTCAATCATTTCTTCTACTTGACTCAGGTTTAGTTAAACTCAGAGAAACTTTCTACTAAACACCAAATCTCTTTTTAAATTTTTCGACGCGCGTTTTACTAACCATATAAGGTTAGTAAAACGCGCGGCGTTTTACGAAATTAGTTGCCAAGATTCTTATGTAAGGTATATTGGGCAAACTAAAAAATTCATATTAACCAGATATAAAGGACACATTACCCGCCCACATTAGATATATAAGAAATTAAATGACCACTCGAGCATGGTCACAATATAGATAATATTTATTTAAGACTTGTTAAAAGTATAAATGATAACGCTTGGATGCATATGAAACTATTCAAATAGAAGAATGTAAGAAAACCATGAACCTATTCCGTTCAGTTAACTTTTTCAATCATTAATGTAACGCTCAGTAAACTTCATGATTCGGTTCGTGATTTTTATACGCTTGTTTAGGTACGGTTGTCATATAAATAGAATACAGTTCTTTTTAAAATTAGATTAAATCATAGTATCTGATGATGCTAACATGGTTAGCGAAACGCGCGTCGAGAATATTTAAAAAGTGATTTGGTGTTTAGTGGTAAATCTCTTCGAGTTTAGTGTTTCACACCGGAGGTTCCAATAGAAGAATTGATCAAGTTTATTTGTCTCTTCTTGATTCTTCGTTATTATTCTGTTATTATTATATTCCCTATTATTCTATGATTATGTTAATGCTATTAAATCTCTTAATCTGATCCAATTTTTAGAAATGTCATCAATTTTGTTTTGTCATCTAGCTCTATTTTGTTTCTTTTCTTTTGCTAATAATAATAATGGTTTTAGTTTTACGGTAGTAATTTCTATATTTATGTTCTTTCATCATATCATTGTTTTACTACTTTATGGAACTCTTTGGACTTGCTCGAATTTGAAAAATGGAAAATTGGTTAATGTTTAAGTTCAGTTATATTTATACATTCGCTTAAGAAGTTATTAGCATGTTTTCTAAAAATATTTTTAATCTGAATGTCGACAATCCACGCATATGAATTGGACAAATTTTTCGACATCTTTAATGATGACAGTAATATATATAATCTGGCTACGGAGAGTTAATATTGTATTCAAAGGAGTTTTAAGATATTTTTACCATAATTAGATGTTTTTTTGAGTGACTATTCTCAATGATTTTTGAAATCTCTTTTACTTAAATTTGTTCTTCATTTTTGCATTCATTCGGGTAATTTTAATTATGATTGCGACATGATAGTGCCATAATGCCATCCACAATTAAAACGGGTTTCCGATAATTCAAAATCACGCGGTTTGTGTTTAAATGCACCTCAATTATCATAATCGTCAAATTGACGTCAGAGTAAAACCACAGCTATTCATAAACTGTTGAATTACTTTGGCGATGAAGGTACGGACAATTAGAGTCTGAATCATTATAAATAATTATTAAATATTCGTTTGACCATCAATAAATATGTTTTGTTTTTCATAAAACAGGGAATGAAAACATAAATCAGTATTTTATATCGGCATTTTTAACTTTCCTCGATGTTGATTGACCAGTGGATGATATATCCTGAAGCAAATATGAATATCGACCTGTTTTATTTTTAAAAATGTTTTGCCTTACACATAGTTAGTCTGTGTGACCATTATATTTCAGTTGCATTAAAATTTTGCATTCTGCATTTTGCATTTTATAAAAAGGCTAATTCAAAATGTAAAATGACATTTCGATGGTTTTATTAATTGGTTTACTTGAATATTTTAAAATTTTGTTATCTTAGTTAGCAAATCTACTGAATAAATTGTCCGGAGATTTTAATTGCTTAGCTTTATATTGAGAGAAATATGATATAGCTATAGCACCGATTATATACAATTAACTCAATTATGATAAAAATTTTAAAAAACGGTGAAAAAATTAAAGAACATATGGAAAATATTGACAGAACATTCGGAGAACAGATTCAGAGCTGTTAAATAGCCAAAAACTAAAGCAACTGAAACAGTTTAGGGGAGACCAAATATTAGATGGGGTAAAAAAAATGCTTAAGATCACAGATAGGTGAAATGCGAAAATTTGATTCAAAATTTTAAATTAGTAACTGAGTTGTCTAATAGTTTGAGTTACTTTTATTAAATTTTGTTTGTATCGTTGATTTTTCGAAAGTACTCATCAAAGTTAGCAGATACCCTTGACTAAATATTTTTTTAATTGAAAATGATAAAAGGAACAACTTTTTCTTGATTAATCAATATTCGTGTTGAATGATCCAAATATCAGAATTGGATAAGAAAAAGTCGCGGGGAGAGAAAGTCGGCGTTTATACTACACTTGTGAGATGTCGAAGCTATCAAGCTGTGGACTGATTGATTTTAACTATGGTGCAAAAACTATACCACGTCGAACATAATTTTCCGTTCGATAACTGAGTTTTATCAAGAGTATCGATATATTAACAGGAAATATTGAAATAGCTACAAAGTCTCAAGTTCTCACCCCTCTCCATGTATCTTAGCTTATTGTTGAAAAACAATTTTTTTTCAAAATTAAATACACGAATATTGGGATGCTATGCCTCACAAACTATAACATTCACAGCAAAAGTTAAAGACAAACAAAACATTTTTGAAGGCACGAACAGTAGTTGAGTAAAGAAAACAACGAATTCTAGAACCCTAATGCACTTTGAGATTGAAAAACTGTTTGGAAAGGAAAATATAATGAGAAAAAAAAAGAATATTCCAATAAAAGACATAACATGGAAATCAGCACAGAACAGGTAGGAGAGAGACCGAGAATCAGATGGAAACAACAAGCGGAAGGATTTGAACACATAATACTAAAATGATTTGAAGATTTTCTTATATGGGTCAGCTACAGTTTCATCAAGAAATTTATTAGCTCATAGGTAAAATAATAAATAAATAAAAGTGATTAATAAAGAAAAAAACTGGTCTAGGGAAACGCTTGCTGACGTTTTGGTGGCTAATAAAGGAATTGCAATGCAACCATGTGGGTGTATTGCTATTTCTTGTTTGGGTGTATCGCCATCAAAACGTCAGGAAGCGCCTCCTGAGTTCGCTTTGTTCATATCTTATAATAAAAGAAAAATGGATCGATTTAACATGTTTCATAAGCATTCCAATGTTTTAGATAGTATACTGTTTTAAGCCTCGCCATGCACTCTAAGTTATTTTAAATTTGTATTTTCTTTAATTCATCTTTTAATTGATTATTGAGCGAAAGTCCATAAGTATAAATAATCGGCGTGTAGAGATGATTATCAAATAATAAAATATTTTTCCTTCAAACCAATATTATGCATTCAGAAAATGAATGCAGCAATCCAATTATTTTAATGGTTGTTGTCACATACGTCATCATACACATAAATTAATGTAATAGTATGAACCTTTCAATTCATTTATTGTGTCATATTCGATAAAAATTATGTTACAGCGAATTTGAATATGCATGACGATATAGTTAAAAGCGCTCAGTCCAATAAAGTCAATTTACGAAGTTAAACATTTTACTGATAGAAAGGGATTTTAACAAGCAAGGGATTTTCTTTATGTATGAAATGTATACACATTTACATATTTACGTATTATCAATTTTAATATCTTCATTTTGTGAACTGATTTGTAGCCCTGAATAATGCGTGCTTGAAGTAAAAAGTACCGCTCTTTTTAAACATTTATACTTTTATAAATAATATATATAAATATGCTACAAATTTTTATTGATGTGGACCCAGCTTAACGTACACGCTTATTGTGTATCTACGGATATAACGTACCGAATAACCAATTCTCGGCAGTTATTATTAAGCATTCAATAGATAATTCATTTTAATAACGTACTCCGTTATTAAGTACTTGTGATAGAAAGTACCAAATTTCCTAGTCCGCGTAAGGTACTTTTTATTTTTATTTGGGTAACATGTAGTGCGGTACAACGGCAAGAAATCAAAGCAAAGACGGGCAGCCGCCTTTGGACCGACCAACAAATGCTACCGCAGTTTTTTTGCGATTAGGTCCAGCATTATTTACTTAGACTTATTTATTTGAATTAAATGACCTATCCGGACAATTTTATTTAGCAACTTTAATTTTGTTGTTGGTACTGTATAGTGAAGTTGTGCTGCATGTGACCGTGTCTAAGCGGATTTATAAACGATTTCTGTTTAAACATGAATGAATCAACCAAAGTTAATTCCATTAAAATTATTCGGAAGGCGTTAACAATGAAAAAAATTCAATAATTCAGGAGATAGAAAGTGATACTAAACATTTCGATATTAGCAAATCCAGCTCTTTGAAAAAGACAACAGTGTGCACGATACTAAAAAATACATAAATAAAATATTACAATTACGCGGAGTTTCGAAACAAAGTAAAAAAAATTGCAAACCTGTTCAAAAAATAGATCGATGAAGCACTATTTTAATAGTTTACGTATCAAAGAAGCATAAGCATACTACAATTATTGGGCCCATTCTTCAGGCAAAGGTTGAAGAGTTTGCGAAAATGTTTAATGTTGCTGGATTTTCTTGCGATTCGGGTTGGTTACATATATTCAAAAAGCGATACAGTATAAGTTCTAGTAAAATTCATGGAGAAGCTGCGAGTGTAAAGCCGGAAAATGCGATTGATTCGGTTAAATCAAGATTAGTTCCACATCATAGAAATTATGACACTAGCGAAGTTTTTAATGCCGATGAACTTGGTCTTCTTTACAAACTTGGTTCAGATCGTACAATGGGCTTTAAGGGTGAAAAATGTATCGTACTATTGAAGGAAAGAATAACCGTTCTTGTGCGCGGAAACATGACCGGAACTGAAAAACGCAAACTTTCAGTTATTGGCAAATTTGACAAATCCAGGGGTTTAAAAAACGTAAAAAAATTACCAGTTAATGATACAGAAAACAAGCGAGAGTGGATGACCGCTGATATATTCGAAAGTGAATTAAGATCATAGTACAAACAACTGATAAGAAAAAATAGGCACATATTATAGCTTGCTGATAACTGCTTTGCTCATTCACATTTTACGAATCTAAAAAACATTACACTGGATTTTTTCCCATGAAATTTTACGTCCGTTTTGCAATCAATGGATCACGATGTTATTCACAGTTTGAAAGTTTATTATCGACAACAGCTTATGATCAGTAATCTTAAGTGCATTGAAAATAGCACTTAAATAATATTAGCACTTAAATAAATAATAAATAGCTATTGAAATGGTTTCTAAAGCTTGGCAACAGGTTTCCTAAAAAACAATTAAGAATTGTTTCAAACATGCATGGCTTATTATCTCATCCAATGGCTTATTAAACAAACTGAGGAGGACGAGGGCAACCTGCCTTTAACTATATGGCTTACCAATAGTAAATTTAACTTGGAAAAATTAAATTCCACTATAATAGACGTTCGTTGATGTGAATAACGACCTTATGACAACAGGTATGCCTACCGACCAGGAGATTACGACCAGATTGGTGGAGCTGAACAGCTTGAGAGTGATGAAGAAGTACCGTTAGAAGAAATGCTCCCAACTTTTCATGATGCCATAACAGGGATTAAACGATTTTTAGAAAGTAGAAGCACCTCAGAAGATGCCATTTTGAGCGCAGCGCGTAAATAGAAATGTATTTGCAACAAAATATTCTTGTAAATGGCCATAAGCAAACTCATATTATAGGCTTTTTTACAAAGTAGTTTTAAGTTTTTGTGTGTATTTTTAAAATAGGTTTTGAGTTTTAAAAATGAAATTTTCTATTATTTTGTTCTTGTTTCCATTATAATACATGGGTATTGTTGTCAAGAATTATTAAAAGCCATTAAAAATATAATTACGTATGTATATGTAGGTATATAAATATTTTCATTTTTTAAAAACGAACTTCTTATATAACCGATTATTAGGTCCCCGCCGGTACGTTGGAACCGAGTTTTACTGTGTATATAAACAGTGTTTTTTTTTAAACCTGACAGGCTAACTTTTTTATTTAAAGTGATAGACTAGTACTTCCAAATGTAAAGTTGTAGGAAATAACTTGACTAAGAAAAATTTACAATGTTTTCCGATGTTGCTAGACTTCTTCAGTAGCTACTAAAACATTTTTTTTTAATTGCAACACCGTATTTTTTTTAACCTAATTTGACAAATTTTAAAATTCAAAATAAAAAATGTTGTCACATTTCCATTAACCCAGTTTCCAGTAACCATTTTAGAACAATTAGCAAAAAAAAACTAAAATAATCTGCAGTCGGCAGGAACTAAAAGACGGTAATATAGCAATAGTAGGTCTTAGAAATAGTAGCAACACATTTAAACAAAAAATGTATTGTTTGAAAGTAGCCAGTTTTACGAAATAACTTAGCAAACTAAAAACAACTGGTAGTGCGCGCCCAAGGATCAGCTAAAGTTATTTCTTAAAAACTCCGGATTTGGAAGAGACTTACTGGGATGTTTTGCGTGGAATTCAGTGTAAGCATCATATAGACTAATCTACCAACATGAAGAAAAAGTAATTTAACTTTCTCTTTTATATTAAATAACTGATTCATCTTAGCAACTGAATTAAAACCTTGTTTTTATACACATTCGAATATAATCGCTTTCAAATAACACAATGACATCACAATAATGATGGCTCCTTTCAAACAACACAATTTTTGTTTAATTTCCAAGGCCCACTATTGCTATGTTAGATTTTTTTAGTTCCTGCCAACTGCAGATTATTTTAGTTATTTTTTGCTAATTGTTCTAAAACAGCAAGTCCAATAAAGAAATGTGACATAGTATTTTTTATTTTGAATTTTAAGATTTGTCAAATTATGTTATAAAAATATAGTATTGCCATTAAAAAATATTGTTTTAGTAGCTACTGAAGAAATCGGGCAAAACGCATCTGGCAAAGCATGTTTTGTACATTTTTCTTAGTCTTATTTTTCTTACTTATTTCCTACAACGTTGCATTTGGAACGTTGCCCACCTCACCATAACGTCATCAGTTGGAGCTGAGTTGCAGGCACTTAAACATGGCGGGCACCATTCTTTTTTAGAGGTAGAAGGGAATAGCGCAGTAGTAATTCATCGTAAAAAACCGTGTTTATAGTGCAAACTGTATGAGTACTGGTGTTGTACGTGAATGATGTAGGAAATTAATAAAGAAGACCAAACTAATATCAGATAAAGGTGGACAAGGATGCTAGTGGGTCGCTCGTGCGGACCTTGTTCAACGAGTTGATCAAGTTAAAGTTCGAGAGTTGAAGGTTTACCATTAGTGAGTTGTCTCTGGATTTTCCGGATATTTTAAGTACAGCTCTGTACACGATCGCAATGGAACACCTAGGCTATGGAAAACTTTGTGCACGTCAAGTTTACACAAAACTGTCTGGGAACCATAAAGCATGGTGTATAACATCAGCATTATCCTTTCGCACACGTTACGCTGATGAAGGCGAAGAGTTTTTCAAATTCATCGTGACAGAGGATGAAACATGGATTCTTTCTGATAATGCAGAATCGAAACAATAGATGCACACACTCCCTGGAATAAACCCAAAAAGTTCAGACAAACTTTCAGAAGACCATCGTTACCGATTTCTGCGATCAGAAAGGTGTTTTGCTCGCGGAGTTTATGGAGTCAGAGACTAAAATTATTACAAAGGTATATTGTTTGACATTACGTTGCCTGCGGAGAGCCATCCAGAATAAAATAGGAGACATGCTGTGATTTTGAATTATTTTGATTCATGACAAGATAAGATCGCACACTACCTGCAGTAACCCAACTGCAGTAACCTGCTTCTTTCTCAGTTTGATTGGTTACATATGTTTTATGAAGAGATAGTATTATCAGTGCTAAATCAAGTACACACAGTGATTAGTTAATTTTAACAAAAAGAAAGAACATTATAAAATGTAGTTATATATTCTAGAACAATTATAGTTATCAAACTATGAATTACTATTAGTTTTCCTCTGTAAAATATATTTTAAGAATTTTTGTTTTTGTTTTATATAATTCAGCAATAATTATCTTGAAAATACCAATACTTTTATGTTCTTATTTTCATTCTGGTTATTCTAAATGTTCGAACTTTATATCACTGAAAATGAATTATCATTTGCTATAAATGTACAACTTGAGAACAAGGGCATTCAAAGCAATTATATTGAAAAGAATAATTAAAAAAACATCCAATCATTGCACAAATTGCCCCAATTATGCAGTACATACTTAGAGTTCAAATGCATTGTTATTGTTAGAGTAGTAAATGTTATAATTCTATATGAATATCATTGGGGTCGATCAGTTAATATTACTGGTGGTTAGAACTTTTATAACAGCCCTTTTAACATGTAACGTTAAATCTACACTTTTGAATGGATTAACATTTTTTAATATAAAGTATAATAACAATTATTAACATTTTTTGGCATATTTTTTTATTAAAATTTTTAATTACTGAATGTGGGAATCACGGCAATCAGCTATTCCTTAACTTACAAGTACATCGTCATTATCCCCCAGAAACTTAAATTTTTAGTTTGTGCATTTGTTTTATGTTTTTCAAAAAGTTTTGCTAATTTGATAGTGACAAACCTAAAAGAGCTCTCAGAAGTCATCCAGCCTAGTTATTGCGGTGATTGAGGGGTGACTTAGATTTTTTATTCCTGCTAGAATTAGCATTGTTCAAAATAAACAAATACCATCCACTGAGTGGAAACTGTGATCGATGGTATCAGCGTATAATCGTATGAGAATCTTAGCAGAAGAATTTTAAATAGGAGAATGTGTATTATGCGTATTTTCTGTGTATTGTTATTTATTTAGAAAATACATGTATGGAGGTAAATCCAAATATATGCCAATATTGCCCATAATCCCAATATTGGGTATATCTATACCGCATATATCTCGCATTATCCTTGTTAATTTAATAATAATAATAATAATAATAAGTTTATATAATGTATCGATGATAAAATACAATAACCAAGAAATATACAATAATACAATTATAATAATTATAATAAAATTTCATTTTGATATAGATTTATTAGATTTAAATATAATTCATTTTTATGTCATGTGCAAAAAATCTACTTATCTATAAGCGTCCGTTACCTTTACAATACCGAAAAAAAGTATTCTGATAAATGCCTGAATATTTTCTAGTATGATTAAAGTGAACTCGCTCAAATATTCTAATTAAAAACAGATTCCTCAGATTTCTTCGCTATAAATAATTGGTAATTTCAGGGTAAGGACCATATATGGAATGCAAATTCTCCCATTATAACAAGAGAAAAGGTTATACAGTTTTTTATAGTTATCTATTTGTTCTGAATCTCAATCAGTTAGAATATAAGTCTAATTATATATTCTTAAAACAAATTTGCTCTTAGCATAATTACGTAATATAATGTAGAATAATACTGTCGCTTAAAATGTAACGTAATGTGAGGTTTAATGAATGAATCACCCTGTTTAGATTATCTAGTATATTCTAGATTCTAGTATATTCTAAAAAACGGTCATAAATATAGTTATATGAATTTGTTGGTATGTACGTCAGTCATTTGGTTTAAATATTTAAAAATAAACTGTGAATACAAGATAAATTCGCTACAAATGATTGTTTCAATTAATCCATTATATCATCTTGGGTCCTGTTTCTTATTGAAACTATCGTATCAGTTGAACATTAATTTGTTTTTAATTTTTGTAATATATCAATCAAACAGTGGATAATCGATAAATTTGTAATTTCTTCCATATTCGATTAAAACTGATATCGATTGTCCATTGTTGTTAACGTAAACTTACAATCTAATGTGCATAAAGCGTATATTTAGGTCTGTTAAGTAAGGTGAAAAATATATTTTGTTTTCATAAGACAATTTGTTATGTTGCTTCTTTCTTCGATCGAAAATAAGCTTATTGCGATGATATTTGGTTGTGAAATGGGTCGTCAAAATTTAAAAACTGCATACAAATATTTTTAATAAGAAATTAAATATCGTTTAAATTACTAAATAATTATTTTTTAGATATAACGGATGAGAAACAGCAGAAGACTAGTTAAACATTTAAAAAAGGTTTTTGGATAATACTCATATTTTAAATAGAAACTATATACAGAGTGTCGCATTTAAGATGAAGACACCCCCATATTTTCGCTATTTGAAGGAATACAGATTTGAATTTTTGCATAGTCATACAGGTTGATGGGTCACATTTTTTAAGATACTCAAATGAAATTACCACGAATTTACAACCAGGGTCAATTCTCGATATTTTACTTAGAGATATCGTTGGAGATATCGAAAAAAAGTTATTTGAAAAAGTTCAGAGTATTATTTTAATTTTACATACTGAGTTTCATGACAAAATTAGTATTTTTAAGTTTTTCATTATTTTGGTCTATACACAAAATTATAAGTTTATTTTTTAATTTGATAATTATTGTGCCATGCCAAGTAATAATTTTACACTAGTGTTAAATGTCAGTCAGATTAAACTTTGAGTTTATTGCGTTAAGTTGTAGTTTGTGATCACAGAATTACAATGCCGGTGACTTTAAGAGAAAAAATCGAAATAATCCGGTTGTTTGGTGATTTTGCTCGTAGTAGCAGAGAGTTGCTGCAGAGTTTAACATGAAATATCCCCAACTATGCTCCTATTACTCATGTAGCCGCTGCAAATTCTCTTTTCAATGAAGCTAACAGTGTTATTAAAATCAATCAAAAAGGTCAACCTCGTTGAATACACCCGCATCATGAGGATAACGATATATTGGCAGTAAATTAAGTAGATCCATGCATGAGCCTTCGATATTTATCGTCTCAACTAAATATTAGCAATGATGAATAAAATCAGATTTTTAGTTCGATCATAAAACCAAGCTTTATAAATGGTTCTTACCATTACCAAGTTCTTACATACACTGAAAGAAGATGATAATAATAAAATATGAGATTGTTATTGGGCCTAAGGTAATTTTTTAAATGACAGACTTTTCCTGAAGAAGATTATGTTTACTGATGAGGCTACATTCAGCACTAATGCGGTTGCATCGTTTCAAAACTGTAGATACTGGGCCAGAGGTAATCCTCACCGAGTTATAAATTGTAAAGACCAATATTCCCAGAAAGTCAATGTCTGGAGCGGGATTTTAGAAAACTGAATAATTAGTTCTTTTTTTCTTTAATGAATTGTTAAATGCTGGTCATTAACGTTAACTTCTTCGATGGGAAATTTTGGGATGTAATTAAAAATCTTCCTCTTAATGTGCGACATGATATATATTTGCAGCTAGATGGTGCATCCATCCACTAGGGATAGGAAGAAACAGTCGTTTTGAACTGTTGCCTGCGAGGTCTTCCGATATTACACCCCTCGATTTTTATTTTTGGGGAAAGGTTCAAAATTAAGTTTATAAAACATGGCCCAATAATTGAGATGAACATTGTGCTACAATAAGGTAAAAATGAATAAAAGTGATAGATCACAAAGTAAAAAATTGTTTTATTCCTTTTTAAAAAATGAACTATCATGAAGTCACGGACAAATCAATCAATAATTTAGAATAAGGTAAGCCTGTCAAGAAATCAGCATCCCGGAACTTAAATGAGTAACTAACACAATCATAAAAGAATGGAAAAATGTATTCGAATAGACGGATGACTAGTTGAGAGAGATTACATTTGATAGTTAATTATTTGTATTATGAAAATTATTGTTGTATATTTTTTCCTAAATTTAATCCATTACCAAAAATTGTTTTCCCATAAGAATAAAATAATTATTCCTTTGTAAATGCTATTTATTTTACTGAAACATTTGAATACATGACACTATTAAATTGGCAATGTGTCAAGTTTTTACATTCTATTGCACACTAATTATCAAATTTAAGAAGTAAAAAGTATCAAAATAATAAAAAAAATAAAAATGCGAATAAATTTTGTCATGAATCTGGGTATGAATCTAATAATATTCTGAACAACTTTTTCTAATAACTTTTTTCGATATCTCTAACGCGAAGTGGGGGTGTCTTCATCTTAAATCCGACACACTGTATAACAATCAATTGTAGTATCAAATTCAGATTTTCTTATTAAACAGAGGGATAATAAATTTAAGATAGCTAGTACGATTCAGTTATATGAAGCAAAATAATGGTATTTCTGAACATGCTTTATCAAGAACCTATTGATCTAATTAGATACTCTTAGTTTAATTGAAACACCAAACTCTTCTAATCCGAAACCTGAAGAGGAAAACTCGTAATTATAAAAACGATTAAGTCTAAATGGAGTACATATGTAATAAAAATGGGCTAGATTACAAGAAATATTGGATACTTGAATCATGGGTAGACGATAAAACTCTTAACATATTACAAAATAGTCCTGGCAAAAATTGTCTTGTTGAATTGTTCCTATAAGATCAAACCTCATTTAGTGTAAAATTAAGTCAACATACTTAACATGAACTTCCTTGATGTAAAATTTTAATGGTTTATATCCAGACAGTATTTTAAAATTTTAATGTTTATATGCAGTATTTACTTCATACCCTTAAAACAATAAAATAGAATAGGACAAATAGATAGGATAAAAATAGATAAAATAAAAAAATATAGATAGAAAAAAAAATAGATAGGATAAAATAGATAGAAGTTATTAAAGAGGCCGCGGATATAATCGTTCCCATACTAAAGGTAGTATTCAATATGTGGTTAGAAAAAGAAGACATACCTGAAAAATAGAACGGATTAATTAACATCGTACTGTTTGAATAAGATGACCCCTCCATTGTATCAAATTATAGATTGATATTACGTTACACTATCACATTATATAGCCTGTTATCATCACTATATAGATTATTCACTAGGATTATTGCAAATCGAATCAATAAGAAACTAGAAGATTATTAATGTATGCAACAGGTCTACAGGTCTTTCAAAGAGGGTTTGATATGTTATGATTATTTCTTGTTGTGATAATCCAACTATGGCTAGTTCCGATCACAGACAGACGTAGTTAGTGAAAATAATCCTAAAAAATCGGATCCCTAAAAAAAAACAAAAGCAGCGGTAAGATTAGACGAAACAGCGGATTGCTTTCACAATTTCACTGCAATTGTTGACACTAGCCCTTGAATTTTTAAATTGATGAACTGGTCAAGACGGGAAATCGTCATAAATTGAGAGTACGTAACATACTTAAGGTTTGTTGATGATGTAGTCTTGTTTGCGGATAATGCCCTGGACTAGCTCCTAGAAAAAAATGATTATAGAACCGGTCGAGAAATCAATCAAAAAAGCATGGGGTTAAAATTGAAAAAGGGATGTATCCAGAAGACTTCAACATCATAATACGAAAGGAATTGGGCTTGAGAACGCTATGTGCGAGATGGGTGCCGCATTTGTTAAATTCTGATCAAAAATGACTGAGTAAAACTTTTTAACCAACATTCTGATCTTTTTCAAAAGAATAAAATATTTTAAACTTCGTTTTGTAACTATAGATGAGACTTGGGTTTACCACTATGATTCTGAACTGCGACAAGGATATAGATATATAATTGTGAAATACTACGAATTGTTGGAGCATCCACCATGTTCACCAGATCTGGCCCCCTCTGACTTTTATTTGTTTTCAAACCTCAAAACATGCCTATGTGGCAAGCGTTTTTTATAAAATGAAGAAGTTATAGCAGCCGTAACATCATTTCCGCTTCGCGAAGTTTTCAATTAGCCTATATATATATATATATATATATATATATATATATATATATATATATATATATATATATATATATATATATATATATATACCTAAATACATCTGTGGTGTGGTTTTTTAATGAATACATTTTCTCATTATTTGAATATGTTAAAATATATAGCAAAGTGTTCACTGGATCAATAAAGATGTCTAAAATAAAAATGCTGATTTGGAATTCGAGTGGAAGTTGTTCAAAAGTAGGTCAAGTGAAAAGTATAATAAATATAGTTGGATTTTACCAAAGTGTCCTGAAATAAACCGGACCAGTTTTTTTCCCTTCATCGACTTTTATCTTTGGTTCGGTATAGCTGTCGTCATACCGAAAAGGTTCACTAAAAATAGATGTTTATTTCTAATTTATCCTATCCTAAATATGTCGCTGTTTTCTTTATGCTTTTTTTACCCCTTTACGTTTACAAGAGGTATTTATGAAATTAATAGGATTTCATCACTTTTACAAGTCAATAAAAATGGAAATTATTTTGTCAAACTATTGTAGCGATTCATTCTTTTGAAGTAAATTTTTGGATTACAAAGGATTAGTTAAATTCTTAGCAAGAAAAGTTCACACATATTTCTATATTTTATTTAATAATATATTTATCAATTCTTCTTCATTTTGCATACATTACACCTTCTGACAAATTCCTTAATGCTATTCTTCCTTTTAGAGCCAAATTGTATATTATTAAGAAATACTTATTCCTCAAGATTTTTTTCTTCTTGTTCGCTGTGTTTTATATAAATATAAAAAGTTCGACGTATATATATATATATATATATATATATATATATATATATATATATATACATGTATAATTACAATCAATATAAAACGGAGTGTACGACAGGGTGCCTTGAAGAAGTATTCCGTAACCTGGATTGGGAACAGGGCGGAATAAAAATCAATGGTGCATACTTAAGCTACCTTAAATGTGCAGATGATATCGTTCTTCTGTCACAAGACTCACTCAGATGAACTACAAAAATACATACAAGAGCTGCAAAAAGCGGGAGAACCAAATCAAATTCGACAAATTTGCTGAAAACAGAATCATCTATTTTAGGAAGCGATTTAGAGGCAGGCATTTGGCAAGCTCAACATAGTGTTTAAGAACAAATCCATTATTGAAAAATTACTCACAAAACATTATTGGAAAGGTGAAGGAACTGAAATAAAGGTACGATAGATGGACTAAAGCAATACTGAGATGAATACCGGTTGATCAACAACGTCGACGAAGAAGATCTAAAACATGATAGTTAGGTGATATCGTCAAGTATATTGGGTCCTAATTGCAGATGAAAGCTCAAAACCACACGAGTTGGAAGCATACTGATGAGGCCTCCATCCTACAGTGAATCGGCAATGGTTGAAATGATGATGATGATAACGGTGTTATATTATGATGATTGAAGTTCTCTATGTTATTGAAACATATTGAAATAAATCATGGATAAAATTAAATTAACAATCAAATGAAAATTACAAAAAAAATAGCAAATTGGAACGTTATGTGATCAGTTATATCTTATTATTCGGACTATTATTCTTATAATTCGTTGTAATCATAGAAGAGGGAAGAATAGAAAATTGTTGTAATGTGAATATTGAATGAATGAAGAAAATTTAATAGGTATTTTGTGAACAGAATTTGAAATTTAACAGAAGTAGTATCCAAAATGATAAAATCTCCATTTTAGGTGTATTTATGCTCAAATGCTGATGAAATAGAACATATGAGAAATATGATTTTTGATATGTATTCTAGATTCGTACAATGATGCACGAAGATGATGATTTGATCTATTCTAGATTCGTACAGAGCGGGTTCTTCAAAGATGAATTATGACTTAAAATTGAACCATATATTATTTCTACAGTTCCCAGTAATGATATTATAAAAATTAATATCAGTAAAATAGAATGTATCACCAAAATGGAGGGCCAAAGGAGGAAATAACAGAACCATAAATACCATAAAACTCTGTGGATAGCTCTGTGAGAGCTAATTTACCTTTATTATATTAGTTTAATTCAAAGCTGTTTTGTAAAACAGTATGGGAATTGGGTTTTAGGACAAGACAGATCAGAAAAGACTGACAAGGGACCGAAGTACCTAAGGACTAGTAATTATAACTCAAATCTTGTCAGGAAAGGAGTTCACTAGGAAAAAGATTAAAATATAGATGCTTTTGAAAAAAATTGAGACATCATTACGTTCAGCAGAACGTTTATCATTTAGACGTTAGTCATTCAGTGTAACCAAGCGTTGTCACAATGTTTCCCGGAATAAAAAAAATGGTATTTAAGTTGTTATAGTCAGCGGATAATTGTTAGTTTCACAACAGCTAATCTGCGATATACAGATCTTCTACTTGTATTACATTTTATTAAAACTTTTAGATAGTTAAATATATTTAAACTATTAAATTTTTTCGACCCATTTTCACTTTCGTTTCACTCACGATAACTTCAAAAAGTTTTTTAGTCAAGCTACCGAAAATTCGTCAGATATTCAAATAAGGAACTGAAAGGCGTTGCAAAGTGTATGTATATCATTTGCGTTTCCATTATATAGAGCATATTGACTGTGGATATCAGTTGACATTTATACCAGTGATATGTATGTGTTTCAGTTAAAGTTACGTTTTCCATAGAAAATACACGATATAGTTATCCGAATATATGACACTGATTCAGTATAAATGTCAAACGGAACACAAAAACACCCAGAAACATTAATAGACATCATCTTCACATCGAGTGCATTATTTGTAAATTGTATATCAGTGTGTCGGTGAGAGTTTTTCTTAACATTTCTTTACAATCACGTAATCATATAAATATAATATATTTCTATATTTGTTACGTTAACACGGAATATATATATTCTCAACTTTTTTCTAATTTTTTTCAATATTTTAATTTATCTCGAAAATAATTAGATTTACCCTGCAAACTATTTTTGTAACCTAACAGCAAAGGTTTTTCATCTGACATAAACGAAACAAAATTTCTAAGAACTATCAATAAATATTTTTGTTTAGCATTTTGACTACAAACTTTTCTGCCTGAAAAATGTTATGTTTCTATGTTAGGATATTGTCACGAATAATCAATGATATTGATAAAGAAAACAGAAGTTGGAAAATTAGATTAATGTTAATAAAATATATTTGTTTATCTTAATAAAAATATTTTATACTTTCTCATATAAAATCTGAATTTTAAATTAAAATGAATATGAGCTTTAGAACCTGACTAAGCCCTCATTCATCAGAAAATCTTAATCAGTACTTCTTTGATGTGAGCTAATCGATCAATCCTTTTTGTTTTGAATTTTCTTAGAAATTTATTTAAAAATTATAAATTTCTAATCGTTTTTTGTGTGTGTCTTTAATCAATAATAAAAACGTCTTTATCAGATTTTAAATGTTACTAAGTATTATATGCTTTTGTAACCTTAATAATTGGACTTCCATTCTCTTTACTAATATCAATAGTCGTGCTCAATGATCACTTATAGTGATGCAAATAAACTGCATATAATAAATTATAAAACAATTATACCGTTTGCGATAAATAATATCGAAATTTATGCGCCATTAAATAATTTTAGAATTTCGCAAAACTTAACAACCCGGTAGAAAAATAGCTTCAACCTCTTTAACCAACTAAAATTTACTGAATATCCGCTATAATTTGCAACGGTTCTTCACTCTGATAGTAGGTGGGGCATCAGGATAAGTGGTAGCATCGCCACCGCGTAAAATTGTAACGTGCTGGCAGATGAGGCCGCTTCCACCGGAGATGGAATTGCAGGACTTTCCATTTCCATTATTTCAACTGAAACAACAAACGATTTCATTACTTATTGTAATTACAGTTATTGAGGAATATTTTTTTGGCAACTATATGTCCAACACATATTAGAATTATGTTTTTTTCGTATGATATACACTGTGCATGTTGGAATTAAACTGAAAATATACTTATATAAAAACAGGTTAATTTTTGCTTGTTTACCTTTATGTTTCTCTACGGATTTCAAAAGAATGGCAAAGTAAACGGTTTAAACAACTATATTTTTGTCATGTTTTGACGTATTTTTTTGTACACTACTAAGCTAGGTAACATTTGGGCGTGGACCTAGCAGTCCCACGTCGAAAAACAATTTCTACTGGAAAACCTGATGAGGTTTTTATAATTTTTTTTATTCAACTGAAAATACAATTTTTCATTGGCTCCTTGATAGTAATTGCCTTGGGAAGCTAAATAGCGCTGAAGGCTGTTTGTTCACTCTTCATAACAGTGCTGGAATTCAGATATTGGAATCGCTTTCAGCTGATCGGTTACGCCCTTTTGTCCCTGTTTGTGTATGGTGTCCTTTGAAGCGAATTTTCAATCAAGTCTTGGCAAATAAGTGTCTGCGGAGCCCAGTGATGTTTTAACTTGCCAAAAACTCGTTCATTTAAATCGCTGTGTGGCAAGGCAAAGGCCAACTGTCGTGATGCATCATTCAAGACTTCTTGATGTTCAGTCTCACGAATGACCTTTTGGCATTGAGGCCATCAAAAAAAACAAATCAACATGCATAATATATTTAATGTGCCCCTTCTAGCTTATATTGGTCATGGTATGGTTGGATTCCTGGCTCTTGCGATCTGTTTTCGGGTCATATTAATGCAAGACTCGGCGTCGGCCGGATAATTCAAAAATTAAAAACTAAATGTTCTAGAAAACGAAAGTAATTTTTTCAATTTGCTCCAATATTTACTTTACATGTTGTTCTTTTGATCCTGCCAAAAGATTTTCGGGACCATTTTAGCCCAGATTTTCTTCAGCCTCAATTCCTTGTTCAAAATCTGATGAACGATTCCGTGAGTCAAATTCAACACTTCTCCGCTCATTTTAACCTTGAACCGACAATCAGAAAGCACAACATTTCAGATCCTGTTAACATTGTAATCACTTCTTGCAGTTGAAGGCTTTCCGTTGCGAACTTCGCCTGTAATCGAATTTCGGCTCTCTAACCATGTCTTAAACCACCTAGAAACGTATGCCCTTGACAAGATACTGTTTTCAAATAGTTTAAAACATCTGTTAATAAGTCCCTAGTCTGGCATATAGATGCCGTCACTTACAAAAAATCCTTACCAGTGGTCGATTGTATCAATCTTCAAATTTCATGACAATCTGTCTACTATTTTCTGAGTTGTTGTGCTCTAAGTGCCGACTTTTATTATCTTCAAAATAATGGAAAAAAAATATTTCGTGTGTTAATTAAGCATTGCTTTTTGATGAAGAAAAATACTATTGAAGCAAAACAATGTCTTGATAAACATTACCCGGACTCTGCCCCAAGAAAATCAACCATAATTGATTGGTATGCTGAATGCAAATGTGGCCGTAAAAGCACCGTCGATTCTGAAGGTTCTGGAAGTCCAAATGGGGTGGTTACACCAGCCATCATCAGGAAATTTAACAAAATTTTCGCATTAAACCGTAAAATAAAGCTTCAGAAGATAGCTGATATCATTGAAGATAACGAAAGGAAGCGTATACACCTTTTTGCATGAACATTTGGGACTGCGTAAAGTGGTATCAAAATACCGCGTTTGCCCCCGTTGTGGCCCGTTGTGTAAAGTGGTATCAAAATACCGCGTTGGTACCGCGTTTGCTCACAGCGGATCAAAAACAACAACGTATTGATGATTCTGAGCAATGTTTGGAGCTGTTTAAGCGAAACAAAAAGGATTTTTTTAGTCCGGTCAAATTAGACCGAAAAATTGAGTGAAGGTACTTATATTCACATCAAGCTGGAAGTGAGTAAAATTGTTCAAAACATAATTAAAAATAACATTTCAAAATACCCCATCGTTGCGGTACGTGGAAAAAATTGACTCGAGGTCAAAGGTCAAAAATGGGGTTTTCGCGATTTCCATCAAAACGGTAAGTTTTACTGTAAAATTACCTTAGACAAAAATTATCTATAAAAAAGGTATTATATTTTTTTTCCTAAGAGCCACCGTTCCTGAGATATAACGATTTAAAAAGTTGTAAGCGTCATAATATGCATAAGTACGTCACAATTTTTTTGACCTCGAGTCATTTTTTTTTCACGTACCGAAATGTTGCGATTCCCTATGCGTTCCGAAGAAAATATCGCTGCTATTGCTGGCAGTGTTGATTAAGATCCAAATTTTTCTATTCGTTGCCGTTCGCAGGAATTTGGAAATTCTTATTCAACTACGCGGATTATCTAATTCCGAATTTGAATGGTATTGATCTGGACGAGAAGTTCCAACGGAACAGATCCACATGTCAAATAGCCAACACAACAATCGATTTATTGAGGGAACAATTCGGTGAGAAGATTATTTCAAGGAACGGACATGTTAATTGGCCACTATGGTCATATGATTTAGCGGCTTTAGATTATTTTCTTTGGGGTTATGTTAAATCTTTGGTCTATGCCGATAAACCAGTAACCATTGACGCATTAAAAGTCAACATAACTCGGAGAATTGCGGACATAAGACCCCCAATTACTTGAAAAATTGGTCGTAAATTGGATTGACAGAATGCACTTTATATTAGTAGCCGCGGCGGACAGAAATTTGTCATAAATTGTTTTCAAACATTAATGTCATTGAATTTTATTTCACATAAAATAAATAGTTTCAAGGCATCTGTTGTTGTTTTGTTTGAATTCAAAGTTCGGACGCGCTAAAACAAATCACCCTAAATGTATATCACCTTAAATGCAGTGATAACAAAAATGTTACTCCAAATAAAATGGGAAATATGATGTTAGGAGGCTTTAAGGGAGCAACTCGAGCATGCTAATGATACAAGTTGCAGTATAAGTGCCTGGAAAAATTTCATTTCTCATACCTGTAATCGATCCTCAAAATTGGAAATATATGTGATGAAAGAATACCGTAATATCATTCATCATAAATATAAAAATAGTCGAGAAAGTGCACCAAATCAGCCAATCAGAATATTGAAAAAAATATATGAAACTGGATCAAGAATGGATGCAAGATCACGTAACATAAACGTGGGACAAGGGCCTGTGAGAATATTGCTCTGAGGGACTGAAACTATTGCAACGGCACAATGTTGCAAATTTGATAATATGAGGCGGCATCGAGCATAACATTGCGCCATTTGAGGTTCGCAAAAACCTTGCAAAATTCATGATAAATAAATAAATCCCAAACCCAGTATGGTGTGGATATGGCGCTATAGACCCAAATTTTTTTGAAAATAAGTCTAGAAATGTAGGAACTACGAATGACGATCATTACCACAACATGATATAGGAGTTTTTTTGACATTAACAAAATTAGATAGACCTTGAATAAATGTAATTCAGCAGGATGGCGCCACTTGATTATCAATTGATTTACTGCATCGGCAATTTCCTGGTCGGGTAATTTTACGAAATGCTGACATGAATCGGCCAGCAATATCTTAACATCGTTCGACTTCTTTTTGTTTGGTTCTGAATATCTGAAATAAAAAATCTACATCAGCGACTTCAAAAACGAAATCTGATTTGCTCTCGATGAAATTAATCTGAGATTATGATAATCATTAGTTTTACGCATTTAGATATAGATATTGAATTTATTCATTTAATTAACTTTTCATTATATGAAACTAATTGTTATTTTGTAGTTAACCAACCCATATTAACCCATTTATAACCATAAATAACATATTTGAGGAAAAAACATATTTCCTCCAATCTAAGTCTTAATGAAAATTATATTAAATAAGGATCTGAAAGATGAGATAAAAGCGAAATGAACTTTCAGTAATTATTTACACAAAGAAGTTGTTTATTTCGCAATTTTGGGAAGCCCTTCAATCCGTGAACAGATTTCAAATTATAACGATATCCCGCATACAAAACAAAACTAAGGAAATTCATTCGGCAGATAATTACTTTCATTCCTGCTTCACGGTACTTTATTCGTTGTTTATGGTCGATCCAGGGGCCGTCTGGTGAGATGGTTTCAAAGGGTTCAAAGCGAAGTCTGCTGTAAAAATCTACTTTTTATTTATCTTTTAAAATACCGAGAAAATGATTTCTTAACGTTTTTTGTTGTAGGTTTGCTTCACATTTTCGTAATATAACACAAATTATGAGTAAGTAAAAAACTCGATTTTTTACTGGTATTCGACTATTGTGACTATTGTCACACGACTATTCGACTATTGTCACACGACTATTCGACTATTGTCACACTATTGGTCCCTGTCGGGAGCTTGCAGACGTTTCGGCAAAATCTCATTTGAGATTTTGGGAACAAACTCGACAACCGGATATACTCCCGGAAAACTTCCAATACATATATATATATATATATATATATATATATATATATACGGGGTGTCCGCTAATTAATGGTACACAGCAAAACTGGAGATTTGTATATATGTATATATATATATATATATATATATATATATATATATATATATATATATATATATATATATATATATATATGCTGTCTGGAGCGTAGGTTCCCGGAAGGGTCACTTTTGGCGGGCAGGTTAAGGCAGAGCCCTCAGACTAACATAATCCAAAATCTGCCAACTCGCATTGGAGACCAGCGTTGCAGTTTGCGGCCCCATGCCGTTAACATGGCGTTTCAACAGGGCAGTATAGCTTCAAACACGGGTCACATTCCCCGGAGGCCAAGGAGTCACCACCTACGGCACCGAGAAGACCTGCCTCAAGGCAGAGGGTGCTAAGAATCACCCGTTTTTATATCAGGCTACCATTGGACTTTAGACATTGCTACGCTTAATTATGGACAATGAAAACAGGGGCCCGACTGCTAGAACTGTTGATCGAACTGTTGAACGAATAACATACATTGGGATATTATTAAGTTATGTGAAATATGAAGAAAGGGCGAAGAGTTAATCAAACTAGAATCAGCTGGTCACGACGTCTACACTCGGAGTACGGAAAAGGGACGATGTGGGGGAATTGGATTCCTCATCAATTGAAAGCTGAAAGACAGCATAGTACAATTTGAAGGTAGAGTTTAATAAAAAGCTTCAGCTTCAAATCGTCAACGCTTGTGCACCAACTATAAGCTATAGAGATGAGCAAATTGAGGAATTTTATGATGATGTTGCCCAACTTCTAGACAATGATACAGAATCCTGGTGGGTGACTTTAATGCCAGAATCGGAATGACAAGTGACACTGGTTAAAATGCAACTGGCCCATATGCAAGTGGTGAGAGGGTCATCAATAGAGGCGGCAGACTGGTTAACTTTGGACAAGGGCAATAACTTTATTTTATGAATTCGTTTTATAAGAAATAAATCAGCAGAAAATGGAAATGGATAGTCTATCTGGATTCACAAGTGAAATTGATTACATCATGTAAAACGATAAAACAATATTTTGTGTTTATACTGTCCATAACTATCTTAATGTTGGAAGTGACCATCGAATCGTACGAGTAAAGATAAGGATAAACTGCCGAAAAGAGCGCAAAAGAATGATAAGATCAAAAAGGGGTGGATTCTGGAAAGCTGGTGGAGAGAGGCAGTTACGTTGAGATTACATTGTTAAATCGCTTTGCAAGAACTGGAGGAGATGGAAAAAACAGATCGATATGAAGAAATCGCTAACAATGTGTTTAAAAAGGCTGCTTCAATAGCACCAAAAGATTAATGTGTCGAAATTAAAACAGTCAAAAATCTCCAATAAGACTATCAATGTAATGAAAAAACGACGGATAATGGCGAATGCAGGCAGTCTTTTTGGCAGAGTCGAGTACGTTGAGCTTTGCAAAATTATAGAAGACGTATTCGAAAGGAAACGCCTCGATTCAACAGCAGCTAGTGTAAAAACTCTGGAAGAAAACATGGAAATTAATAAAGCTAAACAAAAGCTGAGAAAGAAAATGACGCAAAAATTTGTCTTAATGCATGAGGATGGTACAGCGTGCAGAGAGCAGACGACCGAAATGTTAGAGATTGTTAGAAGATCGTATTCAATGTTATATAAGGATCAGTGTGAGAACCAGTCAAAAACAGAATTATACACTACAGAACGAATGTCGCATATCCTGGAGGAAGTGACAAAGGCTATAGACTCGATGAAAAACGGTAATGCTCCAGGAAAGGATAGTATAACTATTAAAATACTAAAAGTTGATGGTCGGACTTTACATAAAACACTGGTAAAAGTATGCTCAAAATCTATCAAAGAACAAAAAGTACCCAACCTGATGGAAAAATGCAGAAGTGATTCTTTTGCATAAAAAAGAAGCATAGAAAGATTTAAATAACTATCGTTCAATAAACCTCCTATCAGTGGTGTACAACGTTTTCACCAAGATAATATCTAAAAGAATACTAAGAAAACTTAATGACGCACAACCAAGGGAGCAAGCAGGTTCAGTACAATGGCAGTAAGCAGTGGATTCAGTACAATGGATCATCTCCAGGTTCTACAGCAGGCCATAGAAAGGCACACAAACATACGAATACACTATACCACTGCGGAGGAGAATGAAAAGTTGTATGCTTGGCATTATTAGAGGGATAGAAAGCACTGCACATGGAGCAGAGAGCAAACGAAAGTGAGTAACAAAATTGGAAGAGTAAAATAATTGAAATGGAGGTGGGCCGGCCATGTAGCGAAGCGATGGGATAAGAAATGGACCAAGGCGATCCTAGGCTGGATACCGCATGATCGCAAACGTCCTCGGGGACCGAAAGCACGATGGACTAATGACATCATTAAGTATATTGGACCCGAAAGGCAGAGGAAAGGTTAGGATCGTCGTTTTGCGCGTGCCCATTTTCTATTCACATTGAATAGATGGAGTTATTTAAGTGAAGGATTTATATAGTAATATTACTTTATAAGGTTCCTCGTTGAAAATCCAACCACAAAACAAAAGAGTTTTATATACGACATAGTCTATTCAAAAGCGTCAGGTATTCGTACATACCTATGAGGAATGTCAGGGTCATATTTAGTTCGGATTTAAGAGAATTTGACTTTTCTAATGCTTCTCTTGCCAGTGAATACAAGTACTTACAGATTCAGGATAAAATCAGTTAATCGATATTGGAGGTATCACGTTATCCATTTTTGTCACCCGATATTCACTCTCAGATCACTATTTATTTAGATTTTTGCAGCATATTTTGAGCAGAGTGAAAGTGGTAAATGTGGACAACGTCAAAATAGGATTTCAAAAAATTTATTCGATTTAAAGTGAATATAGTTTTAATAAATATTGTTTAAAAGAAATTATGTTTATAAAAACAGCAACCATTACTTTACCATTCCGTCTATATTATTATCACCTCATTCCTCATTCATAATTAAATTTTTCTTAGATGATCTTATTTAACTTACTTTCCACAGTACTGTTTCTGATATCTGCATATTCGCTGTCGTTATTTACGTAACCAGGAATGGTGGCAACACATGTCAGTCGCAAACGTCCATCTTCTCCACAATGGAGTTGAGACACCTCTATGGATAGCTGTTTTATAGAAGAGGCTTTTGTCTCGAAGTAGCCATGACCATGAATAATACCATTTGAGAATGACTTCGTTAATGAGTCTCGCACCTGTAACAAATAGAATTCAATTATATTGTTTATACATAATATACTGGAGTAATAAAACAAAAAATACAACACTATGAAAATATATTTTATTGGTTTAATTTTGTAAACTGTATTTTTTTACACATTTTGATAATAATTTAAATTTTTTTCTTATCCCTAGTTTCTGTCTAAGGTAATTAATTTTGTAACTCTACGAGACCTCGCTAGATTATTAATAGACCTGTCTAGATTATGATAGATCCTTAATTCGATTCCTGGACAGAATTAATGATCTATGTTAGTTGCGGCATAGTGGCCAAGGCGCCTTGTACATTTGCTTCTAATTCGTTTAAAGATGCTGGTGGCCGTATCACTCAAGAATGTTCATAAATCTGGGGATCTTGTCAGGTAGTCCATGCCAGATTCTTTTATAAACCGCATTGTTATCTTGCGGAAAGATGATATAAGTAATACGTTGAAAATACGGCTAGACTTAAACTTCCTTTGATGGTTACTATGGATGACATAATTCTCTTCAAGGTTTCTCACTTAAAATACTAAGGCCAATAGAGTTTAATTCCTGGATCAATTGAAGCTTGCCATTATTCTAAACGTCCCGCCTTATAGTGTGCTATTAGAGGAAACCCCCAGTGAGGACGATAATGCATCATTATCATCCCATATTGATATCGATTAACAGTCATCTTCGAAACAGTGCTGTAGCTGCAACAAGAAGTTTAATATAATATTCGTCCCTCCCTTGGATACTTCTAGGATTAAATTTTTCTAGGACCTGAATTTTGTACTCGTGCATATTTCTGATATTAAATATTGTTATCTGTGTCGTCATAATGGTAGAAGCGGCAATATCAAATTGTTTCACTATTTTATGAACACTTAAAAAGATACATCTTTTATACCATACAGCTCGTCTCTTCTCAAATTTAGATAATTTCTTGAAACAACGTAGCGTATGAACACGTGATATTTCTTAAATTTTAACAGAACCACAAAAATAATGCTTAAGTTAGTAGTATACGAACGAATGATAATAAATAACTTTTTTATAAACACCCTTTGTCATGTCTTTGTCATCATTTCAATTAGTTTATGCGACATTGCCATTTCTATTTTGGCTGATATATGGCGTTATGCTTAATTAAAAAAAAAAAATGTTTTAACATTGTTCATTAGTTTATAAGTCAAGTAACATTATTTGCCAAATATGTTTTTACACATATTTGCTTAAAATTATTTTTATAATACATTTTCCACAGCTGATTTAAATAAATTTGCATTTTTGTTTCGCGGAAAACCTTAGGTTGAAAGAGATTTTTTTTCTTTTAAATAATGTGAAAAATCACTGGTTAAATTTACGAAAGTTATTTCCCTTATATACTCATCATCATCATCATTCAGCCATTGTCGATCCACTGCAGGATGAAGGCCTCCCCAGCATGCTTAAAACTTGCGCGGTCCTGACCTCTCTACCATTCGGGTCCAATATACTTGGTGATTCGTCGTGTTTTAGGTCTTCTTCATGGACGGTTATAAATCATGCGGTATCCATCTCAGGATTGCTTTGGTTCATAACCTCACTCTTTTTTAGGTTTATTTTCAAGCCAAATGGTTCTTCCACACTTTGCAGCTCTTGTGTTTTTTTGTAGTTTATCTGAGTCTTGTGACAGGAGAACGACATTATCTGCAAATCTAAAGTGGCTTGGATGGATCTAATCCAGACTACGGAACACCTCTTCAAGGTAGGCTGAGAAAGAACAGGCGATATTGAGTACCATACACCCCATTCTATATTGATTTTAGGTTAGGATCATCAAGATATTGAGTCAAATGCCTTTTCATAGTCAATAAAAGTCAAGCACATTGGCATGGTGTATTCATTATGCCTCTCTATGGCCTGCTGGACAACCTGGATATGATCCATTGTACTGAATCCACTTCTAAATTCTGCTTGCTCTCCTTGGTTGAGCATCATACTTAATATTATTTTAGAGATATCCTGGTGAAAACTTTATACAATACTGATAGGAGGCTTATTTGACGGCAATTTTTTAAATGTTCTTGTGCTCCTTTCTTATGAAGAAGAATCACTTCAGCATTTTTCCATAGGTTGGGTATTTTTCGTTCTATGAGGCATTTTGAGTTCAATTATGTAAAGTTCCACCGTCAGCTTTTAACATTTCAACAGTTGCACTGTCCTTTCCTGGAGCCTTTCTATTCTTCATCGATTCTATAGCATTTGTCACTGCATCCAACAGGATATGTGGCATTTGCTCTTCAGTTGGTATAGCCCTCTTTGACTGGTTTTGATCTTCATATAACTTTGAATAAAATCTTCTGACAACCCCTAACATTTCCGTTTGTTCCCTACACACTGTGCCGTCCTCACGAATTAAGGCAACATTTGTGTCCTTTATTTCTCAGCTTGTGTTTTTCTTTATTTATTCTAGTGATTTTTGTACTAGATGCATGTTGAACCGACTAGATGCGTTTCCTCTCGTATACGTTTTCTAATAGTTTTACAACGTTCAACTTACTCGGCTCTGTCAAAAAGACTTCCTGCATTCCTCATTGCACGCCTTTTTTTCATAATTAATTCAGTTCATTGGAGACTCTTTGGCATTTTTGACAATATATATATATATATATATATATATATATATATATATATATATATATATATATATATATATATATATATATATATCTATATCGATCTAACAAATATTAAACTCCGTGCGAAACTAAAAAAACTTTCAAATGTTTAAATTACAAAATGAATATATATGGAAGATTACCCGGAAGATTACCAATCGCAAATCAAATTATAGCATTTGTTAAATTTATAGATAGTGGAAGTCAATGGAAAACGATCTAAAAAGTGATGGTTTGAAGCCGTAGCCGAACATTGAAAAATTGCCTAAAATATTGGGCACAAAATCTAATATCAGATGTTGAATATGCAAATTGGAATACTGTATCGATAATATGTTACCTGCTTTGATCATCTAAAATTTTCTCGATAATATTGTAATAGATATCTCAACGTAGTTATCTCACATATAAAAGTGTTGCTAATAGGATCTATTGAAGATTAATAAGATAATTAATAAGATTTCTCGATTAGCTGCCAAAATTGTTATTTCTATAAAATATATTTATATTTAAAGAAGTTGAATGCTGCTACACTATAATGTATTCTTACAACAATAGCGCTCGTCAAACTTTTGCCAGAAAACCTATTGTATCTTGACAATTCATTGTATTTGTGGGATCTGGTAATCTGAATTTGCCCCTGTCACCATTTTTTCCTTCCTGAAAATTCATATTTCAATTTCAAAAGCAACTCATTACAAATGCATTCTTAAGATTAAAGCTGCTCTGATCAGTATATTTAGTCATATATTTTACATATACTACTATGATCACAAAGTAAGGTGATTTATCATTGAACATTTGCGCGCTTTACGTATCGATACAACCATTTGTTTTTTAAGTTGGTATAATCGTCTTTGATGTCTGACGGAATTTTTATATTATTTGGCTTGTTAACTTAGAAATTATATCATCTGCTTTACTTGTTAAACATTCTCTCCGACAATTTTTTAAATGGATTTGTATTAAATTTTATCGTAAAAACGAAATTTCTTAGATTGATGTATTAAAAAGGCTTCGAAAGTCTTATGGGGTTGAAGCTGTCTATAAAAATTTTTACAAGTAGTACAAGGACTTTAGCGATGGAAGAGAAGCACTCGAAGATGAACCTCACTCCGGAATATCTTTCACGTCAACCAATGAAAAAATACTATTAAAATGAAATGTATTGTACTAAGTAATCGCCAATTATGTATTAGAATTGTTTAGCCATCAGATTTGTGACAAAACATAATTCATGGTTTTTGTATCACGCTAACGCGCCATCGCACACCACTATAATTATTCCAATTTTTTTTGCTAAAAATCAAATAAGTACCATTTCACAAGCACCATAATCACCAAATAGGAAATCGGGTGGTTTTTTTTTGTTCTTTTAATTGAATGATATCTTTAATTAAATCGTGGATGCCTGTTTGAGCAACGAAGAAAGACACAGATGCCATGTTAAATAGAGTCCGCTGGACGCTTTAAAGCCAATATCGGCCAGTTACAGTCCAATATAAAAACTGTTTTGAAGACTGAAAAAAGCGTTGGAATAAGTGTATTACAGTGAGAGAGGATTACTTTGAAGCTGACAAAAAAATGCTTGAATACATAAATAACGAGTGATTTTTTTAGTGCGTCCGTTTTGATCCTCTTATAACTCTTAAACTATACAAATACCCATACGAACCTGCGTTACAACTCGAGAAGGATACACCATTTCCGATCAACGTTCCCTTTTCTTATAAAGAATTCAAAACAGCTCTTGTAAGATGCTGCTCAGGCGCGCCTGGCCCCGATAACACCCTGATTTCACAAATTGGGAACATGCCAGAGTCTGCACAACGCACCCTACTTGATATCTATAACGACATCTGGTGCGGCAGAGGTTTTCTCCCTTCCACGGGAGAGTCTCTTCTAACTCCGATCCATAAAAGGAACAAAACCTGTTTATCCGTTGAAAGTTACCGCCCGATATCTCTTACAAACCATTTTTGTATGTAGAGGATGATACACCGACGATTCTTATGGCACCTAGAGCGACATCGTCTAATTGACAACAATCAATACGGCTTTAGACCTGGCCGATCGACAAACGATCATCTAGTCGGCCTGGAAATTGATATCTGGGAAACCCTCGAAAGAGGACACCATCTCCTGGCGGTGACACTCGATTTAAAATACGCTTTTGACACTGTCTGAGACTCGAAGAATGGTCCCGTTTTACCGGCTTCATATTCTCTCCTCAGAAATCTACACAATCCACTTTTGCAGAAAAATGCATTATCCTCGCTTACATACCCTGATCATGACTGGAACTCCTATTGTATCAGAACCCTCCCTTCGCTTCATAGGTCTCACTTTTAATACCAGACTTTCATGGAGCGATCACATCACTCGACTTAAGTCAGAGTGTGGCCGGTCACTAAGAATCCTCAAATGGGCTTCACATCCAAGATGGGGATCATCCATACCCACCGTTTTTTATACAAATATAATATATCACTTATTCCTCTGCTCCCGCATCCTACATCAGGGAGGTGGACATCGTTCAGAATTCTGCCATCAGACTCTCACTAGGCTCCTTCAGATCGAGTCCTACCGCCAGCTTGCCTTGTCTTGCTAAGATGGAACCCCTAAATATATCAATCATGCATACAAATACATACATATACATCAATCCAATCAACACGTAAACACATTAGCGAAACTGCGGCGCCAACCACCGTTGGGCTCGTTCAGCTATAAACTACAATTTACATCTTACTGATTTCGAAGCGTTGGTCACTCCTCCGTGTCTCCTCCCTGGCTCCTTACACAAATAAATGTCGATTGCTTCCTACTACGATATAACAAACATAATTACGCTCACTCCTCCATTAGATCCTTCTTCTCCGAGCATTTGAATAAACAGCTAGACTATCAATTCGTGTACACCGATCGCTCCAAATCGTCAGACTTAGGTGCTTCTTAGATGCGATGCTCCAATTATAGTAAGACACATTCTCTTGGAGTGCGATGAACTAAATGCCATCAGAGCCTGGAGGAAATTCTGACGGTAAACCGTTTTGGGCACCTGAAGAACCTTATATCCCTGAATCTTTTCCACAAAATCTGACACTAATTTTATACCGTACTATCCAAACTAGTCATTACAATTTAATTGACTATTTTTATTTGTACATAGTATTTTCATATATAACCTCTGTTTATACTATTTCCACTTCCTAAGTCATGTTTCGTTTCTCATTAATAACAAAAATAACATCACATAGTGATTTTCTGAGGATTAAGGGGTAACTCCTGAATCACACAATTTTGTTTATTCACAAACCTATTAAGTCAGAAGTGCTTTTCGTGGGAAGAGATAATTTTTCCCCAAAGCGGAGGTCATCTTCCAACTGCTCTACAGCCAATTTCGTGTATCGTGTATCTTTCCATCGTGAATTGTCACAATGTACTGAACATAATGAGCAATAGTGAACATAGAACCATGTTCCCGCCTTTATGTTTCAAAGTTCTCACACTATTATCGGAAAACTTATATATATATATATATATATATATATATATATATATATATATATATATATATATATATATATATATATATATATAATTAGAAAAATTCTCTTACTGCAAATACAAACCGAGAAGATTAAAGTTGTCCATATGATAAATTAAAAGAGCAATATAAAAAACTTAAATGCGAAATTAAATAATGCAGCTTTTCATAATGTATTTTGTCGTGGTTGTAACAAAGGCCAGAAATAAACCTTGTTAGGTCCAACTTTATCTGATTCTAACTAAAAGAGACAAAACCTCCAACTTAATTCAGTTGGTGTGTTAATCCCTCGTCAGTGCACTATCTAAAAAATAGCCATCTCTAAAATTTACAATGAAAAAGTTAATTGCCACACAGCTGCAATTCCAAAAGGATGAGAATATCGCGTTTAGTTTAAATTCCGAGCAGGATGATTCCTTTTGTCTGTTTTATTTTGAATTTTCGTGATATAAAAATGACAATTGCTTTAGTTTAGTTGCTTATGACATTAGTTATTCAGTAAGAGAGAAAAACTTCTATTCTGCACATGGTTTGCACATTGTGCACATGGTTTTATATAATTAAATAATAAAATTTTCACAAATAAAAATTAACTATCAAATAAATTTTTAAAAAATTCTCAAAACTGTATTCAGTGCGTTTCTTTTTTGTGTGAAAATTGGACATGTAAAAATGTCTTTACTTTCTAGATACCGAATATAGACAATAATAATAATTTAAATTAAAGATAGGAATTAAATTGTAAATAAACAATAATTTAAAAGCGAATATAATTAGTAAATATCATCATCATAATCATCATCAGCCCGTATCGATCCATTGCAGGATGAAGGCCTCTTCAACATGCTTCCAACTTTCACGGTCCTGGGCTTTCCTCTGTGACTCGGGTCCAATATACTTAACATGTCATCAATCCATCGTGCTTTCGGACTTCTTCGTGGACGTTTGCGATCAAGCGGTATCCACACCAGGATTGCCTTGGTACATCTGTCGTCTCATCGCCTCGCTATATGGCCTGCCCATCTCCATTTCAGTTGCTTTACTCTTGCAATGATGTCACAGGCTTTCGTTTATTTCCTGATCCATGCGAAGGACTTTCTGTCTCGTCTTGCCAAGTATACATCTTTCCCACTGTGCTACCCGAAGTTTTTGAATTGATTGCTATGTGAGTGTCCAGGTTTTACTTCCGTATGTCATAACGTCATAACGGGTAGAACGCACTGATCGAAGACTTTTTTTTCAGGCAAAGTGGGAGTCTGCTCTTAAACATATAAACATATATGTTGAGCCTGCCAAATGCCTGCCAGCCACATTTAACACGCCGTTCCACCTATATATATATATATATATATATATATATATATATATATATATATATATATATATATATATATATATATATATATATAAATACATATCCAGAATATTTTTAATGAGTAGCGCTATCTTCATGTCGAGATTGGAAACTTTTCAGACTACCTTTATATTTAACCTATTCTACTTTATTAGTGTTCTATTCTATTGCATTAATAGTCTCTAATATTACAGATAAAAGTATCATTTAATTTCGTGCAATTAATAATTTATAGACAATATGTCACTTGAGATTATTTCCGGTTAAAATGTTTTTAATTGTTTAATCATAAGACCCTGCTACTCCAAGAATCATTGTAAATAAACAAAGAATAATTGTAGTAATAAACTATTTTGTTCAAAGTGTCAAGTTGGTTGGTCCTACGATGTATAATATTTTCTTGACATATATTTGGCGACCTATATATATATATATATATATATATATATATATATATATATATATATATATATATATATATATATATATATATATATATATATATTATTTTTATTAGATGCATATAGACCCGGTTGGATCACGCAAAGTATTCCGACTCATCTTTGAGCATTCCTTCTGATCCACCTTGTCCCCGATCACCCTGAAACTTCGCTCTCTGATGCGACGTTCCACATATGTATTTTGTTTCTGTACGTGCTTCTGTCCTCTATCTCTGTCGGATCCATTTGTGCCTTTCCCAGATCAGTTCTGACTTGTGCGAACCATGGTACTTGACCACTTGTATGTATGTATGTATTTTGTTGGTGAGACTTGTCGGTGGTCGTTGGTCTACTGATAGAATTTCAACCTTCTTTTTCTTATGTCCGCCGCTACGTTGTACATACTCTCTGTGGTCTTCCTGGAATGTAGTCCGTATCCTTTCTCTGTTAGTTTTGGGCCGAGAATTTTCCTCATAATTTTACGTTCTTTTTTTAGTATGTTTTCTATGCCGCTTTTTGTGTGGAGTGTAAGTGTCTCGTTTGCGTATAGTACCCCTGGTTTGATTACTGTGTGGTAGTGTCTTATTTTTGGGTGTGGGGATATGCACTTCTTATTGTAGGTATTATGTGTCTTGCCGTATGCCCTCTTCATCTTCTGTAATCGAGTCTTCTGTGCTATCTTCTCTCCTCCTGTGGGTTCGAGGATCTCGACCAGGTATTTGAAGTGTATGACCCTATTTATCTTGCTGTATTTTGTGTTCAAATTTTGGATATCTAATTTTGAGCAGAAGAATTTGGTTTTTTGAAAGTAGATTTGTAGGCAGACTTTATCTGCACATTCCTTGAGCACATCCCTCCACATCTGCGAAGGCTAGGCATGAGATTTCTACGTTGTTTTTGGGTCGTCCGAGTCGTATTGGTTTCCAGTATCCTTGATTTTTCAGTTATTTTTCCCATTCCCTTATGACTTTGTCCAGGACCATGTTGAAGAGGGGTGGAAATAACCCATCTCCTTGGCGTACTCCTGTTTTAATCAGGAAGGGTTCGGAAATTTCCCCCATAAATTTCACTTTAGAGGTTGTGTCGGCCAGTAGCTGCTTGATCAATCGTAGTGTTTTGTGGCCGCAGTCGTATGCCTTCTTGAAGTCCACGAACGTGCAGAGGATTCAGTATTGTTTTTAAGTTAAAGATTTGTCCAGTGTATAAACGACCAGGGTGAAAGCCTGCCTGGTACTCGCCAATTTTGTGTTCTAGTTGTTCTTGTATTCTCTGGAGAAGGCAGGCTGAGAGAATTTTGTAAGTGACTTGTAGTAAGGAGATTCCTCTGTAGCTGTTTACATCTGTTCTGTGTCTTTGCTTGTGCAGCAGGTGGATAAGAACACATTTCCATTCATCTGGTAATTTTTCTGTTTGTCAGATGTTTGTGATAATTTGCGTGAGTTCCTACAGTGAGTTTGGTCCGAGGTTTTTCAATAGTTCCGATAGTTAATCTTTTTCGTGTCGAATTTCTGTAGTTGTGCTTTCTTCTGATGAGTTCTCCTTGGGATAAACTTGACTTAGATTCGTGTTAGGTAGTGGTCTGAGTCGATGTTCGCACCCCTGCGAAATTGGACATCTTGGATCTCTATTTTTTCTGGGTATGAGATCGTAAAGTGGTGTATCTGGAATTCACCAATCTGTTGTATAGGTGACCTCCATGTCTTCTGTTTTCGTAGAGATTTTCTGAGGGATGTTGCCATGATCTTCAGGTTCTTCTGTTGGCATAGTTCGATGATTCTTGTGCCGTTCTTGTTGGTGAATTTATGACCAGGGAATTTGCCTAGGGTTTTCTGATGGATATTTTCCTGGTAAAATTTTGATGTCATCCTTTGGGACCTTTGCCATTACTTTCTCTAGTGTTGCCCAGAACTTCTCGGTAGACTTGGGGGTTTTCTTGTTGTCCCCATTTATGGATTACTGTATGCGGATTGTCATTAGTCTTTTGTTTATGGGGGTGATTTCCTTCATTGAGTTAACTATCCCTTTGTGTACCTCAAAGGCCAAGCCCAGAAGCGGAGCGCCACTGGCGACTCGTTTGTCTGTCGTCCTTTTGAATATGCGATAGATCCCGTAGTCAACCGGGAAGCATCCGTGATGCGTGTTTCTTGTAGAGAAAGCACAAATATCTTTTGTCTGTCAAGTTCTGAAGTTAAGTTATTAAGTTTTCCTGGTTGGATCAGCATGTTGATGTTGAAGGTGCCAATGTATGTAGGTGTTTTGTGTGGAAATTTGCCAGAAAGCTGGCTTGCCGTCTGTCGACGGGTGGATTGGCTACCACCTGGAGTATCATTGTTATTACTTGAACGAGTCATGGTTGCTTGTAAGCTTATGGGTCTAGTATTTCCAGTGGGAGTTTAGAACCAGGGATTGTTAGTGCCTGGAGCGTGATGTAGAGCCGAACCTTCTGGGTGAACAGACGCCTACCAGGTTGCCACTGCAGACGCAACCTGGGTTTTTTCTAGGTTATATATATATATATATATATATATATATATATATATATATATATATATATATATATATATATATATATATATATACTTTTTGATGAGCTGAAGGTGACTGGAATCGCCTTTAGCTCATCAAAAAGTTCTTGGTAAATTGCTACGTTTATGTTTAATTCTTTATGGGCGATCGCCAGGCTATTTAAAAAGTTAATTAGCATACTATTAATCTCAGAATTGCGCATTCTAGCCATGATGAGGTTGGAGTGTGCCATTCCAGGTTCTGGCGCTTTATTTCCGGTTTGTATTCAAAATCGAAGATTCGTCACCAGTAATAACAACAATGACACAAAGTCACGATATGTTTCCCTCCTGTTATCCTTTTGATCCTGCAAAAGGTTTTTCAGAACCATTTTCACTCAAGATTTTGTTTATCCCCAATTCATTAGCCAAATCTGATGAACAATTGTGTTAGTCACATACAACTCTTATACGGCTATTCTGACCCCCAACTGACAATCAAAAGGCACAAGATTTCGGATTTTGGGGACCTTTTCATCACTTCTTGCAATTGAAGTTGTTTATCTTCAATCGAGTCTCGGCCTTAATCGAGATTGCCTTAAACCATCCAAAAACTTGGGCCCTTGATAAAATACTATTTGGATAGGCCTGCTGAAATTCAGTAAAAGTTTTCGTCGCACTAAACCCAAATCTGAAACAGAGCTTGATAGCTCAGAGTTTCTCGAAATTATTGTTACTCATTTTCAGAAAGTACTAGAAAAATGCGGTACACAAGAAGAAATGTTATAGATCACCAAATGACTCTAGTGACGTCAAACTCGTACTGCATACGCATCAGATGTTGGCATATATCCTTACCAAAGGGAAAGCCAACAATGTTGATAGATCGAACGCTACGGCACCAGTCTCATTGTTTGATTTGCATACCCGGTTACACTGAAAATGTTAATGTCCTGTCAAGTACATATCCATTCAAGTACTCAAACTGATATTCGCAGAACATATGAACAAGGCTAGATGTAAAACAATAAGGTCTGAACTGAACAGAGTAATTTAGGAAAGTTTATGGATAATCAAAGGGTCCAAAGACTTAAAAAAAGGATCTTGATACGACTGGTGCACACACAACTGATCTACTTTTAACGTTCTGTCGAAGACTGTATATTAAGGTATGCGGTGCATATAGCATGTTTTGCATATAGAATATGCTTATAGAATATATAGAATAGTTTCAGCTGAGGCCATGATCTGGGCACTGATCTCAGTTGATGCACTTTTGCATATGGAGTTGAAAGATACTTCGCAAACCTAAAAAAAGGAATTTGAGAAGTCTGGATAAATAGCATAGAAAGGTCCCATTTTCCCCGGCTCTATAAATGATGATAGGTGGAGTTGTAAGCTTATACTATACATCCAAATTTGGATGGACAAGATGAATGGAGAGATGGACTACCATCTAAAAAGGTCCTGCCTGGAAATGATGGTTTCAAACGGCATCTTCACAAAAGGAGACATTCAATCATATATAGTTTGATCCTTTGCGATCGATAATACGGAACATACTCTTTTCTTATAAAGTCCTGGTTGGGAAAATGTAGAGAGAAATCTGAGCGATAGACAGTAACTCTATTTACCGCTAAGAATATGATGAAAATTCCTGAGGAAGGTGAGATCTTATGGAAGGTATGAGCCGGTGCTTTGGTGTATAGACAACATTTCGGTTGAACTAAAAAACGGTTTTCAGAGGGAAGTATAATGTTTATGTGCCATTATATAATGTTTATTAATTAATATAAAAAGGATATTCAAGAAATACAACACGATCAGAATAAAATCACCATAAATGAATCAAATAATTACCGATATCTACCTTCTTTCTTCTTAGGATATTGAAGAAATAAAAAAAAGTATCTTACTTTCTCCTCATTGATTAGCCATGTGATATGTGGAGGTGGTTTCGCTGGAGCTGTGGTGCAGTTAGCGTCCAAGGTTTCACCAACGATGTACATATCTTTCTTGAACGTAATCTTTGGATTGTATTCTTGCGGATCTGTAAAAAAATAATTATTAAGCGTATGTATATCGAAAATTGTCAAAATAATTCGCTTGGTTATACATTATATCCTAGAGAAAAGGTGATTTATAGTATTCAGTATTACTTATTAAAAATAGATATCTTATAAGTCAATTTAATGCTGACATAATTTGTTAAACTTTTTAAACCAATCCTGATACTCATTCTTGGAAATCGCCTACCGCAGTCGAAGACTGTTGGATATCTGATATCGAGTCTAAATGTTTTTTTTTTTGAAAACCGGTTTTAGTTTTGGGAAAATGCAGTCAGGCTCTTTTGTTTAGTATGATCTGAAAAGTTTCCAGCCTCAGAATGAACATGGCGTTACCCGTCAAAAATATTCTGGTATTATAATTGCGCATGCGCTGAAAGATAACCTTGAGGATTTCTACCTTATTAGATGCTCAGTTGTCGTTTAACAGTAATTTACGTCAGTCGATGTTATATAGTAGTATTTCTGGAAAAATGAAAAAAAAAATTGAATATGGAGCCGTCATTAAATTTTGCAATTTTTAACCTGGTTGACGAAGAATGTTCGGGACGGCCAAAAACTGCAACCACTACCGATAACATTGAAAAAGGAAATACAACATAGATAATTCAAATAATATTTTATTATTTATATGTATTGTATGTTTATATTTGCATAAGTCGTCCCGAAATTTCATAGATAACCAAGATGGTACGATCACGTTTAAATTCTGCTGTCCCAAATTTTAGGGTGGCAAATGATGGGGCAGAATCCCCGTAAATAGCATCTATCTCATAAATTTGCATAGGCGTATTGTCTATGCCTTTGTTGTGTTTGACTTTTAAACGTAATAAAACTGACATTTTTAATGTTATCTTTCAATGCGTGCACAATTATATTACCAGAATATTTTGATTTTGAAATTATATTCATCTTCATGTTGAGGCTGGAAACTTTTCAGACTACTCTCGTACTACAATGATCAAACATCAAGTTGACTTTTGTTTGTTTTAAATTCGCAAGTTTTAAATTCGCACTTAATGTGTCGATGCAATTATTTGCTTTTTAACATAATATGACTGACATATGACAATATACGACTGATATGATTTTTGACATTTGAGAAAAGTTTAGTATCATCTAGGTTGTTAATCGCTAATTTTAATAAATTATAAATTATTAATAAATTATAGCATTTTTTTTGCAATTATTAAAAATGTTTGGAAAAGTAATCGAACAAATCAATTAATTTTCATATTTTTGAACTGAAATAACAAGCAATGGAAACCTACAATGTGAAATAAGAGCCCAAACAATGAAAGCATCACGCATTGTTGGATGCTTAAGAGATATTATGTGGATAAAGAGATACTTTTAAAGCGAAAATAAAGTAAACATATATAAAGCCAGAGTAAGGCCTGTATTAATTTATGTATCGGAAAGAAGACCCGGTATTAATAAAACAATGAGAATAGTAGAAATGCGAACAATATGGAGCACCCATGAAAAAAAGACACTAACATGTGTTCCAATATGTACTTTGGGATTTCCTTTTTAAATAGAAGCAATTATTTTAAAAAATAACGTTCTCATTAATTTTATCAAAAATTCGAGACATGACAGTTATGTTTTAAAAATAATATTCTCAAATATTCCCCTTAGCTGGTTCTGAGGAGAGATGCTCTCTGGAGAAAGAGATACTTTAAGACCGAAATTAAGGTAAAAATATTTAAAGCCAGAGTAAGGCCTGTATTAATTTATGCATCGGAAAGAAGACCCGGCATTACTAAAACAATGCGAACAGTAGAAATGCGAACAATAATTAGCACCCATGAAAAAAAGACACTAAAATATGTCCCAATATGTACTTTGGGATTTACTTTTTAAAGTAGAACCAATGATTTTTAAAAATAACGTCCTGGCTTATTTTATCAAAACTTCGAGACATGTCAGTTATATTTTAAAAATAACATTCTCCAAATGTCCCCCTCAGCTGTTTCTACATGACCATTCAATTTGGCACAATTTCACAAATAACTTGACGCATGTTTTGTTTCAGGTTATTAATCGCCTGTGGATTTAAATCTAATTCTAAATCTTTTCTGCTTTTTTTTTATAAATTTATGACAAAATTCAGGTTTAATTTATCCTTTCATAGCAATAGTTTATAATTATTTAATATACTATTATATAATATATTTTATTATTTAGTAATGGAACATCGTAACAGTTCAAACACCGCTACAGCTAGTTATACTTTATTATAGTCCATTTTTGTGTGTTTATATATTTATGGGATTATCGAGAAAACTGACTATTATTAGCTCAGTAAATCAATATAAGATAATTATTGCATGAATAAGTTTCAAATGCTTATAATATTTTTACGTTTTAAAAACTACTGTATCCTTTTTGTGTATATCTACAAAATGTAAAATGTTCAAGCACAGCAGTATTACAATTTCAGTATAATTTATAAACATATATCTTTATGGTTTGATTGATCATTTTCATTTCACAATATGAGTAGGTAACGCCGCACTTGGGCCACCCCCCACTCCTCCCACTTTTGCTCGCTAGACCTAAAGTGGGGGGATTTTGGCGGGGAGATGTGAACTCGTTGGCCCAGAAATGCGGCTATATATTGCGGAAAATATTGATGGCAAAGCCTTATTACCCCAGACGGTGAGATTGTATTTGATGGCAAAAGGGGCTTAATGTCTGATTGAAAGATCATTATCAGCTGAGATGGCAAAGCCACTTTTGACGCCATCTGCGCATGTTTTTTAATAACAGTTTGCCTAAAAAACCATTTTCGGTCGACTGCGCACATGGTCAATAGGGCGTTATTAAAAAATAATCAGCCATCATTCTCACTGGGTGCTACGTTGAGAGGCTATGAGTGCAAGTGAGAAAGCATAGATAAATAGAGAAAGTATTCGAATCGAGAGATCCGTTAGATTGATAAGCGAAACAGACCGCTGGTACTTTAGCAGCGTTCAGATACTTTCTGAACGAGAGGAATCTGTGTATATGTAAGAGAGAGAGGCAATTATTAGTACCGTGCATAAATGGAAAACTAAAAGCGAGCATCCCCTATAGTAGAAATGTCATTTTTTATGAAAAATATGTATTATGTCTATATATCGTCTATATGTCTATATTTTGCTTAAAATATTTTATAATAAATGATAATATAAATAATTAATAATAAATATTTAAAGTAGTTAAATGTGAATATTTTTTGGTTTAGAATATGGAACCTAAAGGAGAGTAATTGGTAATCTAAAGGCCGGCTACTGCTGCTAATGAAGTAGCGTTATTGCCTCTATTCCCAAATAAATGCGAAGAAAAATACCTTTGGCCATAGGTTTCAGTGATAATAATAATTAGCATTCGAATACAAGCAAAATTGGCAACGTCCAGACCTCGGTAAAATATGTGTATATCGCTATCGCTAATCTGCATCCTTGGATGAAATACAATATAACAAACGTTGTTTAGAGAATATGGAAACCGCTGAGAAATGTTTTTTGAAAAATACTAATCACTTCACTTTATAAAAATTTCCGTTTTATTATCAACACTTCATTATTAGATTACTATCTAATAGTAATTGATGCAATAGTGATTGCAGTATACTCCTGCAATCAATATTGAAAACCTAAGACGGAATACCGTAAATTTTTTAGTTAACAGAAAAAGTGTTGCTTTGTAAATAAAAAGTTAAATATGTAGCTGTTAATTTTTTACTATAAGAAAAAGTATCTCATATTCTTCTTGTTTTTTAAATAATAATAAATTATAAATAGAAAATATAATTTATTTAAAAAAAAAATTCGATGCTAAAATATCAATAAAAAACTTGAAAATTATACCAGAGCAGTAGAAGACATAAAGGTGATAAATAAAAATCTAAAAGTAATATATATACTCACTACATTTTCATTTCTCCTTTGTGAAGAATTGGTTTTGAAAAGCAAGGGGAGGGGCAAAGTATGGAGTCAAAATGGGAAAGTTGGAACGTTTCCACTTTTCCTTTAATTCTATACAGTTTCTCTTGTGTATTTCTGAATATAGGTCTATTTTCACTTCCATCGTCTACTGCTGCTAATGAAGTAGCGTTATTACCTATATTTACAAATAAATGAGAAGAAAAATACCTTTGGGCATAGGTTTCAGTGATAATAATAATAATTAGTATTTGAATACAAGCAAAATTGGCAACATTCAGACCTCGGTAAAATATGTTGTTATCGCTATCGCTAATCTGTATCCTTGGATGAAATACAATTTAACAAACGCTATTGAGAAAATATGGAAACCGCTAAAAAATGTTTTTTGAAAAATACTAATCACTTCACTTTATAGAAATTTCCGTTTTATTATCAATATTCATTATTAGATTACTATGTAATAGTAATTGATGAAATAGTGATTGCAGTATACTACTGCAATGAATATTGAAAACCGAGGACGGAATACCGTAAATCTTTTAGTTAACAGAAAAGTGTTGCTTTGTAAATAAAAAGTTAAATATGTAGCTATTAATTTTTTTACTATAACAAAAAGTATCTCATATTCTTCTTGTTTTTTAAAAAATAATAATAAATTATAAATATAAAATGTTAACGAAAAAACTTGAAAATTATACGAGAACAGAGTTTATTTCTCCTTCTGAAGAATTGGTTCTGAAAAGCTAAGTATGGAATCAAAATGGGAAAAGTGTTTTCATCAAGTTTGAGCGTTTCCAGCGTTATACAGTTTCTCTTGTATAATTCTGAATATAGGTCTATTTTCACTTCCATCGTCTAAGGCCTGGGATATAATTAAGTTTTGCTATATTTATTAAATATAGAGATTTTTAAACAGATACGAACATAGTAATATTAATTAAAATATCCTAAGACAAAATAATGCAACAGATTACGTTGACAGACGTTAAAAAAAGAATAAAATATAAACAAAAATAACATAAAAGCTACATTTTTTTTTTCTATTTTTCTGTGTCCTCCGTTTTCCTGTTTAGTTATCTGGTAATCAATGTGATTGCCTGGTGTTGATATGATATCACCTAAAACTGAAGAGGTATGAGAAAAAAGTCTGTAGGAATGTATTCCCCTTCAGATGAAACTTCACACATAATATTCCCTCTATTGTACCCTATTGCGATCAAAAATGTTTCTCGGTTTCCAGCCACAAGTACAACTACCCTCTCGCCAAAAGGATACCTAATCTTGAAAGTGACACGAGAGTATATTATACAAACATAATGAATTATTTTTTATCGAGATTCTTGACGTTGGTGTCGGTCTTTCTGAATTACAATCATTTCAGAATTTTATGGATCCAAGGGAAGAAATGTAATTTACGAGAAATTAGTTAAAACTAATAAACTATTTAATATACATCATGAAGGACACTACAACGTAATAGTCTCCTTTTTATAAAAAGTGGCGGATGGCAAGTGGCACACTGTTATATATGTTTTTTTGTAAGGGGACGAGTATGCAGGAAAAATCGTTTGGGAGCTCTATGGAATAGGGGCGAAAGCATACTGTGTAAATATGAAGGGAGAGCTTTCGCGAACAATAAATTCATTCCTCACTATGATACTTCCAAACCAACTACATATATTATGTACTTGGATGCCATCAATTTTTATGGTGCAGCAATATCCCAATATCTGCCACCAGGTGACTTTAATTGGTTTTCCAAAAAAGAAGAAATTGAGAATCTAGTTTATATATCTATCGATAACAAATTTAAGTATTGGCTTTATTCTCTGTCTCTGCCTTCAAAAAGTAATAACAAAGTAAATTACAGAAAAATAGCTCAAGTTAGTATATCGGAATCAGAACCTGAAGAGCCTATATTGTATCAAGGGTAATTATATTTCTTATTATTATAATTCTTATTATGTTAGCATGTCCACTAGCATCCTAACGACAAGTTTATAGGAAAGATTATTTAGGAATTCTACGGAACCGAGGCTAATGGTGATTATTAAGCACAACTTGTTCGATTCCTGGTATCAGCAATCAACAGCCGAGGCCTAACCTGGAAATTCCTCACATTATATAAGAAGAGGGAAAAATAAATTAGTGTTCAAGTAAATTTCCTAGAAAACATGGAGGAAAAAAATGTACCGAAAAAGTTGGCAAAATGTAGCAGGTAACTCAAACTGTAAAAAATCATACCCCGACTACGGATTTGAAAATGAGCTGGACTTTACAGGTATGGAATTTTAAATGTTAGTAATAAGCTGAACCTTCTTTATAACATTTATTTAGATGATTTTAAATTTATAAATACTTCCGATTGCAACATATTCTCAACTACGAACAGTATGAACTTCAACGAAACAGCGTCTACAAAAGGTTTTCCTACACTACTTGCAGAACATCTTAACCTTGGAGGTAATATTTTGTACCTTTTGCCTTTCATAACAGCAGACGTTTGTTTTATAACATTCAGAGGATTTACTACGATTTTCTGTACGACATATTGGTGGTTAGTCATCTCTTGATTATTGGAGATGGTAACATCTTCAGTCCTTCCACTAACTAATGTTGTCGATGCATCATTGCTATCAAAGAGATTGAATCAAACACTTTAGGACCCATCCCAAAGAGCGCTTATAGGATGTGAAATAATCAGCAGCGTATTGCTCTCGTTTTTTGTATGAGGGGTTCTTTCTAGGAGCCAAAACGAAAATGGAATATGTACTAAAGATCCCAAATATGGAATTTTCTCGAAATCGATTCAAATACTACGAAAATAGTAAAAATAGTATTGAGAAGAAGTAGTATATTTCTTTTACTAAATATATTTTAATGAATAAAATTCAAAATCAGAAGGGGTAAACACAGAAACCTTCTTGTTTGGCGGTTACCGATCCTATTAACCGAGGAATATTTGGGACCATATAATTTTGAGTTTTCTATACTACTATAAAACTATTGATCTAAAAAATCCTTGGGTGTACCTTGGGTGTACTCCACAACATTGAACAAGGTCTTTATGGAAATTAATCAACACTTTCATAGCCCGTTGTTTATTAGAACCACACCTCAATACTCAGCTCAACATTTTGCCTTAGAGCCCATTACGTTAAAAACAAAATTATAAAGTAGAATATACAAGAAAGTAAAATACATACCAATGTGTGAAAGTAAACTTTTCCCACTGCTACCTAGAAAAAAGCAATAATGCTAATGAATAACCAAAGAGAGAAAATAAACAGAGTGATGGAGGGAGATAAATAAAAATAAGAAAGTTTGCTTTCTATGATAACATTTTAAAAATGTAAGCAAGATATTCTTTTCATTCTCTAAAATATTAATTATTAATTATTTTATTTGCTAATTTTAGGGAAACATTTATACATACATTTTAAAACTCAATATTGTACCAACGGGCACCAGAAGGCACCGGTTGGGTGTTTAACTATGATGGTCGCATAATCATTATAGTTAAGAATAAATGTAAGTTTTTAACATTTTTTGAAATTTAAAATATTTGTAAAAAACCTTTTATATGGTGCCTGGTTAGACCGAATGCGTACGTATGTAAACTCTAAATATATTATATAACTAATTAGGTAATTTTTTTAGCGAAGCGACCCTCTAGTAAGTAGAAATAAGAATAAAATAATAATAATAATAATAATAATAATATGATTTTATTTTACTTTTATTTTAGTTTTCCTCAAGGATCAGATGGAATTTTGGTCGTAAACGATCCGTAAGTTATTTTCTATTAGTTATTCTCTTTTTTGTTTTATATTAATTTATTGTTTTCATTTTTTTTTCAGCGAGATGTAAAAATATGAAAAAAATTCCCCATCTTCCCTCTTCCATCAATCGATAAAAGTTTATCACTCTCAGCTGAACACTAACATTGCAGTTTGAGGTTAAACAAAAAGCTTCCTTTTTCTATGGTTAATAGTTTTTCGAGATTTGTGGTATTTTTGTGCAGAAATTGAAGTTTAAAGTTAAAAGTTAAAAAAAGGTTATGCTTTCCAGCAATCATAAAACATTATAAAGAAAATAATTTTTACACGGTAATTTTGTATACAATTATCTAACGTAACAGAACTATAAAACTAGGTGGCGGGAGGTGACGGGGGGGGGGGGGGGTCGTTGTTCGTCTCGTAATCAGTTTCAAGGTCTTGTGACATCCCGAGATCTAAATATGAAAGATACGGAGCGTGTCAGAAACATTTTTCCTCGACTCGTTCAGGTGTAAGTTTCCTCGGCTTGTTCAGGTGTAAGTAGCCGTTCAGATATAAGACTTTTTGACTTTTTTCAAATTTTGCGATTTCTAAAATTTGGTTATTTTAAACTTTTTTTATTTTTTTTTGGGAAATTTTGAGTTTAATTTTTTTTATTTTTTTGAAAATTTTGAGTTTTATATTGGTATTTTGATTTTACTATTTGCTTTTACTTTTTGTTTTTAACGGGGAAAGATGGAGAAGTATTTAATTTTGAAAGATACCACAAAAAAGATTCGTCGTTTTGGGCTCCAGGGGCGTACTCTGGAATTTTGAATTAAAGATATTCCTAAAGGAACAGAATCTCATGGTTGGGTAAAATCAGCTATTGAAGAGATTATACTTAAGCCGACAGAAGACTTGAATCCAACTGACAAGGTTGCCTTTAGCTTCTGTTCAAAAGATTTTTCACGAGGAGAAGGATGGATGAGATTCAAAACTTTAGCCGACGTCTCGACTGAGGATGTTTGGAATACAATCTCATCCATTTATCAGTCCAACACAGAGGGGCTGAACACAGAAACTTTTTGTTTGAGTGTTACAGCTGTTAAAATGCCGACTGGAAAGGGTAGACCTCGTAAATACAATACCTTTGAGGAGGAGATTTTAGTAGTAAATATACGGGAGCACCTCCTCATCTTCTCGTCCGTTTTACCCTCTCATTCGTATCTTGACTGGTATGGGAGGATGCGCTCCCATACCAGTCAAGATCTCTCCGCACACATGAATGCGATCTGATTTACAAGTTTTAAAACATTTTTCGCACTTTCTAATATTTTCACAAATGTTGTTCTTTTTGTGATTTTCCAAACACCTCTGACCGTGGAAAGATCTCTTACATGATTGACAGAAAATTTTTGTCAAATCGGAATTGCATGGAGGTGTTATCTGACAATATTGACACTTACCCACACACCGGTGATACTCCTCATGATCATAAGGAGCGTGACACTTCTCACAAAAAAAACGTACAGCAAAACGCACTTGTCAAGGAGGTTATAGGGTTGTAATGTCTATCATTAAATATCAAGTACAATGAAGAAGGACGATTACTGGTACCTTCAAGCACTACGTCACGCCGTTTACTTCCGTAACTATAAACAGTGATTTTATAATCTTTCAGATGCTCTTGAAATTTGTGAATTTCAGGAATCCCGCATCTCTCTCAAGGAATACAAACACTAACAGCTTCCACTAATTCCTTAGCCTTGATAGTTTGAAGTTTTCCGATATCTTTACGAATTTTAGCTAAGAGGGGATCTTTATTTCTGTGTGCTATTGCCACTACTAGAGTACGCGGCAAACATAGATTATCTCTATTCTCTATAGAGATAATTCCTCGACGACTTGCGCACTCCTCCTCAAAGGTATTGTATTTACCAGGTCTACCCTTTCCAGTCGGCATTTTAACAGCTGTAACACTCAAACAAAAAGTGTCTGTGTTCAGCCCCTCTGTGTTGGACTGATACATCGATGAGATTGTATTCCAAACATCCTCAGTCGAGACGTCGGCTAAAGTTTTGAATCTCATCCATCCTTCTCCTCGTGAAAAATCTTTTGAACAGAAGCTAAAGGCAACCTTATCAGTTAGATTCAAGTCTTCTGTCGCCTTAAGTATAATCTCTTCAATAGCTGATTTTACCCAACCATGAGGTTCTGTTCCTTTAGGAATATCTTTAATTCAAAATTCCAGAGTACGCCCCTGGAGCCCAAAATGACGAATCTTTTTTGTGGTATCTTTCAAAATTAAATACTTCTCCATCTTTCCCCGTTAAAAACAAAAAGTAAAAGCAAATAGTAAAATCAAAAAACCAATATAAAACTCAAAATTTTCAAAAAAATTTAAACTCAAAATTTCCCAAAAAAAATAAAAAAAGTTTAAAATAACCAAATTTTAGAAATCGCAAAATTTGAAAAAAGTCAAAAAGTCTTATTTCTGAACGGCTATTTACACCTGAACAAGCCGAGGAAACTTACACCTGAACGTTATATAATGTATCTTCCATATTTAGATCTGGGGATGTCACGAGACCTTGCAACTGATTACGCGACGAACAACGACCCCCCCCCCCCCCCCCGTCACCTTCCACCACCTAGTTTTATAGTTCTGTTACGTTAGATAATTGTATACAAAATTACCGTGAAAAAATTATTTTCTTTATAATGTTTTATGATTGCTGGAAAGCATAACCTTTTTTTAACTTTTAACTTTAAACTTCAATTTCTGCACAAAAATATCACAAATCTCGAAAAACTATTAACCATAGGAAAAGGAAGCTTTTTGTTTAACCTCAAACTGCAATGTTAGTGTTCAGCTGAGAGTGATAAACTTTTATCGATCGATGGAAGAGGGAAGATGGGGAATTTTTTTCATATTTTTACATCTCGCTGAAAAAAAAATGAAAACAATAAATTAATATAAAACAAAAAAGAGGAAAATAACTTACGGATCGTTTACGACCAAAATTCCATCTGATCCTTGAGGAAAACTAAAATATAAGTAAAATAAAATCATATTATTATTATTATTATTATTATTATTATTATTTTATTCTTATTTCTACTTACTACAGGGTCGCTTCGCTAAAAAAAATTACCTAATTAGTTATATAATATATTTAGAGTTTACATACGTACGCATTCGGTCTAACCAGGCACCATATAAAAGGTTTTTTACAAATATTTTAAATTTCAAAAAATGTTAAAAACTTACATTTATTCTTAACTATAATGGTTATGCGACCATCATAGTTAAACACCCAACGGGTGCCTTCTGGTGCCCGTTGGTACAATTTTGAGTTTTAAAATTTATGTATAAATGTTTCCCTAAAATTAGCAAATAAATTAATTAATAATTAATATTTTAGATAATGAAAAGAATATCTTGCTTACATTTTTAAAATGTTATCATAGAAAGCAAACTTTCTTATTTTTATTTATCTCCCTCCATCACTCTATTTCTTTTCTCTCTTTGGTTATTCATTAGCTTTATTGCTTTTTTCTAGGTAGCAGTGGGAAAAGTTTACTTTCACATATTGGTATGTATTTTACTTTCTTATATAAAATTTCAAAAAATGTTAAAAACTTACATTTATTCTTAACTACAATGGTTATGCGACCATTATAGTTAAACACTCAACGGGCGCCTTTTGGTGCCCGTTGGTATAATTTTTATTTTTTAAATTCATGCATAAATATTCCCCTAAAATTAGTAAATAAAATAATTAATAATTAATATTTTAGAGAATAAAAATAATATCTTGCTTACATTTTTTAAATGTTATCATAGAAAGCAAACTTTCTTATTTTTATTTATCTCCCTCTATCACTCTATTTCCTATCTCCCTTTGGTTTTTTCGTTAGCTTTATTGCTTTTTCTAGGTAGCAGTGGGAAAAGGTTACTTTCACATATTGGTATGTATTTTACTTTCATGTATATTCTACTTTATAATTTTGTTTTTAACGTAATGGGCTCTAAGGCAAAATGTTGAGCTGAGTATTGAGGCGTGGTTCTAATAAACAACGGGCTATTGTTGGGTTGATTTTTGATTTTTAAATTCTACAGGAAAGTGTTGATTAATTTCCATAAAGACCTTGTTCAATGTTGTGGAGTACACCCAAGGATTTTTTAGATCAATAGTTTTATAGTAGTATAGAAAAGTCAAAATTCTATGGTCCCAAATATTCCTCGGTTAATAGGATCGGTAACCGCCAAACAAGAAGGTTTCTGTGTTTACCCCTTCTGGTTTTGAATTTTATTCACTAAAATATATTTAGTAAAAGAAATATACTACTTCTTCTCAATACTATTTTTACTATTTTCGTAGTATTTGAATCGATTTCGAGAAAATTCCATATCTGGGATCTTTAGTACATATTCCATTTTCGTTTTGGCTCCTAGAAAGAACCCCTCATACAAAAAACGAGAGCAATACGCTGCTGGTTATTTCACATCCTATAAGCGCTCTTTGGGATGGGTCCTAAAGTGTTTGATTCAATCTCTTTGATAGCAATGATGCATCGACAACATTAGTTAGTGGAAGGACTGAAGATGTTACCATCTTCAATAATCAAGAGATGACTAACCACCAATATGTCGTACAGAAAATCGTAGTAAATCCTCTGAATGTTATAAAACAAACGTCTGCTGTTATGAAAGGCAAAAGGTACAAAATATTACCTCCAAGGTTAAGATGTTCTGCAAGTAGTGTAGGAAAACCTTTTGTAGAAGCTGTTTCGTTGAAGTTCATACTGTTCGTAGTTGAGAATATGTTGCAATCGGAAGTATTTATAAATTTAAAATCATCTAAATAAATGTTATAAAGAAAGATCAGCTTATTACTAACATTTAAAATTTCATACCTGTAAAGTCCAGCTCATTTTCAAATCCGTAATCGAGGTATGATTTTTTACAGTTTGAGTTACCTGCTACATTTTGCCAACTTTTTCGGTACATTTTTTTCCTCCATGTTTTCTAGGAAATTTACTTGAACACTAATTTATTTTTCCCTCTTTTTATATAATGTGAGGAATTTCCAGGTTAGGCCTCGGCTGTTGATTGCTGATACCAGGAATCGAACAAGTTGTGCTTAATAATCACCATTAGCCTCGGTTCCGTAGAATTCCTAAATAATCTTTCCTATAAACTTGTCGTTAGGATGCTAGTGGACATGCTAACATAATAAGAATTATAATAATAAGAAATATAATTACCCTTGATACAATATAGGCTCTTCAGGTTCTGATTCCGATATACTAACTTGAACTATTTTTCTGTAATTTACTTTGTTATTACTTTGTGAAGACAGAGACAGAGAATAAAGCCAATACTTAAATTTGTTATCGACAGATATATAAACTAGATTCTCAATTTCTTCTTTTTTGGAAAACCAATTAAAGTCACCTGGTGGCAGATATTGGGATATTGCTGCACCATAAAAATTGGTGGCATCCAAGTACATAATATATGTAGTTGGTTTGGAAGTATCATAGTGAGGAATGAATTTATTGTTCGCGAAAGCTCTCCCTTCATATTTAACTGCACCATTAACTGCACCATAAAAATTGGGGGCATCCAAGTACATAATATATGAAGTTGGTTTGGAAGTATCATAGTGAGGAATGAATTTATTGTTCGCGAAAGCTCTCCCTTCATATTTACACAGTATGCTTTCGCCCCTATTCCATAGAGCTCCCAAACGATTTTTCCTGCATACTCGTCTTTCATTTTACCAAGGATCGATTGGTTTACAGGAAGATTATGTTGGTTATTCTGTGAGTAATTAGACGTGTCGAATCTATTATAATTTTCTCTGATATCATCATCTCAACTTCTAGAATAAAGTAGTCAGTGTCGGTGTAGAGCAAGACAGCTTTATCCCCTTACAAAAAAACATATATAACAGTCCGCCACTTTTTATAAAAAGGATATGTAAATACACCTTATTACGGAGACTATTACGTTGTAGTGTCCTTCATGATGTATATTAAATAGTTTATTAGTTTTAACTAATTTCTCGTAAATTACATTTCTTCCCTTGGATCCATAAAATTCTGAAATTATTGTAATTCAGAAAGACCGACACCAACGTCAAGAATCTCGATAAAAAATAAGTCATTATGTTTGTATAATATACTCTCGTGTCACTTTCAAGATTAGGTATCCTTTTGGCGAGAGGGTAGTTGTACTTGTGGCTGGAAACCGAGAAACATTTTTGATCGCAATAGGGTACAATAGAGGGAATATTATGTGCGAAGTTTCATCTGAAGGGGAATACATTCCTACAGACTTTTTTCTCATACCTCTTCAGTTTTAGGTGGTATCATATCAACACCAGGCAATCACATTGATTACCAGATAACTAAACAGGAAAACGGAGGACACAGAAAAATAGAAAAAGAAAAATGTAGCTTTTATGTTATTTTTGTTTATATTTTATTCTTTTTTTAACGTCTGTCAACGTAATCTGTTGCATTATTTTGTCTTAGGATATTTTAATTAATATTACTATGTTCGTATCTGTTTAAAAATCTCTATATTTAATAAATATAGCAAAATTTAATTATATCCCAGGCCTTAGAGGATGGAAGTGAAAATAGACCTATATTCAGAATTATACAAGAGAAACTGTATAATGCTGGAAACGCTCAAACTTGATGAAAACACTTTTCCCATTTTGATTCCATACTTAGCTTTTCAGAACCAATTCTTCAGAAGGAGAAATAAAAATGTAGTGAGTATATATTACTTTTAGATTTTTATTTATCACTTTTATGCTATCTACTGTTCTCGTATAATTTTCAAGTTTTTTCGTTAACATTTTATATTTATAATTTATTATTATTTTTTAAAAAACAAGAAGAATATGAGATACTTTTTGTTATAGTAAAAAAATTAACAGCTACATATTTAACTTTTTATTTACAAAGCAACACTTTTCTGTTAACTAAAAGATTTACAGTATTCCGTCTTCGGTTTTCAATATTGATTGCAGTAGTATACTGCAATCACTATTACATCATTTACTATTACATAGTAATCTAATAATGAATATTGATAATAAAACGGAAATTTCTATAAAGTGAAGTGATTAGTATTTTTCAAAAAACATTTTTTAGCGGTTTCCATATTTTCTCAATAGCGTTTGTTAAATTGTATTTCATCCAAGGATACAGATTAGCGATAGCGATAACAACATATTTTACCGAGGTCTGAATGTTGCCAATTTTGCTTGTATTCAAATACTAATTATTATTATTATCACTGAAACCTATGCCCAAAGGTATTTTTCTTCTCATTTATTTGTAAATATAGGTAATAACTCTACTTCGTTAGCAGCAGTAGACGATGGAAGTGAAAATAGACCTATATTCAGAAATACACAAGAGAAACTGTATAGAATTAAAGGAAAAGTGGAAACGTGCCAACTTTCCCATTTTGACTCCATACTTGGCTTTTCAAAATCAATTCTTCACAAGGAAAATGAAAATGTAGTAAGTATATATATTACTTTTAGATTTTTATTTATCACCTTTATGTCTTCTACTGCTCTGGTATAATTTTCAAGTTTTTTATTGATATTTTAGCATCGAATTTTTTTAAAAATAAATTATATTTTATATTTATAATTTATTATTATTTAAAAAACAAGAAGAATATGAGATACTTTTCTTATAGTAAAAAATTAACAGCTACATATTTAACTTTTTATTTACAAAGCAACACTTTTTCTGTTAACTAAAAAATTTACGGTATTCCGTCTTAGGTTTTCAATATTGATTGCAGGAGTATCCTGCAATCACTATTGCATCAATTACTATTAGATAGTAATCTAATAATGAAGTGTTGATAATAAAACGAAAATTTCTATAAAGTGAAGTGATTAGTATTTTTCAAAAAACATTTTTCAGCGGTTTCCATATTCTCTCAACAACGTTTGTTAAATTGTATTTCATCCAAGGATGCAGATTAGCGATATACATATATTTTACCGAGGTCTGGACGTTGCCAATTTTGCTTGTATTCGAATACTAATTATTATTATCACTGAAACCTATATCCAAAGGTATTTTTCTTCGCATTTATTTGGGAATAGAGGCAATAACGCTACTTCATTAGCAGCAGTAGCTGGCCTTTAGATTACCAATTACTCTCCTTTAGGTTCCATATTCTAAACCAAAAAATATTCACATTTAACTACTTTAAATATTTATTATTAATTATTTATATTATCATTTATTATAAAATATTTTAAGCAAAATATAGACATATAGACGATATATAGACATAATACATATTTTCCATAAAAAATTACATTTCTACTATAGGGGATGCTCGCTTTTAGTTTTCCATTTATGCACGGTACTAATAATTGCCTCTCCATCTTACATATAGACAGATTCCTCTCGTTCAGAAAGTATCTGAACGCTGCTAAAGTACCAGCGGTCTGTTTCGCTTATCAATCTAACGGATCTCTCGATTCGAATACTTTCTCTATTTATCTATGCTTTCTCACTTGCACTCATAGCCTCTCAACGTAGCACCCAGTGAGAATGATGGCTGATTATTTTTTAATAACGCCCTATTGGCCATGTGCGCAGTCGACCGAAAATGGTTTTTTAGGCAAACTGTTATGAAAAAACATGCGCAGATGGCGTCAAAAGTGGCTTTGCCATCTCAGCTGATAATGATCTTTCAATCATTATCAGCATTAAGGCCCTTTTGCCATCAAATACAATCTCACCGTCTGGGGTAATAAGGCTTTGCCATCAATATTTTCCGCAATATATAGCCGCACTTCTGGGCCAACGAGTTCCCCGCCAAAATCCCCCCACTTTAGGTCTAGCGAGCAAAAGTGGGAGGAGTGGGGGTTGGCCCAAGTGCGGCGTTACCTACTGGTATGCTTAATGCTTTATACATTATAATGAAAGTATCTTTATGGCTTAAATTACAATTTCAGGACCCTAATTTTGAGCAAAACGGTGATCGAAACCTTTTAATTTCTTTAAACCCATATCTATAGTTTAAATTCTAATCTCAAGTTTCTCATCAAAAGGGAGGTTAAAAACATTTTTTCCTCGTGATTTCTTTATTTCTATTCAGATTCATTTGATATAAGTTATTTTATACAATATTTAGTACTAGCTAGCTCATTATTTTCTCTTTCTTTTTCTTGTGGAATGGAGTTTCCATAACGAGCGGATACTGCAGCGAGCGAAACATATTCCACACACGAAAATCGCAATACCAAAACGTTCGAAAATCAAGATCATGTTACTGTTATCTTTAACTATCGTGATGTCAACACAGAATTTTTTTCCGAAGATGCAGACGGTCAACAAACGATATTATCTGTATATAACGTTCGCTCTAAAAGGCCACATTTGTGGAAGAGCAATATTTGGATGCTGTATAACGATGATGCACTGTACCACATTGACGTACACAAATACGTGAACTACTGACACAAAATGCAATGGATGTCATGCACTAAGCACGATATTCGCCATATGTCATTATCAGCAAAAAAAATGGCTAAAATAACATAATTATCTTGGTGCAATATTTCGGGAAATGATTTATAATAAATATATATATATATATATATATATATATATATATATATATATATATATATATATATATATATATATATATATATATATATATATACATATATATATATGGATCAGACTTTGATGTGATAATAGGACAATGAAGGTTTGAGCTATGCCGTCTGGAGCATAAGTTTCTTAGAGGGTCACCTCATGCACCAACAATAAGCTTTATGGATGAGGCAATTAAGGAATTTTATGATGATGTGGCCCAATTTCTAGACAAGGAGATGTGTATGTACAAAATCGTGATGGGTAGCTTTAATGCCAGAATCGAAAAAGCAAGAACTGGTGAAAATATAACTGTCCCATATGAAAATAGTGGGCGAGATAATAGAGGAGACAGGCTGGTTGACTTTGCTGAAGGTCAAAAACTCTATATCCGTTTTATAAAAAAAAAATCATCAGAAAATGGACATGGAAAATTCCATCCGAACTCACAAATGAAAATGATTCCACAATGTAAAACGATAAAACAATATTTTACAATTATACTGTCCTTTTTAATGTTAAAAGTGACCACCGAATGGTACGCGCAAAGATTATGATAAACTTGCGAAAAGAGTGCGAAAGAATGATAAGATCAAAAAGGGGCAAAGTGGAGTCTGGGAAGCTGCTGGAGAGAGGCAGCGATTTTGAGACTGCTCTGTCTAACCGCTTTGCTGTCTTGCAAGACCCGCAGGAAATGGACATTATAGACATATATGAAGAAATAGCCAACATTGTGCTTAAAAGGGCTGCTTCAATAACATCAGAAGATAAATGTTTCAAACAGTACAAAATCTCAAACTACACCATTAATTTAATGAAAAAGTCCTTATGGCAGGGTTGAGTCCATTGAGTTTTGCAAAACTATAAGAAATCGTATTCGAGAGGAAACTCGCCGATTCAACATGCAGCTAATGTAAAAAAAATGGAAGAAAACAGGGGCTTAACAGAAGGGGCTAAACAGAAGCTGAGAAAGAAAAGAAGGCACTTTTTTGCTTTAATGCGTGATGATGATACAGTATGCAGACAGCGGACGGAAATGTTAGAGGTTGTCCGAAGATTTTATTCAAAGCTAGATGAAGATCAAAGCTAGATGAAGAACAGCAATGCCCACTGAAGAACAAATCCCAGATATCATGGTGGAGGAAGTGACAAGGGCTATTGATTTGATGATTTGATGTTTTTGTTTTCACCAAGATAATATCTAAGAGAATATTAACAAAACTTAATGAGGGACAACCAAAAGAGCAAGCAAGATTCAGAAATTGATTCAGTAGAATGGATCACTTCCAAGTTCTATAGCAGGTTACATAAAGACACAACGAATACAGTATGCCACTGTGTTTGGCTTTTATCGAAAAAGCATTTGGTTCAATCTGAAAGGAAGTTATAATGGATGTAACGCTTAATCAAGGTGTAGATAAAGCAAATCTACTAGGATCGATATATGATGAAACTACAGCGACAGTCCACCTTAATGATCTTAAGGTTTTAATTAATGTAGAGCAGGGTGTACGGCAGGATAACGCAATATCACCTCCTATTTTCTCAGCTTACCTGGAAGAAGTGTTCCGTAATCTAGATTGGGAACAGGATGGAGTAAAGATCAATGGTGCATTATTAAACCATCTTAGATTTGGAGATAGTATCGTTCTTCTTTCGCAAGACCTAGAGGAGCTGTAAAGACAGATGCAAGAGCTGCAAAGGGCTGGAAAACCATTTGGCTTTAAAATAAACTGAGGACAAAATAATTTATATTTTAGGAACGGATCTGCGGCAGAGAATTTCAATGGAAGGGGATGTCCGGGAGGTGGAACGATGTGTTCCACGGAGAAGACCGAAAATACGATGGACTGATGATATTATTAAGGATATGGAACCCGAATAGCAGAGGACAGCTCAGAACCGCGAGAGTTGGAAGCATGTTGAAGAGGCCTTCATCCTGCAGTGCAGTTAACAGGGGCTGGTAATTTATATACGTGGTATTAGGGGGAAATAACTTTCGTAAATTTAACCAATGATTGTAAGTTTAAAACAAGGATGAAAACCTAAGGGTTTCAACGAAATAAATTTGCCAGGTTGTAAAATCGCCAGTTGAATAGCCATAATAAGAATTATCGTTTTAACTAATATAAATATGTGTATATTTGGTAAATAATAAATGGTTATTATTTAACGAATAAACTACAAATAAACTAATAAACATTGTTAAAATATTTTTTTGAAAATTAAGAATTACATTGTTAAAACATTTTTTTTTGAAAATTAATAATCAACCATACATCAGCTAAAAAATGACAACGTAGTATTAACCAATTGAAAATTGGGAATCTTCACATATGACAAAAATTATTTCAGTGTGTTTATTTAAATTTTATTAAAAACCAAAATTATATTATGTACTGATATACAGCGATATAGCTTTTTACTTACGAAGAAGCAGCAATCGAATTAAAAATGTACCAGTACTTTTTCAACGTGTTCAAGAAAAATAGAAAATAGTTCACGAAACCGTGCCAGGTTTCTATAGACCCAAACGATGGATATTTTGAAGATTTAATTTGAAAATGCAATTCAAATTGTTTCATATGTTTCTTAATTTTACGTGAGTCATGTAAAACGCGCGTTATAATGTGAAAAAATAGAGCTAGCAGTTTCAACTTCGACATTAAACGACATTAATGTGAAATGGAGTGATGGAATAAATAGCTATAAGAATATTACATTTTATTTTCATATAATACCTTAAGAGAACAATGAAACAATAAACTAAATTTTCCTAACAATTGGAGGTACTGTCAAATGAAAGGAAAGTAATTGTAAATTTGTAATAAAAAATGTTTAATATTAACTTCAGCAAAATATTAAATCAGCAAAAAATCCAAATTTTAGCTTTGCAAGAAACGAGATTGACAGATAATAACACCTTGGAATTCGGCAACTACAGACTTTTTAAAAGTAAAACGGACAAAAGAATACTCAAAAATACACCACATCTCGGTGTTGCTTTCGCTGTCTCAAGAAACATTCTTGGTTCTATAACAAATGTCCAGCCAGTAAATAATCGACTTATGACACTATCCCTCAAGCGTGCTAACAAAAACTATACATTAATCAATGCACACCTCCCGGTTAACGAAGAAAATAAATCTAATCCTGAAAAAGTAAATAAGTCCTGGGAAACTCTGGAAAAGACTATCTCTAAAATTCCCTCTAACCATGTAAAAATCCTATTGGGTGATTTTAACGCCCAACTAGGGAAAGAAAAAAAGTACAGGAAAACAGTCGGCAGTTTTCCCGCTCATAAATGGACTAACCATAATGGTAGAAGATTAGTTGAACTATGTTCGCAGTTTAATCTAAAAATAATGTCAACCCATTTTAAGAAGAAAATAACAAAACAAAAGACCTGGAGGTGTCCAAACACGTATACGGGCAAATTTCAACTTGAACATGTTGTCATTTCGTACCCCAATTATAAAGAGATTTTGAATGTTCAAGTCAGGAAAGGAGCAAATGTAGACACGGATAACTACTTGACTAGAATCAAACTTAGCTTAAAACCTCGAAAACTTATTCAAAAGAGGCTGCTAATACCAAAGTTTGATCCAACGAAAATAAAACCAGCCCTAACAGAAGAGCTTGATAAACAACCAGCACAGAACTGGCAAGAATTGAAACAAAAAATTATTAAAATAGCCTTAAAGTTGGCCCCTTTACAAAAACGTAGAAAACATCCGTGGTGGGATGAAGTTTGCGAGCGAGCAGTATTAAGCCGAAGTAAAGCATTCAGAGATTGGAACAGTCAAAAAGCAGCAATAAAATATAACATCTTTTTGGAAGTAACAAAAGAAACATCGAAGCTAATTAGACAAACTAAAAGAAAATATGAAAACAATCAACTTAATGAAATGGAAAAAGATTTCGAAAAAAATAACACCCGAAACTTTTACAAAACATTTAAAATTAAATTAACAGGCTATCAACCGCAAAGTCTTTGCTTTCAAAAGGAAAACGGACAATTAGCTCTAAATAACCAAGACAATTGCAAAGAACTTCGATTGCCAAATATTTTGAACAAATACTAAACTGTCCTGAGCCCTTAAACAAATTAGCAACACTAAATCCAAAAGAAACAAACCCAGATTCATTACCCCCGAATGAACTACCACTGCTGAACTTTTGAAATCCGCTGGTCCAGGTACAATCAAGGAAATAACCAAAATTCTACAAGAAGTTTGGCGAACCGAACGGATGCCGGAAGATTGGAAAGATGCTCTAATCGATCCACTACATAAGAAAGGAGATAGAACGGATGTAAACAACTATAGAGGGATATCTCTTCTCCCAGTTTATTACAAGATTCTATCTCAATGTCTACTAGCCAGAGCACAGGGACAGTTAGAACCTAACATTGGTGAATATCAAGCAGGTTTTCGACCGGGCAGATCCTGCCCTGAACAGATCCTGAATCTAAAGTTGATCCTAAGACATCAAAAGCTGTACAATAAAAATCTCATCTGTACATTTGTGGATTTCAAAAAAGCATATGATTCTATTGACCGCGAATATTTATTTTGAATCTTGAAAGAACAAGGACTAGATCTGAAAACGGTGGCAATTATTAAAGCAACGTTAACTAACACAAGGTCAAAAGTTAAATTCATAGGTGACATCTCAGAGCCCTTCGAAATTAAAACTGTGTTCTAGAAAATGTAATACAGGAGTGTCGTGAAAAAAAGTCGGCCCTGAATATTGACCAGCACATTAAACTGGGGAGAACCAACATCAAAATTGATTGTCTGGCATTTGCTGATGATCTAGCAATTTTAGCTCAAGATGTATTAACGGCACAGAAACAGATTGAAATCCTAAAAGAAACAGCAGAAAAGGTAGGACTCCAAATTTCCTTTGAAAAGACACAATACATGACCTGCAAGAGACTAAGAACACCATTTCTAAAAACAAAATATGGTAACATCAGACGAGTCTCTCAATTCAAATATTTGGGTGAAATAATCATGGAAAATTGGTTGGAAAAAGCGGCCAATAAAGGTAGATGTCAAAAAATGGAAACGGCATTGAGACTTACACAAAATATTTACAACAAAAAATGCCTATCTAAAAACACAAAACTGAGACATTACAACACAGTTTTTAAGCCAGAATGTCTATATGCTGCAGAAACGCTCATTTTGAATAGAAAGAGGGACATCGAGAACATCGAAAAGAAGGAAAGAAAAATCATAAGAAAAATCCTAGACCTCAAACAAATAGATAGCACAACATACCGACTTCGAGAAAACCAAGAAATCAAAGAATACACAGATATATATAGCGATATGAGAAAAAGAAGACTTAAGTTTTAATAAGTTTTAAGAATACTTAATTTTATGAAAATAGGAGTAGAGCTAAAGTAGAAATAATTAAATGGATTGCTGCAATTAAAGAGGACCTAAGATCAGCAAATATTACACATAGTGAAATTCAGTATAGAGGCTGTTTCAGACACAAGGTTAACGTTTGGAAGGTTGGCCAGAGAGAAAAATTTAGGAAGACTGGAACAACTTGGTCTGACGAAAGGAAAAAAGCTCATAGCGAAAGAATAAAATTAGTATGGGCGCAAAGGAAGGCTAACAACAACAAACACCTCTAATTGTGCTTCGCGTGGTCCACTAGGGCCCATACGTTAATAATAGTAATAATAATATTAACTTCTAGTTATTTTAGATTTATTTAAATATGTAGACAAGGTGGAATATCTATTAACCGAAACCGTGTTAGGACTAAACAAAATGCTTTTAATAAAACCCATCAGCTGTTATAAAGTTTTAACAAATTAATTAGCTGTAGGATAATCCAAAGGTTTTGTTCGTTAAAAATATATACATACTAACATATAAGCATTTGCGTATACTGTTGATTGTTTGGAATGAAATATTCAAATAAATAATACGTTTACATCTATATAAAAATATAAATAAAAGGATATTAATTTTTATATACGTCAAATTTCCTTTGAAATAAATATAACATCTTTGAGATTTGCGCCTCCGCGTCGCTGGCAATGCTCTAATTAAACATTTAATATATAAAAGCTCTTCTGCAGATTACGAGTGAATTTTCGACAATTTTTTGATGGATATTCTCTTTAAATTGAGTTGTACTGGTGAACTTATAAAAACAAAACACAAGGAATCAAGCCCAGGTTTCTTGAATGCTATGGAATATCATCTTTGCCCTAGTAGTTTATTCGAGAACACAGGCAAATATCAGTTAAATGTGTACCTAGTTACTTTATTGCACTGTATCTTGTCATTTTAGGCAAAGTATAACTGCAACTGTAATGCTAAGAACTCTCCTATACATTTACAGCATTCCTTTGCATGCACCTACAGCATGCTCCTACAGCATGCACTTGCTCTTAAAAAGTAATTACAGATATTGTCATTTGGTGAGATTACCGTTGAAATAGTAACTTCTGGTAAATGAAGTGATCGTTAATGCTTCACTGGAGCATTTCTTTTACAACATTTGCAATTTTGTTTACTTATATGGCCCTTGAGATAGAGCTGGTGGTTTTAAGTGGGTGCCATTCAGGGCAGGTTAGTGCCGCGTTCCAAGACTGTAATTTTTCGTAATCTTCGGGACAAGAAAATTGTTGCTATCCATCAAATATCTATCTATCTGTCCATTCTATCGTCATCGAATTACATTTTAATAGTATGTTGGTTTTGAAAGGAAAATTTGGTTATTAACTTTGATATTAATTTCTGAATATATTTAAAATTAGTTTTGTGCATTAACGATGTTATCTGATCAAGCACATTTTCCGATATGACATTCTATAGTTTCCCGTAAAATTATCTCAATTATAGGACGTATCTTAGTAATGATTATACTCTCAGCTATATTTAGAACAAAAATAGTTTAGACTTACCGATAATAGTTAAATCCTTAATATCTGAATCCTTGGTGAAAATACTGGGAGTTTCCATGGAAACCACACAGTAATAGGAACCTCCTGCAGCAAATGTTAGATTGTACAAATGAATTTGTCTGTCGTTGCTGTCTGAAATCTGAAAAAAAGATATACTATATGAATTTATTTTAAAAATGAATGAACGCGAACAACGCGAACATTACATATAAATAATTATATATGATCCTTATAAAAGGACCTTCAGTTTTCAATTTAATGAAATGTTTATTACAATTTTATCTAATCAGAAAATTCAGTACTAAGCATTTATACTTTGAAAACAATATCATACCAACTGGTCATAGTTTTGTAAAGGCTACAAGTCAATGTCGTTCTTCGCATAAGCTAGTGTAAACGTTTCTGACAGCAATAAGAAGGAACAAGTTAATGTGTACAATTGGCTTTACTTTTTTTGCAAAATATTCTCCTTTTATCTCAAAGCACTTTTGCATTCGGTTGAACAAATTTTGAAAATATTTATTCCACTCAGGTTACACGATTTCAGAAACTTCATTTACATGGAATTCAACCATCTATTTAGTAGTTGAGAACAAACCAAAACAAATATCAAAAGATAATATAACAGCATTATTGGAAGGTGGAAGGGATATAAACTGGATTTTGTTTCTTCAAACTGTAAGCAAGTTGAACAATTGCTAGGGGAAAACTGATATATTGTCATAAATGTTAATACGATTATTTCGGCTTATTTTACGAAATTCACTGATGAATTCATTGATGAACGAAATTTACTGACTTTCGGTAATTTGCTGTATACTAGAATTAATAATCCGTTAATTGTCTATTAACACAATAGTTATATAATCAGAAAAACTCATGATGCATTAAGTTATAAAATATTGCATGACGATTTTTGTTGGTTTTGGCCTTATGTAAAGGCTTAAGTAAATTATCCACTAGTGGTCCTTAAATCTCGAGTACAATGTGAGGTCCTTTACTTAAATGTATTTGTATTTAGCGAAATATCTCAATAATGAATATTAAACATGTAATGGGGAACTAAGTTATCTAAGTGGGGAACTAAGTTATCTTAACAAACACTGTTTTGTTATGCAAATTAGTTTGGGAAGTTGTGTATGATTTGATTCAAATAGTAAGTTCCATTATCTATGTTTCCAAGTAACAGTTTTAAGGTTTGATTATTACTGAATAATAAATTTTGAGTAGTTATATATGTGTTTTTAGATGCAATACAGTGTTTATTTCTGTATAAATAAGCGGTTGTTTCAGTTTTCGTTTTGGGTAATTTGGGAAAAGGATATTCAACACTTAGCTCAGATCAAGGTGTTTTGCGGTAACCACACGAAGCGTTTTGACACTTTCTGAAAAATTAATGAAATTGAAGTTTTGATGTACAAAAAGAAATATATTCTTTTACAGAGAAATATATTCACTTTACAGGATCCTATCCTACCATTTTCGATGATAAAAAATTTGGCTGCTAAATTGAAATTGGTATATCCATTGAACATGATGAATGTTCGGCACACACAAAAACAGCAACGAATTACAAAATCGTTACAAATATTCACAATATCATAAATATTCAGAAATATTACAAATATTCACAGTTATCGCCGGCTGAAGGTACGCGAACTCGCTGCCATTGTAAATATCTCGATATACCATGTCTACTACATTTTACACAATGTTTTTTTTTTACATGATGACGAAAACGTTTTCTGCTATATAGATGTCAAATATTATTGTAACATTAAAAAGTACAAATTGCTCTTTCTTTTCAAGAAATCCAAACTACAAAATTAGTTTTCAATTTCAAATACCAATGGTAAATTATTGTTTGGAATAAACAGTTTTTAGTGAATCGTTTTTGATGTCTTTTGAGATATTCCAGGTTGTCCACTCAATTCGTTCTTTTAAACTGGGTTGTTTTACTGCTTCTTCTGGATATCAGAATTTCATATCATATCCTTTTGGTTGATATGTCTGATAGAATTTTCAATATTGCTTTCCTTGCTCTTCTGATGGTTAAAGTGATAAAGAATGCCCGTGAAGGAAAATGATACATAATGGAGAATAGAGAAATTAATCTAATGCTTATAACCCAAAAGGAAGATTCGTTTACAAAGATTACCCAACAGATTTAACATAAGAGAAAGCAGTTTGATATGGTCAACGTAGCTCAAAAAACTAAAACATTAGTGGTCAATAAAAAAATACACAATGAAAAAAAGCTCATAAACTGGCAGGATATTTAAACAATACAATCTGGAAAAATAAACAAATTAGAATGATTTGATCGATAATGATAAACACATCAGAAATAAGACATGGCTTATTTAAGATGACATAATGATTGTTCAAATAGAATAAGAATGAGGCGAGAATACCAAGAATTACTGGAAACCCCGTTGAGTGAACTAAGTTGAAGTGGCCAAGCGAACAATAAACAGGAAAAGAGAATTGAATATTCACAGAACCGGAGGCAAATTATCTATATGCAGAAGAAGGGTAGGTTGAACATGAAAAAGATCAAGAGATAACATTACTTAATCGCAAAAATTAATCCAATGAAGATCTAGCTGTGGTATCTATATGAATGGATTAATTAGATTACTAATTTTTTACCAATATTTTTTAAGTGATACCCACACTTTCCTTCTTTTTGAATATATCTTATTTAATATATATTTGATTTAAATAAGTACATAGCTGTTTTTAAGCCGCTATGCCATCGGAATTAGGAATACGGGGGCTCGCAATGTGTTCAAAAGATAAGACATGTAATCAAAACATCCTTTTATTAAAATATTTTTAATTAAAAACATGTGCTAGAAAATTAAATATTACCAGGTAATAACAACGTAATAAAATAAACTTAAATATAGTAATAGCCCTAGTTGTTTGAATTAATAATTCAATGCGACGGTTGATTTTGTTTTTCACTTAAAAGTTTTTCTATACGTTGACCATCAAACACACATAAACAAATTATTTTTCAGTGATAACAGACGATGTCTGTGTTTAGTTTTTAAAGCCTCCATAGACGAGACACTTTTTTCGCTTAAGTAAGAAGAAGCGAAGGGGAATCAATGTTTTCAAAGCTACTAGATTTCCTCATTCACATCTTCGGGCAAGCCAAAACTTCGTTGCTTCATAATCATCATCGTTGCTATTTGGAAAATATTCTAGTAACTGAATTTTCAATTCGTATAAATGCGTTTTCATGCCCTCCAATACGCGACCAATAACAGAATTTTTTAAATTCATATTTTTGGTAATATAATACGAAGTTAAAGTGAATGCATGGAAATTGCGTTTTTCAAGGCGTATGATTCAAATACCAAGCTTCTTGATGAAGGCATTAATTTTGTTTATCATTAGTATAAAAATTGTTGGTACGTCGTTGTAGACTCGTATTCAAGTCATTTAAATTGAAAATATATCACTCTAGGTAGCCAACAGTAATAAAGTTTCTCCATCTTGTAAAAACTCTGAAAATGAGTTATTTTTAGGTGTGAAAAAATTCGAATCGTCTCGCAATTCAAAAAGCCTTAGTAATGTCTGAGTGATTGTGGCGTGTCCATATATTTTGTTCTTTTTTTTGGGGTTTTCGCAATGATCTAAAACTCAAAAAATGTCAAAATATCTGTTCTTATGTAAATAACGAATCACTGGGTAAAAATAAAAAACGGAGACAAATTTTTTAGTGATTCTTTTTTGTAATAAATTTGCCTAACGAACAAAGTTTTAAAAAAATATAAATTTTCTAAAATAAATACAAACTTTTGAACGTTAACGTTTCGGGAAGTATTCTCCTTCCGTTTTTAAAACCAATCTAAAAAATAAATTATATTAGTTTCTATATATAATGCAATGATAGGAAGTAAATATATTTTTTGTGTATGTCAATGATAGATTGACAGTTAGTTTTTAATGACAGTGACATACTGCCAAAAAAATGTATAGGTGAGGTTTACTGTGTGATTGTTTAGTGTACTGATTGTGTATTGAAAAAATTTAACGTTTTTAATTGTATTTTTTAGAATCGAGAACCATATTAAATTTAAATCTACCGAAGGCATAGCAATACAGTTATTTTTATATAAAAACCCCAAAAATAATATTAAAAAGCCTGGTTAAAACTTTTCCTTGCGACAACCACCATTTAATACAAAGACAAATAGATGTTTCGTTTTTTTTCACGATTCGTAAGCGTGTGAACACCTCGTAGGAGTTTATAATTAAAAACTTTTCAAAATAAAAACTATTCTTCATAAATCACGATACTGAAAAATGGACGAATCGTCGCCGTGTTAATCGGCCGATGTAAAACTTTGATAAACGTCAAATTAACATAATGGAGTGACGGGTTGCAACGTTTTTACTTACTTTTTTCGGCTATTTAGTAGGTCTCTGCACTAAAAAGGTAGAGAAACGATGCTTTATGCTATCCTATCTAATCGGTTTTCCCACTTTTATGACCTTGAACTTATTTATAATTGTATATTTGTTTCATGAAAACAGTTCCTTTGATACAGTTTTCTTTTAAACTAAGTGTAACGAATGTTATACATATCTATACGTTATATGTATTTGACTTACAAATTTCACCTCACCTTCGAATTTAAATTAGACTGTTTAGGAATATATCACCCATAAAATATGAAATAACAGAGATAGTTTTGTTCCAAAGAACACGTATACATTAATCTAGGCTTTGTTTCTCAGAATGGATCTTGAACTCAATTAAGAGTTTATTGGATAACTATCAATATTATATTAATCATTTTTATAGTTGTCCCAATTCGAGAACAAAGGCTTTATGCAAATAATTAGCCATTTTAATACAGAGTTTATTCTAGAATTAGTTCTTTAAGAATAATTAAATAAAAGAGCCCAATTAGCAAATTAGCATACCCCACTATTTACATAAAATCCTCTGTAACTGGGACATTTCGAAAAAAGGATAATTTAACCAAGCCAGACAAATAATTAGCAGCGGCATCAAAACAACGGGCAATCTAATGCCCATCCACCCGACCCCTTCAATTAGAGCTCGCTGTACTTACATTTAACATAGCGCCGGGTATCTGCCAGGCCCTGAAGGGCGGTCTACGACCCTTCACGTACAGGAACAATTTGTGTTCGCCCTTTCGCCATTCCACCTTATGTAGATGGTCGGGCATCACGCTGTGATCACATCTGAGGGTCACGTTTCCGCCTTTTACTGCGTACCGGGGCACGACCAGTTCCAAATGCTCTATATTGCACTGGATTGCTGCAAAAGAAAAATAACTATATGAGTTTAAGTTGTTTTTCTAGAACGTTGTTTTAATAATTCATTTTTCGAAATATTTAGTAAATTAACGAAACATTCTAAAAAATAAAACAGTTTCGATTCATCCTCGACATATTATTCAATTACATCGCAGCGTTACATACTAAAGAAATTACATCATTTAAGTCAGTATAACGAAAATGTTTGTATCATTGTAAATAACATAACTCAATATAATGTGTATTTAAAATACAAAAATACAATGAATGAAATGCGGGCGGTAATATGAAAGTAGTTGCGTGGAAAACCATATAGCGCTGGAGACGGTTTGTTCACTATCGAATCCACGAATCGACTTCAGCTGATCAACTTCACATAAGGGGGGTTGCGGGAGTGTACAAGATAAATATATTTCAGTTTTTACGATTTAAATTAAAAATAAAGAAACAAATCATATATAGTAATCAAGTAACTTCATTTTATATATAAACAAATCAATTAATACATATAACCGCAATAACTTATTTGCCTTTCAGTCAAATATTTAGTTTTAGAGAAGTAGCCAATGCATGTAATTGTTTTGTTATTGGTCAAAACAATGAATGAAATTATTTTGTTATTGATTAAAATCATTATTTTATCTACTCTATAAACATTGTGTTTGAGACCCATTTTTATATGATGAAAATGTTACCACGCTGTGAGAATATACGGGTCTTTAAATAGTTGCATTATACATTTATTACAAACATATCCAATAATTATATAAACATATTGTACAAGGTTTTTAAACTTCCATTTTACTTCCTTCGGGTAAGTCTGTTGTTTTGGTCTTTGCACGAGGTCTGCTTATTCCAGGAGAAGAAATAATTGAATTATTTTCTTTTGCTAATAGAATACACAGTTTTCCTTAATATTTTAATACTGGTGCAACTTTCAAAAAAAATATTACGATATGATAATGTAAAATAAGTAAAACGTAATCTAGTTAAGTATTCTTTACCTCTTGAATGGTTAAAAAAAGCTTTAAACTCCCCCATTCCTTTTTTCTATTTCGAAATACTCATAAACATTGAGCACAAATTGATGGGTTTGCGATTTTAGTGTTTCTCCCTACATTATCTGCAATAACACAAATTGTAAAATTAAATATAGATACCTTAAAAGTTTACACTTCTATATTTCCGTTATTATTTTGAAACGGTTGTTTATCTTCCAGTATGTTTCAAGAATTAACCAATATAAATTCTATTTTTATTAAACATTTGTAATCAAATGTCTTTAGTTAGGTTAGAATTTTTGAAGGAAATAAAACTATAAAATTTTTTACAAATACTTACCGATAACAAAATAATCATTTTACAATAAAACTGGACTTTACAGCACAAAATTTCACTTAAATAACTTAAATGAGAACCAAAACAGGACCGCTGAACTCTAAAGACGACCTTTTAACGGGCATTAGGAACAAACACCCTTTAATTATTTCTTACTTTCTCTTTCTACCACGCTGTAACGCTATCTCATACACGAAGACATATTTATTGATTTGTTATCCCTCTCTCTCTCGCTGGGTAAAATAAAAATAACATATTGAGATAATATCAGGTATTGAGACATATATATATATATATATATATATATATATATATATATATATATATATATATATATATATATATTGAGAAATACAATATATACAAACGTATTGAGACAAATCTGATGTCGCATGGGTAATCTTTCAGCGGTTCAACTTTTTTTTGAAATAAGGTCCGTTTGTGAATGAGAGTGAAAATGACACGCATCGCCGTATCGTCTGTTTGCGTGCTGAAATGTAGAAGTTTATAATGTTTAAGAAAATTAAGTCATTCGCCAACTGTGAGATACGATCTGTAATTCGATTTTTGAGTGCAAGAAACTTGGCAATAGCGGAAATTCACTGTCAGATTTGTAAGGATTACGGTGATAATGTTATGAGTGGCAGTAAAGTTCGAAAGTGGGTGAAAATGTTCAAGTACTGGCGGGTTAATGTGCATGATGAGCCACGCCCTGGCCGACTTTTTCTGATTTTTTTTTTGAAGATTTGTTTCGTGATGTGGACAACTAAATTTGAGAGAACTGACGATACACGATTTCAAAATTATCAAGTGAATTTCCTCAAGTTTTAACGTCAGTTTTGTACATCATTGTTTCGGAGAAACTGAATTAAAGAAAATTGTGTTCTCGGTGGATTCCAAGACTGCTTTATCGTTTTTGTTTCGATACAATCAGGAAGGAGATGAATTATTAGATCACATCGTTACAGGAGATGAGACTTGTATGTTTCACATAACTCCTGAGTCCAAGCAACAGTCAATGGAATGGCGACGCACATCGCCACCAACCAGAGTGAAATCCAAACAGACAATTTTAGCACGAAAGATCATGCCAACTGTCTTTTGTAACAGGAATGGGATTTTGTTAGTGAATTTTATGCCGAGAGGCACAACAATTGTGTCACCTTGAGAAAACTCGGGCGTGCCATACAAAACCAGCGACATGGCCTACTGTTTTCTGGTGTGATGTTGCTCCATGACAATACCATGCCAAATGTTTATGCTCAAACACAAGGTCTAATCAGACCTTTTGGATGGGAAGAACGGGATCATCCACCTTACAGTCCAGACCTTGCACCCAGTGACTTTCACTTGTTTCGGTACTTGATCAACGGTTCAACGACAACGACGAAGTTAAAACCGCATATATATAACGAACTAATATGTCTTCGTATATGAGATAGCGTTACAGCGGGGTAGAAAGAGAAAGTAAGAAATAATTAACGTGTTTGTTCCTAATGCCGTTTAAAAGTTCGTCTTTGGAGTTCAGCGGTCCTGTTTTGAATATCATTTAAGTTGTTTTGTTATTGTGTTTTAGCGAAATTTTTTACTGTAAAGTCCAGTTTTATTGTAAAATAAGTTCTTACAAGGACTACTTTTATTGATTATTTTGTTATCGGTAAGTATTTGTAAAAAATCATAGAGTTTTATTTCCATCAATAATTCTAACCTAACCAAAGACATTTTATTACAAATGTTTAATAAAAATAGAATTTGTATTGGCTAATTCTAGAAACATACTGAAAAATAAACAACCGTTTCAAAATAATAACGGAAATATAGTGTAATATAAGTGCACACTTTTAAGGTATCTATATTTAATATAACATTTTGTGTCATTTCAGATAATGTCTGGAAAAATACTAAAATCGCAAACCTTTTAATTTATGCCGAATCAAGACAGAAGAATTTCAGTTTTAGGAAGGGTTTTAGGATCGTGGGCCACTTTATATATCTTGGGAAGATGATTTCAATGTAGGGGGATACCGCCCGGGAGGTGGAACGACGCGTAAAATGTGGCTGGCAGGCATTAGGCAGGGTTAACATAGTGTTTAAGAGCAGACTTTCACTTTGCCTTAAAAGAAAAGTCTTCGATCAGTACGTCCTACCCGTTCTGACATACGGAAGTGAAACCTGTACACTCACATCGCAATCAATTCAAAAACTTTGGGTAGCACAGAGGGGAATGGAAAGATGTATGCTTGGCATTACAAGACGAGACCGAAAGCCTTGCGCATCAGGGAACAAACGAAAGTCTAGGACATCATTGCGATGGGACTACAGAACGACCAAGGCAATCCTGGAGTGGATACCGCTTGATCGCAAACGTCCGCGAAGAAGACCGAAAGCATGATGGACTGATGACATCGTTAAGTATATTGGACCCGAGTGGCAGAGGAAAGCTCAGGACCGTGAAAGTTGGAAGCATGCCAAAGAGGCCTTCATCCTGCATATTGATAGCATATTGATAGCCATATCGATCATCCTGCATATTGAAGAAATACAGATTTGAATTTTTGCACAGTCATACAGGTGGATGGGTCTCATTTTTGAAGATACTAAACTGAAACCTGAACTTTAAGCTCAGCCTACTACGAATTCATAAACAAGGTCAATCCTGAATATTTTGCTTCGCGTTAGAGATATCGAAAAACGTTATTAGAAAAAGTTGTTCGGAATATTATTTTAACCTCATATATCGAGTTTCATGAGAGAATTCGCATTTTTAATTTTTTCATTATTCTGGTCTATACACAAAATTATTACAAGTTCATTTGTTTAATTTGATAATTAGTGTGTCATGGTGAGTAAAAACTTGACACATTGTCAATAGTGTTATGTATTCAAATATTTCAGTAAAATAAATAGCACTTACAAAGGAATAATTATTTTATTATTATTAGAAAACAATTGTTGGTAATTGATCAAATTTAGGAAAAAGTATATAGTATATAACAATAATTTTCAGAATACAAATAATTAACTATCAAATGTGGTCTCTCACAACTAGTCCTCCGTCGATTTGAATACATTTTTCGATTCTTTTACGATTCTGTTGTAATAATTTTCTCTATAGACCAAAATAATGACAAAATAAAAAATGCGAATTTTGAAACTTGGTATATGGGGTTAGAATTGCATCCTGAACAACTTTTTCGAAGCAAAATATCGAGAATTGACCCTGATTGTGAATTCGTAGCTTAGTTTAAAGTTCAGATTTCAGTTGAGTATATTAAAAAAAGTCACCACCAATTTGTATTCCTTCAAATAGCGAAGATGTGGTGGTATCTTCATCTTGAATTCGACACACTGTATATATAGAAGAGACTGGAATTTTTCACTAAGGAATACATTTTAAGACATCCCACAGAAAAACCCAAATTATTTACAAATATATTTCCTTATTTCATTTTTTCCACAACTTTTGTATCGACCATCACGCTCAATTTAAATCTTACTTTTCCACTCCAGTTCGTACGTTCATTAACGCACCTTTTTTTTATATTTGAATTGTGAAAACAGACAAATAGGTTTCTTTTTCTTTTGTTCCTGATGGTGTAGGTCGCAAATAGTTAATGGCTTTCTCAGATAACAAAAACTACTGTCAACGAAACAAAAATGCATGCTATTTTAAATGTCTGACCGTTATTTTGAGAAATAATCTAAGGAAACAGTATTAAATTTTAATTAATAATAATATTTATAATATCATTGTTCTATATTTTAGAGTATTACACATAATTTTGAAATAAGAGTATAAAATCAATATTTAACAGTCTAAGCTCCACTGTAGTATACAGGGTCGCTATTATGTATGGAAACGGTCAAATATGTCGAGAATACTTTGCGATTTCTTAACGAAATTTTGTATATTGTACAAATTTTGTAAACATCAGGAAATCGAAAAATCGGGTGGTGACAAGTCTCTTGACTTTATCGACCATTCGATAGCTCCTCCTTGACCGATCCATAGGTTTGGAAAAGTAGTGTTAAGAAAATTTCTAAAGTTAATGCCATAGTGTGCTGATGCACAATCTTGCTGTAATTAAATTTGGAAACAGATGTAAAAGTTGAAGGACAATATTTTCTTATCTGATATAATACTTATCTGCTATCAAGTCCTCATCAATGAAAAAAGGTTTTATAGTATTCTTACCACTAAATCACATTCAAACATTTAACTTTTGAGGATACTGTGTATGAACCCGTTCCATCTGGTGCGGACAGATTGTTGCTTCATCGGCAAAAATAATATTTGAAACAAAATTTGGATTGGTATTGATTTTTTCCTTCATAACTTCACAAAACTCAACTCTTCAATCAAATCTTCACTTAATTCTTGAGTAATTATATTTTGTAAGGATAAAAATATTTTTTAATTATTTTTTCGATTTTTCTATTTCGATGTTATGATTTAAAGCTTATTGTTAAACGAAAACCTTGTTAGTATTTCAATTATTTCTCTTTCAGTTAAATACATATCCATATAAAAATACATTCCATACAAATACATTCCATATAAAAATTGAAAGAAATTTGAATTCAGAAAAAGATACCAAGATACTTTTCAACGATACCAAATTCAGGTATTGCTATCAGTTAAAAACAATAAAGTTAGCCTTGGACTTCAAATATGTGACAAGAAATAAAAATTAAAAATGTGGCAAATACATATAAAATCACAGCGAACATTGAATTTTAAAGGATATAACGGTACTTAAAATGAAGCAGACAATATACCGGACAAATTTAGCATGTATATAACATATGTGTGTGTGTGTGTGTGTGTGTGTGTGTCTATATATATATATATATATATATATATATATATATATATATATATATATATATATATATATATATATATATATAAGCATTTTTGTTGGTTGATGATTGGAGACGAGCCCCACCCATCTCTTCAACTGGAGGGCATATGTTTCGTCTCTTGATGATTAGACTCTTCAAGGTACCTACACATGCTCTCCCATCAAGAATAGGGAGACCCTATCCACAGCCAACAACCAAAAATGCTCATTACGGCGGAGACGCAGGTTGTTGTGTGTTCCACATGAGATTGTGGAACCTAACGGTTGGGTGTATGATGACATTCAACTGCTGTTGTCTCATTGGACGCAGTCCAAAGAAATCTGACATTGTATATATATATATATATATATATATATATATATATATATATATATATATATATATATATATATATATATATATATATATATATATGTATATATATATATATATATTGAGAAATATAATATATACAAACGTATTGAGACAAATCTGATGTCGCATGGGTAATCTTTCAGCGGTTATATATATATATATATATATATATATATATATATATATATATATATATATATATATATATATATATATATATATATTGTAGCGTTTCTTCTGTTCGTTTAGGTGTGAAATTAAAGAATCGTTCAGTCTATTACAAAAGAGTTTATGCACTAACTCAAAATGACAACACTGCATTTATTTAACACACTACAAAACTACTCGTATTTATTTCTCACCATGTATGATCTATTTATTTATTTATTTATTTTTTGACAATGTTATCGCGACTAACTCTAAACCGAAACTAAACTAAAACTAAACTAGTTATAATGAATTTTCTTTCTTCTTTTGCCGACTGTGCCGTTGTTGAATTGTCGGCGGGTGGCTTTGAACAATCCGAAAAGACTTTTCTCCAGCAGCTATACGGAGGCGCTCGGTAAAGAATCGTTATAGACCCAGCGATGTATTCGCCGAATTATGGACAACTTCCGAAACGCATTTAACGCTGGTTGATACTAAAACAAAAACAACACAAAAACTGTTACTTTCCGAAGAAAATATCGCCGCTGTTGCTGGCAGTGTTGATGAAGATCTAAATTTATCAATAGATCGCCGTTCGGAGGAAGTTGGCCTTTGTTATTCGATTATGTGGATTATTTAATTCCTAATTTGAATGCTATTGATCAGAAGAGGATGTGGTTCCAACAGGACGGCTCCACATGTCTTATAATCAATGCAACAATCGATTTATTGAGGGAATAATTTAGTGGTTATTCCAAATTTTCGTCGTTATTCCGAATCTCGTCGTTGAAGACCGAACAATAAGTGCTAAAGAAATGAAATAGCAGCGCAAGCGCAGCGTTTTTACAACATTGCGGGAAAATGAGTTGTACCTATTTTATGTACAATGAGTTCAAGTCTTAGAGCCACAAGACCTCCCTGACAGAGTTCAGTTCTGCGAGTGGCTCTTACACCAAGAACGAATCAAAATCTTACCAGAAACATTTTGGTTATGGACGAGGTTTTATTTACTCGAAATGGAATTCAGAAATCCCACAATACTCATTTTTTGTTATATATATATATATATATATATATATATATATATATATATATATATATATATATATATATATATATATATATGTATATACATATTTTTATAAAATTAATTATAAAAAAACTTTCATAAATTTGAACGATTTTTCACATAATATGAAAGAGAAAGGTTTTTACAAGGGTTGTACATTATTAAACAACCAATTAAAAATATCTGATAAGAATGAGCATTTTGAGCAAATATAGATAAAAGCATATTAGCAAGTAATAGTTGCTTATTATTTAACGAGTAAACTGCAAATAAACTAATGAAAATAGTTAAAACATTTTTTTAATAAAAAGTCACTCCATAAATCAGACAATATGCAAGTAGTAACATCGCATTGACTAATTTAGAAGATCCCCACGAAAAAGGAAAAAGGTGTTTGCGACAAAAATTATTTTAGTGTGTGTCAGTGCTCTTAATTAAAATCATTTCCATTTAAAACTGAAATTATATTCTGTACGGCAATATAACAATATGCTTCTAATTTACGAACAAGTTGCTGCCCAACAGATTAAAAATATACCAGTACTTTTTCAACGTGTTCGGAAAAATTGGTTAAAATGGTGCCAGACTTGCATAGACTCAAATGGTTTACATTTCGAACATTTAATTTAATAGAACTATTAATCATGTGTTTCTTAATGTGGCGTGAATCGTTTAAAGGCGTAATAGTAAAGCTTTGGGGTTAGAGGCGCATCAGCAACTGAGAAGGCTATTTAGCGACTGGACCTACAGCTTAACGTGAGTTCCGAACCACGATCATCAGCTACCAAAAACCCCGGTCATCACCCCCCTCGGGCTATCAGCCCTTGGTTTTGTGCTTAACTAAAAGTATCTCGAGAAGCCTACCGACTGGCGAGTGACCAATGTAGAAAACCTCTCAGAAGGCATCCGGCCTTAACCAGCCTCGAACTGGCGTGACTGAGGGGTGATTCCTTGTCAGATTTTACACTCTTACCTAGAAACATTCACAAGAATTTTAGAAAAACTTTGTTGCCTAGTACGGGATTCGAACCCGCTCCACATTAACTGCCATATCATAAGGCTGACGCCTTAGACACCACAGCTAATGCGGCCCCATTTAAAGGTGTTATGATGTTAAAAATTACTGCTAGTAATTTCTTCTTTGACACTAAACGACTTTAATATGGAAGAAACATATGGAATAAATGGCTATAAACATATTGAATGTTATTTTAAAATAAGGCCATTGTTGATGAGGACAATAAAACAAAACTGAATTTATGGTACAAACGTAACTATTGGCGACATTGTCAATTGTTCGGATAACAATTAAGTTCTGAGGTGTTTTGCGCGGAAATGGTTGCCTTTTGGATAGGGGTTTTAAGGAAACTTTTCGTTCAAAATAATGTAAAGAAGCTTTGGTTCAATTTATAAATGCAGCCAAATACAGGCTATTTCAGTCAACATCTTTTGACAGGCTTAATTCGCATGTCCAAAAAGTTGTGATATTATTTGCGATACTACTCTTAATCCTAAGCCACGCACTACATCACTGTAGCCATATCTTGCCAATGATGTATTTATATTTAGGGCCTCACAAAAACTCTCTAGCCTATAGTTTATCAGTTAATTAGATTTTTAAAGATTGCAAAAAAAAAATTGAGAATAGCTCATGAAAGTGGGTGTTTCTTCTTCACTTCACTATTAATTACTTCGGCTAGTGAAATTCTTTCACTTAAGGTTTTTCAATATTTACAATGTATACCATTTTCTAGCATACGAACATTTCCAAAAGAGCTGGTCTGTAATATTATGTTTCATTTATTTAATATTACCGGCCTTGGCTCTTGGAACCCTGCAACCTTGGAACCCCGTTAGGACTGGGTTCTATTACTTCCCGCTATTGCCGGTTCATGGTGTCCTAAGACGTGCCGTCTGAACTTTTCCTGCATCTCTTAGGTGGTCTTTTACTATCTGGTTTTTCTATTTTTGCATATTTTACCAATCATTCAGGATCCACATCATTCGTGTTCTACATGATCCCTCCGTCACCAAAATCCTGTCAGAGAAAAATAAAAAAAAAATTACATTTTGTGAAGAACAGTAACGCTTTAGGCAAAATAGATCAACTGTAGACGTAATTTTATCATTCGACAACTCACTGAAAAACCGATCGAAATGGTTTTGTGTTTTGTAGACTCAAATATAGCATTTGCTAGAGTCACCTTACCGATGTATTTAATAAAATGAACAAAAATAGTATAAATAGAAGAATCTTGAAAATTATTTGGAAGCTAAACTAGAACAATTTAACTAGAATAAAATCAAATACAGGTCTAACAGATGTAGTATTAATAAAAATGGGTATAAGACAAGGAGATAGCTTAAGCTCAATACTATTTAACGTAATAATGGACCAAATAACTAATAAATCAGCTTACTAAGATATTATGTTATGCGGATGATGCCATACTACTGTCCGAAAATGAAGACGACCTCCAGTGGCTATTATACAATTGCATAACTACCATTTGTCTAAGAAGTTCAACATTACAATATCGACAAAAAAAAACAAGCAATGGTCAAAGAGAACAATTTAGATACAAACTCGTTGTCAATGACAAAATATTAGAATTGGTGTTGTCATTTAATTATATCTATTCGATACTAACTTGCGGTAGTAATTGTAAATGAAACAAAGAATGAAACAAGAAATCTAACAAAGGACGCCCGAACAGAGATGAATAAATTGTAGTTTAAAAAACTAAAAAACACGGTTTAATGGTAAACCAAAATAAAAAATAAATAATAATTTTTACTATAAGAATAAAGCGATGAAAGAGAAAATTAATGTTAAAAATTCAAATAAAGCACCCCACGCTTTTTTACAATGACACATTAATTTTCTCGTTCATCACTTTATTCTTATACAAACAATTAATTTTTACTTTTTAGTTCGGTTTACCATTATAGCGTGTTTTTTAGTTTTTCTAAACTATAATTTATTTTTAATTTTTTAATTCGATCTACTATAATAGCGTGTTTTTTTAGTTTTTTAAACTATTATTTATTTTTCGTCACTACCTACCCGTGGCGAGAGTGGGTACTTGCGCGCCTCCCGCCTTCCTTGCGCGTTGTAACCGTGTCTCAGGCTCCCACTCTAAAAGCAAATCCTTAATTCTAATGATCCTGTTCATGATAATGACACGAACTTATTAAATTATTGTGTCAGTCCTTGATAAGTGTGCAAAGTTTCAATTTAATCTGACATTTTGAAGTGGATGGAAAGGACTTTCAAAGATTCCATGTTATAGATAGATACAGGTGAAGCTAATAATTAAAAAAAAGGATGTTAAAAAGCATGATAATAAAACGAAGTTTATATAAGGATATCTACGGGATATCATATGGGGAAACAAATATATGTCTATAGACTGCAAGGTTCAAAACTTCAAAATATTTGTAAGACCAATACTTACATACGCCAATAAAACATGTACATAAAACAAGCACATCAGATATGAAAACGCTAATGTTCAGAATGTGGTAAGATTGATAAGGAATCTTTGACGTTACCAAGTATAAATTTTATGATAATAATTAAAACATTTGGTATTTGTTTCACAATGTATTCAAGATATTCTCTGACATGTTTTGGCCTCGCGACCATTCTCAAAGAGAGTTATGTATAAATTTTATGTATATTTTTTTTGATAAATTTTCCACTCACACCAAATCACTTTTAATTCTCTCGACGCGCATTTCGCTAATCAAGTTAATATCATCAGGAGATTATTAAATCCATTTTTAATAACTAAAGTTTTAATCATCTGATTATGTTAACTTATTCATTTAACTTTAGCATCTCCTGATAATAAATAACACATCAGTTAATAAGTACTCGGTCTGACAAATAAAACACAATTTTTTTTAAATGTCGACTTTATTCATCATTATATTCTTCTTCCAACGCAACAATCATTCCAACGCTTTTCTAATATTTCTATACCTTTTATATAGAACGATTTTTCTTCAAAATATTCTTCAGTTTTGGCAATTGCATTTTCATTGAAGTGAAATTTCTTTCCAGCGAACATTTTTTTGAGGTCTAAGAACAGGAAATAATCGTCGTGGGACCAGACTCGAGAATATGGTATATAAGGAAGCAATTCGAAGTGCAATTCATGCAATTTAGCCATAGTTGGCAACGATTTGTGACACTGTGCATTGTCTTTGTGAAACAGCCCTTTTTTTGTCTGTGAAGTCTATTTTTGTTATCTCGTCCTTCAAAAGCACCAATGTAATATTTGCTTTTGATGGTTTTACCTTTCTCGAAATAATCAATCAACAATATCCCATGCGTATCCCAAAATACAGAGACCATAACCTTACCTGCCGATGGTTGTGTTTTTGGTCGCGTTGCTTTGCTTTCATCGGCTTGACTTTCATCGGCTGCTGTCCATTCAGCTTACTGCCGATTTAACTCCGGAGTGTAGTGATGGATCCATGTTTCCATCTATTGTCACATACAGCATGAAAAATTCTTTTTATTTCGCTTAAGCAGATACAAACATTGTACAGAATCATCAATACATTGTTGTTGTTGGTCTGCTGTGAACAAACGTGGTACTCATTTCGATAGCAATTTACGTATTCCCAAACGCTCAAGCAAAATGGTGTAAATACTTCCGTTTGATATCTTCATGACATCAGCTATCTCCTGCAGCTTTACTCAGAAACTAGTATACAAATTGCCATAAAAATATGACAAATGACGTTTGAAGGCACTATCACCCACTAGTAAGTATTTTTCGTAAATAACGCCATCCATATGTCAGACAGGGGATTTATTCACCACTGTGTTATATATGCAAAAGTTTTAACAAATAACAACATTTCATTATATTCTCTACTAGTATTCTCTATTGTTTCTCTAAGTATCTATATTAGTATAGATATAGCATATCTATTATTATCTCTATTTGTATTCCCTGTTGTATCTTTCTGTGTACTGTCCAGTGGCGGCTCGTAGGTTTTTAAAGTGGGTGGGCGTAGAAGAATATAGTGCTGCTGAAGATTTTTTTTGCTTTCCCCTTCCTCCTTTTTACTTTTCGTGCTATTGAAACCGTGCTATTTTAAATCAGACACCTTCATTTTTGCAAATAAAAGTTGATTATTTTTATTTAAAAAGTACTACTCAGTGTGTACAAACGTTGCAAATCTCAAATCAAAACAAATATTTGCGAGGCGAACGAAATACGCGACGCGAGTTATATCATAAGCACTTAAATCCCCGAATTCTGGCAACCAACAAAACATGTAACACCAACGATGAGATATGATGACGTCGCGCACGGTCGCTGAAGGTAAACGTCCAACCAACGATGTAAAAATTGTGGCGAGAAGATGGAATTTTTATCCTCATTATTTGGTGTGATGGGTCGACAGACGTTCTTCTACATTTGAAGATTTTAATTTTTAATAATATCATAAAGTAAGTTAGAGGAAAGAAACTGAACGGAAATAAAATATGGTGTTTTGCTTTGAAAAACTGTTTACTGCAATAAATGCTGGAAGGGCGGCGCCCCAACGCACTCCCCCACGAGCCGCTACCGATACTGTCTATTAGTTAGAGTATTTACTTGTGGCATATTTAGTAATAATACCAGTTAAGTAAACAACGTGTTGGTTTATTAAATAATATGTTAAGGTAATGTAATCAATACAAATGAAGATTAAATTTAAACAGTAAAAACTACATTTTCTAAAGTAACTTATTCAGCATGTTAAGAACATGAATATATACAACCAAAATCCATTGGGATTTACACCGGCTAAGCTCACTACGACCTGTTTTGATACTTACAGATAAAACACTGAATAGATCCAGATAACATGCTTTTTCTCTTTGGCGGAATTATTTACTTTGCTTTATTTATTCGAGTCGTTCATGAGATGCGAAACTCTTGCACCGTCTGGGAGATGGTAAAGGCTCTTTCCGGAAAAAAAAATCTTATTTGTCTGTTTCCCTTTACTCGAATATAAAAGCTGCACGTTAAATAAATCGATTCCGATGGGAACGAGGGAATTTCTATTTGAGGCCTTAAGGTGTTTGAGAATATTTTGGAAGCTCTTTTATTATACCACGTGATATCAATAAAGCCCATATAATATTGGTAGTAATTTCTCTTCTATTACCCATTTTCCAAGTATTTTTTCAAGAGTGGAAATTAAGGTGTCTCTTATTTTTCAATGTTTTAATTTTCTAACGCATAGGTTTTAGTTTTATTTATTTTACTCTAATACACTGAAATTTTTTTTACCTATTTTGAAGCATTACAACCCGTGCCGACTTGCGCGGAAAACATGTTCGTACAAGCTGCGCTGCAGGAATCGCGAGCTCAAGCCATTTGTCATTTACTCTCGGTTTGTCGTGTGTAATGGGAATGACACACCATGTCAGTGGAACTAAGAAGCACTAAAAAAGTGTTTTCTTAATTGGTGACGTAAATCACCAAATTACGGTGTAAAATTACCTTCTAATCGTCAAATTACGGTGTAAAATTACCTTCTAATCGTCAAGTTCTCGCAGCTTTATTTTTTAACATATGCAAGTGAGTAGTGAAAGTGAAAGTGCAAATCTTGTCATTCGGAAGTGTATTATATTCTGGGAAAAGGCTAGAATACCTACCAAAGCTGAACCTAACTGCGTGAAGAACTAACTGCTTGGCGGGTGTAGACAAAAAGTTAGCTGAGAAAGAAGAAAGAGCGAGGCAGATAAAACTAGACGAAGAAAAAAGAGAGCCACGCAAATGTCTTCACAGAGCTTATTGTCATATTTTACTTTACATGACTGTATACCATCTCAAGATGAATCTACCAGCTCTGAAGAAAGTCCTGAGGAACCTTTACATTCAACATCACGAACTGTAAGTTCTGTTTCTACTACCAAAAGAGCAAGGAAATATTTCATCACTGCAAAGTTAGTTGCATGTTTATATAGATGTCAACTAAGCGTAAGGAATTCTATTTATATAGTTCAGGCTACAGTAGAAGCACTAGGTCTTAGTGGCGACAACTACCGAATCAACAAATTTTTTATTCAACACCGAAAACATAGAGTGGAATCAATAAAAGCCGATTTTAAGAATAATGTACCCGAATTAGTTGCCGTTCATTGGGATGGAAAATTATTACCTGGCTTGGATGTGAGAAGTTCTAAAGAAAAACGTCTGCCGATTCCTATATCATTTGAAGAGAAGGTAAAATGTTCATCTGGCAAAGATCAAGCCAAAGCAGTTTCAAACGCACTGTATGACTGGAACCTAAGTGATAAGGTACAAATAATGTGCTGTGATATGACAGCATCTAAGACAGGGCGCTTGAATGGAGTTTGCGTAATATCACATCAAAAACTGGAACGAGAATTATTACTTTTTGCTTGTCGCCATCATGTTTATGAGTTGGTTCTTCAAATTGTGTTTGAATTAAAGATCCACCAAGTTACTAGCCGTCCTGATATTCCACTAGTCAATAAGTTCAGAGAGCACTGGAAGAACATCAATTCTAAGGCTAACACTTAACGAATTGGGGACGTTTTTACTGATTAACTGCAAAAATCCTTCGTATGTGACGATTATCGGGAACTGATCGAATCGATGAAAGAATTTGCAACAATTGACAAGTTCGATTTCTAATGTGGCTCTGAGCATGTTCAGTCAACATTTGTGGTATTTATCAGAGAAAATACTCGTATTATCACTCTTTGATGATGAAGTTGATGAACAAACTAAGGTCAATATTGTAGCTAACTTACAAAGAGAAAAACATATGATTTTAGGAAGAGATATGTTCCATCGAAAGAAGACATGTCTGTGTCATTATATGGTGAGAGTTTTGTTTGATCTGTTATTTAAATTTCACTGTTATTTTAATTAAGTTTGCGACTTTGTCTCTATCAAGAGCAAAAATTTGTTTTCGCGAATAAAAATTGACAGCACTGAAAACATATTTTCGTGGGAAGAAATTTCAGCCTATGTGGAAGCTAAAAAGAAGGTTTCTAGCTTAAAAGCAGTAAATGATACAGCTGAAGAAACTGTTAAGCCAATGCAAGGCTTCCACGGTTGGATTACTGCAGCCCCTACTACGCTGGGTACAAGAACGTAGAAAGATGACCTACTGACCGACGACTTGCGATGACCTACCTATACATAAATAAGTGTTCAAAAACAGTAATTTACGTAATCTATGGGGACCTGTCGGCACGGGTTAACATTAACCTAGGAACTTAACATTTTATATTTAAGTATAGCTTAGTACATTAAAAAGAAATACGGGGTATACGTTTCGATAATTGAAAGAATATTTTTTCGTCCATATAAGGGACACGCTAGTGGACATTCATTATTGAAATTTCACTATGAATTTTTTTCATTTTTTTTTCAATTTTTTCAATTTTTCAATTTTTCAAAATTTTTCAATTTCATTCAACTTTGGACTATTGGATATGCTATAGTAAGATAAATTATTGTCAGGTAGTAATGTTTTTAAAATTTGAAAAAAAAACATTACTTATGTACACTTCTAATATATAAGATTAAAAATCTGCACGAATACAAAATTTTGGTTGTCCTAGAACTATCCAAGGATATGATGAAAGACATCTTAGAATTCTTGCTGTATGAAATCGATATGAAAATATATCCTTGATAATTTGTTGCATCTAGACGTAGGACTGTTTCGAGGATGACTGTTAATCGCCATTTACTTGCGATAGCTGTGCATGCTTATCGTCCTTACTGAGCGCTTCCTTACAGCGCACTAGGAGGCGTGTCACTTAGAATGGCACCGAAATATAATTCAGTGGGATCTGGAATAAAACTATACTTACTTTAGAATGAATCTTGAGTGTATTTAGGGGATCACGATCGTTATAGGTACAGTTATTATTGTAGGAATTATGGTATGCGGACGTTAGATGTTAGGTAAGTAGACTATCCTTAGTAACCACAATATGACTTTCAATGCAGCCCATTATGAAATCGAAATATTGTAACCTGTTAGGCTGCCTCGGCTATTTGCAAGTTTATAAATATAAATTTGAAACATGTATACAACGCACCTGCGAAGCCTTGCAATAAGAAGATAAAGATAATCTGAGCCTATGTCTGGTAGAGTTACAAAGTGTTACTGTATTAAAAAGCTACTGTATTACCGATTATTAATTTTCAGATTTTTTGTAATCTATACTGAAAAACTAAAAAAGTAATTTTACCAGACAACAATACGAGGGTTGCTGCATTCGAAACGATAGATAAAATCAAATATTTATCATTGAAAATACTTTTATTGTTTTTCAAAATATTCCCCGCTATAATCAATACATTTTTGCATACGGTTGAAACAATTTTTATAGCACTTTTTCCATTCCGATTAAGGTATGTCCAAAACAATCATTCTGAAGACATCAACCGCTTCTTCTGGCGTTGAAAATCGTTGACCACGTAGTTTATTCTTCACAAACTGGAACAAAAAGAAATTATTTGGTGCACAATCAGGACTCTAGGCGGGATGACCTATCAATTCGATGTTTTGACCGGTCAAATACTCGCGTTGTCCAGGTGAAAAATGACTGCGTTGCACGTTGTTTTTTCTTATTTCTTCAAAGACTTCTGGCAAACAAATGATTGTGTACCAATCAGAATTGACCGTTCTACGATTCTTTAGTGTCACTGTAGCCACATGCCTATTTATCCCAAAAAACAGGCGATCATCTGCTTCGTCTGCGTCGACTGCTATTTACTTTCGGGCTCATAGGCATCGATCCAAAATTCGTCATCTGTGCAGATGTTGTACAAGGCTTTTGACGCACCACGATTTTATTTTTTGAGCATTTCTTTACACCAATAGTCACGAGCCTTTTTTTGAACGCTTGTCAAATTATGCGGAAACCAACCCGCGCAAATATTTTCAACGCTAAATGTTCATGTAAAATCTTGTATATGCTTGTCATACTAATGTCCAGGGAAGCCTTAATCTCACGATATGTCACATGATCACTCGATTTTGCTTGATCAGTTTGCGCACAATATCGATGTTTTCTGGACGGCCACGATTGTATTAACTAAGCCAGTGAAGTACAGTGGTTTTAGATGGTGCTTCATCGCCTAAAGTCGAAGTGAGTTGATCAATGCACTGCTGTTGAGATAATCCACGTCGAAAATCATAGTAAATCATGGCACGAAAATTATCACGAGTTAATTCCATTTTTTGATTGAGATGAAATTATGATGACATTCAACTGCTGTTGTCTCATTGGACGCAGTCCAAAGAAATCTGACATTGTATATATATATATATATATATATATATATATATATATATATATATATATATATATATCATACATTTATATCATCTCATCATCATCATCATCATTATTCAGCCATTGTTCATTGATATATCTATATATATATATATATATATATATATATATATATATATATATATATATATATATATATATATATATAGATATATCAATGTATATATCAATATATATATATATATATATATATATATATATATATATATATATATATATATATATATATATATATATATATATATATATATTTTTTTTTTTTCGTGACCGTTTAATATTATTCTTATTTTTTTATTTATGGGGATTTTCGGTTAGTTGATAAATAATATTTTTTCATTGTTTTGTTAACGTTTCGGTTCAATAACAAACCATCCTCAGAACAATTCAATATCTAATTAAGCAATTAATTTCCCAAATGTTTTAAAGATGTGACATTTATTTTTAATATTATGATGTTATGATCAAAAGTTAATACATTTCTATTTTTTTTACAGTTTTATAACCAGCATTAATGAAGGATAAAGTAAATTTTATTGCTAACAATAAACTTTTTCAGTAATCTGCGAAGGCTTTCATTTTATTTGCACGTTTTGGTAACGTTAAAGTATTATTCTTAATTATAATAAAATATATTTGGTTAGCAATTTAAATTAATCAGAATAAAATTGTTGTTGATAAATTTTTATATCTAAACGTTTGGGAAATAATTCGCTACTGAACACTAATAAACTAACATCAGGGCAATTAGGGTAATGGCTTGTATACCAATATTTACTCCCAAGTGCGATTAACACCTCCATTAATTTGAAATATTTACATGACTATCGATATGTTTAGTTAAATTTACTACAAATATATCAGATAAAGGTAGATATACTATAGATAAGTGTTCTTTTTTATATGACTTCTATTTTTGATATCATATAATTATTTTTTACTATTAACTATTTTGATATCTTACATTTATAAGTACCTAATTTCGATAATGTTTTGATTATGGACAAATAATAAAAATTTATCAACGAAAAAATGTTTGTTTGCTTTGTCTGAAAAAAAGTGAACTAGTAACATAGAAATGGTTTACTAATAGCCAAGATATTATGTTAAAATGCCATGGCGGCCACATTTTTAGTAATTTAATACTATCTCAAACTTCGGTAAAGCTTTTCGTATATCATAAAATTTGTATCGGCTAAATAAGTCACTATGGAAGGATGCCGAGTCCTGTGAATATAGATGATGTGATAAAACATTCCAGTCAAGCTAGTAGTATTGGGGAATTTTCGTAGGTATTTTTTTTCAGAAAAGGCGAAATGCAAATAATTTTTGTAAATATTTATTTAGTGTATTATGTAATTACCACTATAATCTATAACCTTTTGCCTTTTGTCAAGATTGTTTTTCACCTGCGTTTTAAATGATGTTTGCTAATTCTGGCCGGTTTTCTGCAATTGCTGTATTCAGTCGTTATTGTGAACAGTAGAGGTCGGTGTTGAAGGTTTGGCTATCGCGAAGAAACTGAAAGTGTTTCCTTCCAATCCCACCAAATCCAAAGTAAAATTTTGCATAAAAGTTACTTGTTAATCGCTGACTCTGGCAATATCAATGATTTTTCATTGCACGTTGTTGTACATAATCCACTTTGCAGTACCATTTATCAGTACCACCCACTTATCAGTACCATTCGATTCAGGAAGAACTTTTTTCAGCAATTTTTTTCGGCAAAAGATTACTTGAAGTGTCCCAGCAAATTTTGCTCACTAAGTTCGTGGAAAACGTTGTATCGGCAAACCTACATTGAATTCTGCATCTTCGGCCATAGAACCCCCCACCTAAACGAAACTTGTTTTTCCTTTAGACACCATTCTTGCTCCTTTTGAAATTGAAAAGCATAATGTGGCATAAATGTAAGTTAATGACCGACATATAAATCAACTTGACTAACTGAAGACAAATCAAAGCGAATCTGAACATAAACATCTCTATATATAAGATAAATAATGTAGTGGGTTCGCGAAGAAAATTATTAAAAAGCAAAAAATGTTCACCCGTGCTCTACGATGGTGCTTATGCCATTCTCTCATCCGCTACCCAAAGCGCTAGTAATCGTCTACCAAAACCGATTTCTGGCCTTAAGCAGTCATCGGGCCACGAACGATCCCACACAGTCTGACTATTGCGGCTGTTTACAGCAGAATGGTATGAGCTGCATGTGATTGCAGTCACCATTCAACATGGCCGATTGATATGGTCATGAATTTGGTCGTTCCTTCATCCGCTTTCCAAGCGCTGGGCTTGATCCCAACTGATGATGGTTTAAAACCAAAAACCGGTCTTGGAATACGCTGGTTGGCGCTTTGGCTGGCATATGAGGGAATGACAAATGCTCCAATGTGGAGCACCAGTGATTTTTTTTTCCTTTTATTACTTTTTTCCACGAGCCCTTGGATAAGTACCAGGTATGTAAGAAAAATAGTGAAGTGTGCTCATGGAGAAAAGTGGAGTAGGCTCGTTTGTTCAGTAACCCGGGGCTCGTACTGCCAACAAGTTACTGAATCGCCAAAACATTGCGGATGATATTGCAAGTGCTTAGTATCACCACATTTTGGACTGAAGCTATAGTCCCGATTATATTAAATATTCCTAAAAAATTGAGTGATCCTTGCAGTGTTTTCTCTGTGAGACCATTACTCCATATGATTATAGGAAAAATGTGTATTTTTTGTAATCTAAATATGTTTCGAAGTATATTTATTTTTGTAATATATTTCTTATCTAATATAATATATTATAATATTTTTATCAACGTCACGACCCATCAGAAATGCTGGATATAGTCCATGTAGGGTTATTTTCCTCCGTTCTTCCCTCATGTTTCTGATCGATGTCCTTGTTTCGAGCCTCTCGAGGTCAGCTATATTTAGTGGTGATAAGCCTTTATCTATAGACACGATTGCCTGATGTAAAGTGGACTGAACATTTCTTATATATTGTGTAGCCTTCGTTACTTGTAACGTTACTTGTAAGATTCAGAAGTCCCTGCCCTCCTTCTGCTCTAGGGAGATACAATCGATTAATTGATGACCTCGTGTTGTGACGTCTATATTTAGTTAATGTCGTACTAATACGCATATCCAGTTAATCTAGGTCATTTTCCAGTTTATAATGCCAAACGTATAAGTTAACGTAGGGATTGCCCCTATGTTGATTGCCTCAAATAGAGCCCTGCCTGTAGCCCCGGCTGTACTCCGAAGTAATTTATCTTGAATTAACTTATTCATGGCCTTTTGGTCATGTGTTGGTGCTTGTTCAATACCTGAGTATAATAAGTTATAATTTTTATCTACTGGTAGTGGTTTAAATTCGGTGCTGTCCATGAGTACAATATTTTTGGAGTATTGGATTTTTCCCGTTTTAACATGGGATAAAGGCACATTTATCGAGTCTAAATTCCATATGGGTGTCTCTGCTGAATGTCTGTAGTATTCTGATCTCTACCATTCGCATAGTGTTTTAAGTCGTCCATGTAGAGAAGATGTCCTATGTTTCCTTTTGAAGTTTTCATGAGTTTGTAACCATAACCAATGGATTCTAACATACAACTTCTTGGGTTTAATGCCAGACAAAATAAAAGTGGACAGGTGATATATGTCAGTTATTTCTATTTTTCAGATAAATATTTTGATAATATTGTGTCCATTTCTTTTACGGTATTTTCAGTTTTGTTGTTGAAATTGATACTCGGTAGTTGACGACGTTCCTCAAAGGCCAGACCAGTATATTTCATGCACATTTCCTTGAACAATTTCTTTAATCGTTGGTCTTGTGTTGTGTACCGAGCAGAATGTGTTTTGGAAGAACGTTCGATTGAATTTGTGTCAAGTGTGGTCTATTGCTTACGGGTTCGAAAATAGGGACGGTTTCTTCAACTACCTTATTTATTGGTCTGCTTGGGTTGGTGATGGATGATTTACTGTGATTGAGATTCTGTTCAATATCTCTAGCCAGATAGTATGCGAGCATAAGTTGCAGGTTATCTGTTATTTGTCATTGAACGCGTCGCTTATGGGGTTTGGGCGCTGAGTAATTGTAATCGCTGTCGTAATTATGATCATCAAAACCTTCGACCCTATTTTTAGATTTCGTGGTCTGTTTAGCGGTTGAGTCTCCATTTCGTGCAAGGTCGGCTCTTTCTCCGATTTCTTCAACTAGTGACTGTTCAGTCCGACCTACTGATGCAGTCGCACCATGAGGGATTTTTTTCATGGATTGCGTCCTTGGGAGTGATCTCCCTCCTGCGTAGGCCCTGATATCTCTCTATCTTTTTTTGTCGATGATTTTTAAAATAATTAAATTAATAATAGCAAAACATTTGAATTAAATTTTATCTAAAAATGAAATTTTTCTTCGTCAATGAAGCTATGCCAAAATAAATATTTACAAATGGTTCAATGATATTAGAAGCATTTGATGAAATACCTCGTTCAGAAAGACCTTCCACGTCGAATGAACAAAATATTGCCAAAATTAAGGATTTTGTAATGGTTAATCACCAATAAACGTCGCTGTAAAACGTCCAGATTTTTGGAAGAATAATTAATGATTTTTGCATTACGTCTCTAAAAATAGAATAAATACTGTTCCACAAGTACCACATTCATAACATATAGCACCGGGTGACTTTTTCTTGGTCTTCCTTGCTTGCGGAAACTACTTCGTGGACGCCATTTTAATCCCACCTTCAGAGACTCCGCTCGGTGCTTTGAAAGAAATTCCAGAAGTATATTATGGAAAGTGTTTGGAAGACTAAAAAAAATTACTCTGAAAGATACAAAATAAGGTAATGACAACTAATTTGCATCTGAATAAAATAATGAAAGATGGTTTATGAAATGAATGGGAGCCTCTTTGTATTTGATCCACTACTCGTTCAATCCACTTTTTCCTTGGCCTTCGTCTCTTTTTTCTGTTTCCTATTCTCCTGTTCGATACCTACCTTGTTTACTCGTTTCACACTGTACTCCTTTCTTGCGCGTTTGCTTGCTATATACGTCAAATTAAAAAAAAATCTTTCTTCACTTGTTGGATTTGTATCATTGTCTCCATGATACAAAACACTATATTTATACCTTTTGAGTGTTTTCTTAATCACTTGATGGAAATTTATCATATTTAGATTTATAATGTTCTCTTCCATTGTTTCCAATTTGTGTCCCATTGATTTTCTCTTTGTATTTTAACATTATTCCTTAGTTCTACATATTTTTTTCGTAGCCATATTTTTCCTCTTCAGGATATTTCCCTTCAATCACTCCATGAAACTACTACCCCATTTATGCTCTTCATAGCACTACTATTTTCATTAATTCAGCGAGAATCATACGAATAAAGTTATGGGTATTTTATTTTTTAATTAACCTCGTTTCCTAAGCTGTATAAGAAAAATAAATATTGGTATTTACTTTTACAAAACGCTCATAAATATTTCTCCAAATTAAAAATGATATAATTCTTGCAGGATTGTAATTCAATTTAATCTTTATCCTGAGATAATCGAAAAGCTTTAACCTTTACCGAGTATTAGTAACGTCCCAATTTTTAAACCTGCATCATTTAATTTGAGAGGCTACCTGGAAAAAGTTTCTATACATAATCTGTGGGTAATAATAATATTTTCGAAAGGAAATGATTCTAAACTTTAGTCAAGAAAACCAGCTTTGAGACCGAGACCGTGTCTAAATGTCTACTCTTGATTAATTCTAAAATTTCGCTTTGTCTGACAGATTTATATCCAGCGGCGATGTTAAGAGTTTACCATTGAATTAAAAGATTTATGTAGTCTTTGGTTTATTTATGTGTAAATCCTTCACTTAGTTCGCCTAAATAATTTTTTGTTTGTTAAGCTTCAGTACTTTGTATAATTTAGTGGCATTAAGCGTGAACTAAAGCAATTTGCCTTATTGTTGTATTATAACTAGCAAATATCTGTATAATCTGAAATCTAAAACTTGGTTTTACATATTCCCTCCATATTTATCAGAATTTTTTCGTTGATACCAACTGGTTATGAAATATTTTTAAGAGTAATTTAAGTGGTCAGCTTTTAATTTTTTAAGAACCTATTAAGGATATTTTTGAGATATATAAATAGTCGTTTTGAAATATATAAATAGCAATGAACTCCTATAATAGAGAAGAATATTTCTGGCCAATATTTCTATTATAGGTTTCTACTTAATAGGTCTTCAAAGAGGTGCAGACTGGAGCAAATAGCTCATAATGGAATTATAAAACTGACACACATAAAAATATTTCTCAAGAAAATTGCCCAACACATTAAAAACTTTTACACTGACTTTTACGCTTTCACTGCATCTGATCCGCGAACACTAACTACTCTAACCTGTGAAGTTGAATTAGAAGATATCCGAAAGAACAAAAAAATAAATATGGAGAGCACTTAAGCAAATGAAATACAGGGAAAGCTCAGGTACGACGATATATATATATATATATATATATATATATATATATATATATATATATATATATATATATATATATATATATATATATATCATCAAAGTGATCAACTGCAATCATTTGCGATTTGCGGATAATGATAAGGATTAGAGATACTGAATGAATGAATCCAAGAAACTGATGAAGAAAATCAACTGATGAAAAAAACATGATCTTGGAAAACCTACAGTTTTTATGTTTATTTAGGGTATATCAAAGAAATCCATACAGTTCAGATCAAATAGAGATTATGGTAAATTAAAAAATATACTCCAAAACCGTGATATAGCAATAATTATGAAACTCAAAGTCTATATATATTGCATGTATATTGTCAAAGGCGAGCTATGGCTTGGAAATCATATCAATGACAAAAAGCATCTTAAAATAATGTAGAAAGCGATGAGAGATGTTATCTTCAATGATAGCTTAAAGGATACAATCAGAAACGAAGAGATTCTCCGGAGACACAATATAGATTATATAATTACATGTTCTTCATAATTGAAATCTTAGTGAGTGGGATATGTAGCTAAAGATAGATGAATATCGAAAATAGCCATTTAACGACAAGATAAACGAAGCGCTTTGTCGTAGAAGAGATGGCTGGTAAACAAAATGTCTATAATTTTTATTTTTAAAATACTACCCCAAAAATTAGCGTCTCTTGCTGATTTATCATTGTTTTAATAAATTAGATTATTCATGTGTTACGATACATTATAGATTTTTAACGAGAGCAGTGCCACCATGCCAATTCACGGAATATCGGTGGTAAATTTCTCTAGCCATATAAAAAGATTTCACCATTAGGAAATTTAATGTTTTAGAATCCCTGTGAAATGTAATGCCACACTATTGAATACACATATCGATCAGGGTTATATGTTATCGATCAGGGTTATATGACACTACCGGGCCATAAGCCTCATCAATGACTTTTGGAGGATCTATTGGTGCTTTATAATTATTCTTAGATAATTTTCATCATAATTGTATTTGTTTACGTAGTCATATAAATGAAAAAGCAAATGTTGATTAAATTTCTACGGAATTGTACAGGGTTGTGTAAACGTAAACATCTCATTTAAAAATTAAAAGATATGCTAAATGACATAGAAAAAGGAACACCCAGTTAAAGCTTTTGTATTTTATTTATATTTTGTATACTTGTTTCTATTGACCTTAGAAATAAATGATCAAAATTTCAGCCATAGCAACGAAGCACTGTGTGTGCACAAAGCACAAAGTTTTTGGCACTGTTTTCACTTTTTCCTTAAAGATACATCATTTGAGTAACTTTTATGACTTAACAGTGATTTGTTTTACTGTAATTTAATTTCTTTTAAAAAGTTAGCATACCTAGAGTGTGAAGACGTGCAAATTTTCGCCAGTTGATAATATTTGAGTAGGGCCGCATTGTAGGTCTAAGCGAGGCCGGATTATGTTTTCGGGAAATTGGAAGAAGAATAAATAGGACTGTTCACACAGTATTGAGAACTTGGCGAGCGTGGGCTGCAGAAGGTCGACAACAACGAGCTAGAAGCACAAGACGCCGTCCAGCCACGACTGAACTCCAGGAGCGCTGTCTTGGCTTTTGCCCATAAGAGGCCGTTTTTCAACTTCAAGGTCAATTGCTAACCAGTGGTACGAAGAGCATAGAAGGTTAAATGGAATGCGAGCAATCTATCGCGGAATCAAATCTTTTGGGCCTGTTTCTTACAGACAATATCTGGCTTTACGGTATGTCGAAGAAATTGTAGACCCCAATTGACCCTTATTTTGAAGGAACCCAAATCAATTTATTACCTTGGCCACCGATGTCCCCGGAACTTTCCGCAATCACTAGCACGATGGATGTTTTCTGCTGATTGCGTTTCGTGATCGATTTTGTATTATATCTTCACCCATTCATTTAGTCCTCAAAAAATGTATCTATCAATTCAGTTAATGTTTGCTTGAAAGTAAATACTTTTTCGTAAAGTAAATATTTCGTAAAGTAAATACACTTTCAAAGTAAATACTAACAGTTTGTCTACATTCCATAAGTGAATATTACTCACACAGTGGGCTCCTTTTTTTTTAAATTAACCAAAGAAACTGGGCTCCTTTTTTTTTAAATTAACCAAAGAAACAAAAATTAACTAAAATTAACAAAAATTACCCAAAGAAAAAATATTGTTACTGTTGGAATTATTATCTTACATAAGTTATCTACCTTTATACAATATCACTTCAATTAAAAAGTTTCAAAAACTTATATATTAAGAAATGATCGAAAAAGTTTTTTCTTTACCGGCTTTAATAGCGTTCCTATTAGCAGCTTTTTATCACTTAATTCGGGATGCTGCAGAGAAAAACTTTCCACACGTAAGCTGAAAGTAATAAATTAGGGCAATTCTAATGAAATGGCCTAAAGTTTACCTGGGAAAAGCTTCGAGACAAAGACAGTATCTAACGTCTGTTCTTGATTAATTCTAGAGTCCCGTTGGGGCGATATCTTGACAGATTTAGATCCAAATGTTACGTGACAAGTGGTTGGTTTAGGGTGTTGATCACAATATATTAAGGTGGGAATTTAGTATGGTTCTTGGTACAAAACATACAACAATATAATCTAAATAGTTAAACTGATTTGAAAATTGAAAAATAATGAATTTTATATAATTTAATTGAAAGGGCTGTGCATGATAAGAGTATGAATTCCTAACAAGGAACAAATTATGCATATGGAATATATCAATTCTTCTATTGGAACCTTCGGTGTGAAACAGAAAATATGAAGAGTTTTACCAATAAAAACCAAATCACTTTTTTTAACTTCTCGAAGCGGGTTTCGCTAACTGCACTAGAATCATCAGGAGATGATTCACACTAATTGTAAAAGTAATGTTTTATTTATATGACAATCGTATCTAACAAAGCGCGTAAAACTCTGTGATCCGTGAAGTTAACTAAGCGTTACATTAATAATTTAAAACATTTACTGAAAAGAATAGTTCACCTTTTTATTTCCCGCACATCTCAGATATGTATTAATCTTGATTTGCCCAAAATGCACTCGATCATGAGCAAAACATAAGTATGTGTACCTTAAGTAAATAATAATTGGCCTTTGGATGCATAAGAGAGTATTCAAATAGCAAAATATAAGAAAACCATGAGCATGCATAACGGATTTCTTCCATTCGGATAATTTTTTCAGTTCTTAATGCAACGTTTCGTTAACTTCACAATTCCTAATTTTTACAGGGTTCGTTAGGTGCGGTTGCGGGCATGGATATTTGTGTATATTTTCGGTGTTGGTAAGTCACTAAATAACGCCTGGAGCGTTGACGTCACTTTAATTAAATAAAAAAAAAATAAAAAATCTTCTAGAAAAAGCTTCATCCGTATATATAAGAACAGATGTGTGAAGAGTAAAGTGTGTAAGAACAAAATCAGAATCTTGTTAGAATCATATATTTCGTTTTGGAATATATGCTTCCAGAGAATATAAAATAGCATGGTTTGGGATAAATTCTTCTTTTAAAACTTATCATATATCTCTCACTATTAAAACTATTGACAAAGAATACTGAAGCTATCTCTTGACGTCTACATTTCTATCTCAAAATTCGAGTTTCTTCGATCGTCGTGATCGTGTATGGCGATTCAATGTCTTCGATCATTTAATGTTCATTTTCATCTGCAAAATTGTAGCAATATTATTGATTATCTTGCCTTTCAACGTAAAAGCTGATTCACTAGAAAACGTATATGTATCTTCTATAAATAGTTACGCAGTAATGTCATATTACTCCACAAAACTCTAGTCTTCTACCCAAACAGAAAACAAAACCAGGCCAAGAACGTGGTGTATCGCTAATATTAAAACTGTTTTCAGGAAACTCTCTGAACTATATACGGCGTTTAGAATCATCAAGTGCTATCGCCTTTTGCGCGTGTGAAGATGAATTTAATTGATATTTTAATTTAATTGTTTAATTGTATATTATACGCATCAGCGTGTAACGTTATTTAGCGGCATAGAAGGTTATTGAGTTCAGTTGGAATTGACTCTATTTTATTATCAGGATATAGCTGATATAGCAATACAGTTAAAATAATATTGGAACAAAGACAAATACATGTATATATTAACTGAACGGAAAAAATAAGTTCTACAGATATATATATATATATATATATATATATATATATATATATATATATATATATATATATATATATATATATATATATATATATATATATATATATATATATATACAAAACAAATACATATGTCCAAAAGTTTGAAATATTTACAAATAGGATATCTACGCCTATAATACTCTAAAATTGTGATGGATATTTATTTTAGACCGTTGTTAAATGAAAATATAATAACAAAATAAAAAAATTTAAAAAAGCAAAATATAGGTTTTTCGTTTTTTGCCCATTACATTGATAATGGTATTTACCCATTATTTCAGTTCTTTTTCAATTTTCATGGCGGAAATTGAAGGTGTTTCCCAAACTGCTGTATCGAAAATTCAGAAAAAAATCCAAGAGACAAATGAGATAAAGGATCATCCCAGAAATGGTAGAAAACGATGTACAACACCTGCACAAGTCATCTGGAATCTACAAGTGGAATATCATTATCACTTGTGTATATAGTGTGGAGAAAATTCCACAAAAGCCAAATTGATCATTTAATCGACATACAGACCCATGGAGGAACTACTGCTTGGTAGTTCCAATGGTCCAATTTACTACCATTATCTCATAGTACTGTAACAGTAGAAAACAGTGTGAAGACATAGGGTCTTTCAAATTGAGCGGTTTTTTCAATTCTTGAATAAAAAACAGAATTTACGTTGATTTCAAAAACTTTTTATTGATAATTGAAGCATACTATATGACATTTAAACACGAAAGACAATATCTGCCAAATGACCACCTCTTTCAGTTCCATATATGTCCACTCTTTTATTAAAATTTTGGATGTCATTTTGGCATAATCGTTGCTCTACCTCACTAATGACTCGAATAATTTCATCCCTTAGTTCAGAAACCAATTTTGGATTGTTGTTGAAGACCTGATTTTTCACGTAACCCCAAAAAAATAGTCCAACGGTGTCAAATCACACGATCTTAACAGAGTGAGGTGTAGCGCCATCCTGTACATAGCTCCAGATCATTATTATTCAATTCAGCTCACAAAAATCCAGTTAATCATCTCACGATATCGAACACCGTTCGCAGTTACAACTTTACCAGCAGCATTCTGAAAGAAATACGGTCCAATTACATCTCCTGACCATAATGCACACCAAACAGTGACTCTTTTAGAATGTAAAAGTTTCTCATTAATCAGTCGCGCATTTTCCTCACCTTAAATGGGGTAATTTTGTTTATTAACATAGCCACCAATTTTAAAATGTGCTTTATCTAAAATTTTTTGAGAAAAATCATCTGTTGGTTCTTTGATATAATTGACAATGAGACGAAGTTTTGAATGATCCAGTGGCTTTAGTTCCTGTATTATTTGAACCTTATATGCCTTCAGAGATCAATCCTTTTGTAAAAAAAATATTGTGAACCTCGACTAATGGAAATTTCTGGGTTTTCAGCAATTACCACCACCAAATCAATATACTCTTGTAAACGACCACTACGACTATATATTGCTCTTCTTTTATCTTAAAAAATCAATTTTTTCTTTTTTTTTTCTTCTATTGCAACCTTTGGTGTGAAACACTAAACTCAAAGAGGTTTACCACTAAACACCGAATCAGTTGTTTTAAAGTTCTCGACACACGTTTCGCTAACCATTTTACCATCAGCGGTTGAGTTTAATCGATTAATTATAGTTTTATTGATATATTGATTAATTGATTGATAGCGTTTTCAGATGGACGATTATGTAAATCGTAAATCACGTAATTTTTTAAAAATATTTTTCACTGAGCTCTCGTTTTCATCAAAATAATTCAAGAATTTTAATACATTGTTCTATTGTCATGACTCCATTTTTATAAATGTTATACATACACTTCTGAAATGGGACCATAACACCCGTCAGTAGACTAGCAAGAAAAATAGTAATCCAATGGTAAAGTGTAATGAATGAATAATTTAATTATTTAGAAACACCTAAGCATATTCATTTGAATTCATTGAATTAAAAGTGGATTTTTTAAAAATTTTTGAATGTATTCACTATATATTGAATATATTTTTGAAATATATTCACAACTAGGTCAATTAAAGCAAGCAATCGACCAGAAGCGGCCTGAATTAGATAGAAAGGGCATTGCATTCCATCGAGACAATGTCAATGGAATGTTCGGTCCATGCACCGTACTGTCATAACCTTGCGTTTTTCATCTACCTTTTATTTATATCACTTCAAAATTACTTAGATGCCAAAAACTTTACTTCCTTGGAAGATTTACTTTATGTTAGCATCATCAGAAGATGATTAAACTTCAGATTGAGTCATCTTCTGATGATGCTAACATGGTTAATCAAACGCGCATTGAGAAATTGAAAAAAGTGAAAAAGTGTTTAGTGGTAAATTTCTTCGAAATTCACAATTTACTACGAGGGTTGCTATTTTTGTATTCGGAATAATAAATAAAAATAAATATTTATCACTGAAAATGGTTTTATTGATTTTCAAAATATTCTCCGCGATGATCGATGCACTTTTTGCATTCCATTGAGGTATCTCCAAAACATGCATCTTGAACGCATCAATCGCTTCTTCTGGCATCGAAATGAATCGCATCACATGAATTTCTTTAAAGACTTCTGGCAAACAAATGGTTGGGTACCATTCTGAACTGACCCTTCTACGATTCTCTAGTGGCACCGTAGCCACATGTCCATTTATTCCAAAAAACAGGCGACCATTTGCTTTGAAGCGCTTTTTGCAATTTCGAGCACTTTTCTTCTTCTTTCAGGCTCATATGCATAGATTCAAGATTCGTCATTTGTGTACATCTTATACATAAGTTTTGAAGCACCACGATTGTATTTTTTGAGCATTTCTTTGCACCAATCCACAGTAGCCTTTTTGTGAGTGATTGTCAAATTATGCGGAATCCAACACACACAAATATTTTTAACTAATAAGTAACTTTTTGACTAATAAATAATAATGACTTTAATTGCTAAATGTCCATGTAAAATCTTGTATATGCTTGTCATACTAAATGCTGAGGGATGCCTCAATCTCACGGTATGTCACATGACGATCTTGCTTTATCAGTTTGTGCATAGTATCGATGTTTTTTAGCACAACAACCGATTTTGGACGACCTTCTTTAAATTTGTCCGTGAGCGAATAACGGCCACGATTGCATTCACTAAACCAGTGATATACTGTGGTTTTCGCTGGTGTTTCATCGTCAAAAGTCGAAGTGAATTGACCAATGCACTAATCTACGTCGAAAGTCATAGTAAATCACCACACGAAAATTTTCACGGGCTAATTCCAATTAAACCACACAAATAGCGTCCATATGACGAAACGCTCTTTACGATCTATATATCAGATGGTACCTAGCAACACTATTGCTGCCAATTCCGGATACATAAATAGCAACCCACGTAATTTATATTATAACTCTATTTAAATATGTTTCCAATTAAGAAAGGCGCAACTCAAAATAATTATTCACATGTCTGAGCGTTCATAAGCCTAATATTAGATTAGAAACAAAGAAAATTAATTTATTTTCTTCGTATGCGTTAAGTTAAATTAACTTTATATTTGTGTTGAACTTTATAATTACCTTACTTTATAATAAACCTTAATTGGAAATTTTCTTCATTCATATTTTAGCTAAAATATTAAGCAAATATATCTATAAATGCTTACAAAAGACCTTTAAGAAAAATTTTATGCTACTTGGACAAAAATGCATTCTCATCCAGCATCAATAATGGTTTTAGAACGGCGCCTTATACTTTTTCCTATACTGCAAACTTTTGTTAGTTAGTGTAGTATTATTACTGGTTCTTTTCTTGCCCGAGAATTTATTTGAAAATAGAAAATTGGAAAGCATATCTCGAGCATGTTCTATTGGGCTCTGGTCCAACGACATTACCGTTCAGGCTAACCGATTAATACCTCCGTTCCTATATAGTCTATAAAACCAATATTGCCGTAATGCAAAGGTATAAATCATTTCAGAATTTCTTTGTAGTCATAGAATTAAATCCAAAGAATGAAGGAAGGTACTAAATCTAAACAGTTAAAATGATTAATAATAAAATTAAAATTTTATGAAATATAAAATATAAAATTATTAAATATAAAATTTGATATCGTAAGTATAAACATTGCTTTTAAAATATTTAGACTGCAAAACGAGAATATTAATGTACTTTGTAATGTAATAAGTAAATCAATTCGGTATTCATAAATCTGTTTGAAGATATTTTGTTCAATATCGAGAAAAATTATCTTCATAAAAGAAATGTCATAAGCTAAGAGAAAAGAAATTTAAAAGTTTTTGACAATTCAATTTCTTTAACTTAGTTGAATTTACTCTTTCCTTCCTTGTCTTTTTTCTACCTACTAATCATCCGTTTTCACTGTGAACCAGCATTTAATAAAATACATATAAACACATATATTGTTAAAATCCAGTCTAGGTGTATCCTTGAGAAAACTGTGAATTTCATTAATTTAATTAAATTTTCTATTTCCTTCCTTGCCTTTTTCCTACCTACAAATCAAATTCCCCCTTTCACTGTGTACCAACATTTAATAAAAGATATATAAACCCATATATTGTTAAAAGCCAATCTAGGTATATCCCTGAGAAATTACTGAGTTATATAAATTGCATCAAATTATTATTCTTAACTCAGCACATATAACATATAAAGAAACCGATTTACGAAATATAACTATCTTGAAAAATCGTCAGCTAAATTTGGGTCCCATTTCATATCAGAACACAAAGCAATAAAAGGAACCATATTAAAAAAAGAAAAACCTTAAAGCTACAATAAATACTAGAAACATATCAGTAAGTTGTAATAATTTTAGAAAATATATTAAAAATCTCTGTTTTATAGAATGACAGAACCTGTCAACATCAAAATTAGCCGCCCCATACATAAATGTACGCATCGCAATAAACACATCTACTCTTAAAACATCAGCTCTCAGCCTGGTCTACTTAGTTGCTGAATACTGCGCTCCAGCCTGGCTATGAGCCATGAGTATAATCAATGCCTACCGAAAAAAAAACACACCTCTACCGTGGCTTCCCACTCTCAGCACTATTGCTCCTCAGAAAGGAAAGACTAGTCGGGGAATAATAAAAAAAATCAAATCCCTACCTCGCAGTACACAATGACTCGACCTGTGGAGATTGGAGCCTAGATACCCCTACTGTCGTTAACAGAACAACTCCTGGGAGAAAATTTCAACCTAAATGCTAAATAGAGGGAATTCTGCAACATTTCGAAACTGTGTCAGGTGGCGCATGTCATCGAGCCTACAGCACCTTTACCAGGAATGGAGCTGTCCCGTCACGAGTGGAAGATACTCAACAGAATAAGAACGTTCTATCGCATATGCTGTGAATATTTCTATAAATGGGGACTGACTGGGTCACCAGCTTCTGACTGTTGAGAACCCCACCAAACCCTTCATAACGTTGTGGCTGAATGCCTTTTTACAGCATATGGAGGAGAAATGAATAATTTCTTTGAAGTCACATACTCCGTGTTGGACTGGATCAATGGGCTCGATTTAAAATTTTGATGTACTTATTGTAATGTATTTTTGGTTCTGTATAATTATTTTTGCCTTTTACAAATTAATCTGTATATGTGTTTTCTGTATATTTTAATATATATACCTGATGCTGAACTTAAATCCATGTAAGCCATATGCTAAATAAAAACGCAGTGAACAGCCGCTAAGTCTAGTATGTAAATCCAACTAATAGTCAGCCTTATCTTATTTGAATGTTCAATCGATATTTACCACCTATACCCCGTCACATTTCTCAAAACGCAGCACTACCTTAGCAGCAAATTGTTATTCAGTAAACATTCGACCGGGAGGTAGCATCTCCTGTCCTCATAGATTGAAATACAACATTACTTGTTCCGGTTGGTAGTTGGATGGGTAACTCTCCGAAGAAAGACCAGGTTTACATACTGCATTTCAATACGCAAGAGTGTAAAATTCGATAAGGAATCGCCCTTTAGTCCAACCAATTCGAGACTAGATTAGCACTCCTATGTTGGTCACTCGCTAGTTAGTTGGCTTTTGGCACGATTAAAGAATAAACACAAACTTAACCTAGATTCATAACCCTGATGATGGCGGTTCAGAATCCACATTAACCTGTAGGTCTAGTCACGAACTAACGCAACAAGCGTTGAAGAGACTAAAATAAATAAAATATTTGCCTAACCTTAATGTGTTCCATACAATATTATGTATATACAAAAGCAATGTACTGCTTAATATGTATATAAGTGAATAAAAATATTTTGGATGATTGTGCAAACCGTAAATATCACGTAATTTTCTAAAAACATTTTTCACTGAACGCCCATTTTTGTGAAATAATTCAACATTTTTAACACATTGTTGTATTGTGCACGACTCTATTTTTATAAATGTCATACATTACACTTCTGAAATGAGCCTAGACCTAGGCAAATTCACAACGTCATCTGTGTGTTATTCAACAATTAAAAACAACCGCTCAATTTGAAAGAGTCTTTATATACCAAAGAAATATAGCGTTGAATGTACATATATGTGAATAAAAAATCTTCATTGTATTAGCTTAATTTTGTTTATAATTAGTGAGAGTTACTCCATGACCTTTAGGTTCCTTTCGAAACATGTTAACACGGACAAAAATGTAAAGAAAATATATGTTAAAAAAATGTCTTTATTACGTCGAAATAAAGTTCTGCAAACTTTTAAAAGCTATGTAAGTGAGTAGTTAATGTACCTTATAAGCAACCAGAAAATAATGTTTTTGAAAGTTTCATAATATTAGCAACAAATTTAGTTCGTGGAAAAATGTATATCCGCCCCTTAATGTGAAACACGAAATAAATATTACTATGTTAGAAAATTCTCAGAATTAAATTTAAAATGTCTCAAAAGCTAAACTTGGTACACGTAAGTTCTAGGTAATATATTAGAGAACTATTAATCGAATGGCTTTAAAATTTATCGGAAAATAGCTTGAAGGTAAATGCAATGTTTAAACGTTTGTATGATTAATTTTTAAACCCTGCTTCTTTAGTTTCTGCAGTGTACAATCTATAACCAGCTCTTAGTGGATTATGGGATTTATCTATAACATATATATTTAGTGAATTTGTTTTTTTGTTATTATTGGATTTAATAAGATTCATTTTATCACATCATTGATATTTAACAGATTGTTAGTTTAATCTAAATGATAATAAGTGTATCAATGTGTAACATCTGTTTAAGTAGAATTCGAAATGTGTTCATCTCCATTATTATCTATGGTATTAATATAGAGGACGGGGATTTTAATTTGACTTGATAATGTTCTGATAAGTGAGAATGCTTGACATGGAAAAAATTAACCGGTTTTTTCTTCGGACCTCGTTCATATTCACTAGTCATTACTTGAGGTAAACGAGCGACGGTGGTAGTCGCATGCAGCGGGATCTGGTAAATATGTTGTGTGAGGGAAAGCTTTCAAACCCTAGCTCCACAGCTATGCTCGTAGCTCTTTAATCTTATTTATGATATGTAGTTGAGACCTGTCATGTTGCATAATTACTTCCCAAATACTGTTATCATTAAATAGCCTTTTGTGCTCAAACTTATTATTCCAACATAACAAAGTTGTAGAATGAATTCAGCAGAAATATTTTGAAATATATATTGTTAGAAATCTACTATATCGTTATAGAATAACCCATGTTAATTTTTCTGTTTTTGAGAGAATTACATTTCTTGATTTTTGAGCCGCTGCCGGTCACTTGAGAAACGGAATTGGACAAACGTCAATGTCATAAACCGATCTATTTTAAAAAAGGAAACAAATTATTCAGGGTTTTTTGGAGAGAGTAGACGTGGTCGGGAGATTTTGTTCTCGGTGCTGGGACAACGTGCTGTTCTAGTTCAGGTTTTGATATTAAAATATTTTTTTATATTTGACCCAAGCTATTGTCAATTTTTATGTCCATATTTCTAACATCAGAAGTAGGATTGAATTCCGGAGCCATCTATTTGTGGACCTGAGTATCAATCAGATGCAGAATATCCATACAAATGTTTCTGTTTTTTTATAGAACTTAGTAATTATGGAGAGTATGAAAAGTATCTCAGTAATTTGGAAAAATCTTCCAAACCAAAATGTTTTCGGTTTTTTAAATTAGGACATATAGAGGCAAACTGCCGTGTTAAAATACCAAAACCTTCTTCCGAAGTTTTGCCATCAAGAAATGTGCATCAAGGTGAATCATCCCCCGACAGTCTTTGTTTACTGGATCGATGCAGAACTCAAGTGACGCATGCTCATTTTGTGCTAAACGAGGTCATAATATTTTGAGCTGCTTTACCAAAGCTGCTATTGAAAAACGTCGTAGTATTAATTTTTGTTGTACACTAAAGTCGTCTGCAGTTACAGAAGTTTACGTTGATGGATACTGATTTCAGGCTCTTATCGATACGGGTGCAGATCTATCTCTTATGATGAGAAATTCTTTGAATTATTTGAAGATAAAATTGCGTAGCTTTATGCTAAAAGGAATTACAAACGTTACGATGAATGTATCAAAGAAATTTACAGCCAATATCAAAATTACGGATATTGACACTCCTATTACGCATGTCTTTGACCCCGATGGGTGCCTCGATTATGACGTTTTTATTGGGTGTAATTTATTTGAAGATCAAAGTTTGGTTACAATCACTGATCATCAAGGATATCGTGTGATTCAATATAAACTTTCTGGAATAAACAGAATAGTATTCCAAAGGGAACTTAAAGTTATTATTTGAGATTTTAGTGCCATGATCACGAGTGGTACCAAAGTAGATGCAGTAAATAACACTAGCCTTAAAATCTGTTTGAACAAAGATGTTGTTATCGCCCATTCTCCATATCGGATGTCGGAAAGCAAGAGAGCTGGTGTGCGCGAGATAACTACAAATTTGTTGTCTAACAAACTAATTCAGCCTAGTGAGTCTCCATACGCCAATTTAGTGTTGCTTGTGAAGAAGGAAAATGGATCGCAAAGGCTTTGTGTGGACTTTGGAGAGCTTAATCGGGTTATCATTAAGGGCAACCATTTAGGGTAGTCACCGATTGTAACGCTAGTAAAGCAACGGCGGCTAAGATGAATCTACGGCCTCGAGTAGCCCGCTGGTGGGTGTATTTGCCTTTTAATTTCTACATAATTTATCGCAAAGAAAGTGGTCTTCCACACGTAAATTACCTTAATAGTAATCCAGCCAAGATCGTTCGGCGAGCAGCTCAACAACTGGGCTTATATTGAACAAAAAGGTAATGGTGGAGTACAGAATTTGCTCAAGCAATATCGTGATGGAAATTTGGAACAAAAGTATATCGAAAAGTATATCGAAAGGTAAACAAATTAGTCCTAATGCGATTGAAATACTATCTACAGAGGTATGTGCCACGACAAAGTGGTTTGGGACTTCTACGAAGTTTTCATGATGAACAATGTCATGTTGGTTGTGATAAGACTTATGAATTAATAGTCGAACATTTTTGGTTTCCACCTTTGAGTAATTTTAGAAAGTGCTACATTAAACACTATGTAGTTTGTGCCGTTAAGAAGACTAGAACAGGTCCGCTACAAGGGGTTGTAAATTCTGTTGAGAAACCCCAAGATACATTTGATACCTTACACATGGACTGTCTGGAACATATACCAATTTCGTCGGACGCTTACAAACATGTACTAGTAATAATCGATGCATTCACTAAATATTGCATGTTAACAACAATGAAATCAGTTAATACTGCTGAAACTCGTGAAAAACTTCAAAGTGTGCTTGCCTTGTTTGGCACATTAAAAAGAATAGTAAAGGATACAGCTACATCATTTAAAAATACTAGTTTTTCAAAGTATCTGAATCAGTAGAAAATTGATCGTCATTTTATTACCCCAGATATCAATCGAGATATTGCTCTAGTGGAAAGGTATGTGAGGACAATTAGGAATCTTCTTAGAATTGAAACCAAAAATAAAGTCAGAATGGTCAAGCGGAATATGAAAGATCCAATTAGTGCAAAACAAAACTATTCAGAAATCAAGGCAAGTCAGTCCCTTACAACTTTTGTTGGGAATTAAAAGTTTGACATCACAAGATCTGATATAAGCTTTACTCAAATCTGTTTCACCGAATTTAACTTCAGTCGATAACAAACAACTTGAGAGAGCTCGAGTTGCCGAAAAATTATCATTGACACCGACGATGAAGACCTCTAACCAAAAACGGAGGGATACTATTCGATATTCGCTGGATGATTTTGTTCTGGCGCATGAGATTCCCAGATGCATATAAGCAAGAGTGACTATGAGTTTTTAAGTTCGTATGAAAAAAAAGATACTTGGAAATGACCATTATGAAATAAAACGAATGGAATTAATGACAAAAGCAGCAAAAAACAAGGGCATAGCCATCAGAGTGATCTTTAGAGTGTGATATGAAAGAGATGCTGCAGTTTTTAGAAACTGACAGTGAGTGAGTGACTGTGAGTCATAATGAAAATTTAAGGTTGGTCTCTATCCCACTAAAGGTAGAGCCGGGTGAAGGCTGGGGGTCTCCATAGATAATTTTTATGTTTAGATGTCTGCCTCAGTATTACTAATAGCATAGCAGGGTGAAGGCTGCAGTCTACACATATAATTTTTATATTTACATTTGTGTCTCTGTCTTGCTAATAGCGGAGCAGGGTGAAGGCCACGGTCTCCACAGATAATGTTTATGTTTACATTTCTGTCTCTGTCTTACTAATAGCAGAGCAGGGGGAAGTCTAGGGTCTTCAAAGATAATATTTAGGTTTACATTTTCTCTCTTTGTCTTGCCAATAGCAGAGCGGGGTGAAGGCTGTGGTCCCCACAGACAGCTTTTATGTTTACATTCTTGTTTCTGTCTTACTAATAGCAGAGCAGGGTGAAGGCTGCGGTCTCCACAGATAATAATCTAGGCCTACATTTTTTGTGTCTGTTTTACCAATGGCAGAGCCGAATGAAGGATGTGGTCTCCACATATGATTTTATCTATATTTTTGTCTTTGTTTTACCAATAGCAGAACAGTGTAAAAGATGTGGCCTCCACAGATACATTGTATGTTTAGATTTTTATATCTGTCTTGCTAATAGCAGAGTAGGGTGAAGTCTGAGGACTTCGCAAATGACACTTATTTTGACATAATTCCTTTTCTTTTGTTTTTTCACAGAAAAGCTTGAGGATATCTGGAACGCCGAGATCGACGCTACTATCAGTCTGACTGTGTTAGAAATGTACTACCAAGACACCAAAAGTTGTCTATATAACTCATGTTAGAATAACCCATGTAAGAATAACCCATGTTAATTTTCCTCTTTTTGAAAGAATTACCTTTATTGATTTTTCGTTGCCATTGAGCCGCAGCCGGTCACCTACGAAACGGAATAGGACAAACGTCAATGTCAGAAACCGATCTATTTTAAAAAATGGAAACGAATTATTGAGAGTTCTTTTTTGGAGACAGTGGACGTGGTTGGGAGATTCTGTTCTCGTTGCTGCTCGGACAACGTGCTGCCCTAGTTCAATATTGATATTAAAATATTTTTTTATATCCGGCCCAAATTATTGTCAATATATATATATATATATATATATATATATATATATATATATATATATATATATATATATATATATATATATATATATATATAAAGGAAAGGATTTACGGTTAGCATTGTTTGTTTTTATTTAGTAATTTTACATTATGTTTTATTTATTAATTTTAACGATTCTAACAATGACAGTCATATATTTTATTTTCTACATGCAGTATTCTAAAATTATCATCGAACTTAAGGTCATTGCTTAGCAGATGTTCCGTATAAGCCAAATCAGTTCTTTTATGTATATGTGATTGTATTCTTATTTTCGTTTTTTGAATATTCTGTCAGTTTGACAGACATTCTTTGGACAATCAGAATAAGTTAATATATATACTCCTGACTTATTTTCACTTGGTATTTTACCTTTGTTGTTTTTGCTGTTTTTGACTTATTTAGCCAAATTATTGTATATTTTAAATGCTACTGTGTAATTATGTTTATTGAGGAATTATGCTGTTTCATTAGAATTTCCCTATATACTTTCCCTATATACTTTAATAAAGTGTAATTTGAATACCCTAATAGATAGAAGTAGATTTATAGCTTATATGCAATTTAATTTTCTTCAAGTAAATATTTTAATTTTCTCCATTATGTATTTTTTATACAATAACTATCAATATTAATTGTAGAGGTTGAGCTAATTCTTTCCATGTACGTTTTTATCGTTTTTTTGTCTATAGTCTACAGCGTTTTTGTTAACAATTTTCGATATTTTTTTTTTCGGTAAAGACTATTGTGATGATTGCGTTTTGGTTAATTCTTTTCAAATTCTCCAGCGTTTTCTGTTTACAGTAGAATGCTTGTCTTCTGACCACTTGTCATCACTCGTCTCGGATTTCCATGATATTCCTAAGCTGCCCGTGTTTTTATTGCAAAGATATCTCGCTGGGATCTCTGTTTTTAGCAGTCTTTCCAATTCTATTTTCCAAGTCAGCTGGCTTGGTTGCAAGTTTATTGCTTTCTTATGTATTGATGTTACCTTATCTTTTCATGTCTGTGTCCAGGACCTGGCTCCAAGTAGTTTTGTTTCTACCCCCTAATTGAGAATTTGTGCCTTTACACTTATCTCTTTGTTCGTTAAATAGCGTGGTTTTATCGAGTTCGACTAATATAGTATATTTTGTTCCGACTGCAACAGAACATACATAGGACAAACAGACGAATCTCGGCCAGAATACAAGAACATAAAAACAAGTTAAAAAACAAACAAACCACTTCCGCTCTGTTCCAGCACCATCTACAAACAGGACATAAAATCAATTTTGAAGGGGCCAAAGAAATAACAAATATTGAAAACTACAAGATCCGAACAATCAGAGAAACCCTTGAAATAGAAGAAAGGGTGAACTAAATACGCGAAACGACGTTCGCAACCTTCCGAAGGTATGAAAATCGACTCTGAAAAGGGAAGAAACACGGCAACGTGATGACGAAGTAATTTAGGAAGCTTGCATAGATTAATAAGGTGATTAGTGCGTTAAGATCATGGTAATATAATTCACGAAGATACTGCAAGTGTGAATATGAACAACGCTACTGATAAACGTTAAATAAAAAAATGTTCCGATTATTAAGAACCATGGCGCTAGTAATACATGAACTGCGTCTATTTTAAAAACTTGCCTAAGATCGTATTATAAACTGCAAATACTTGTGTGCAAAAATATGATTGGAAGGGGAAAATGTAAACTTCTAACTACAAGTAAATTTTAAATTACTAGTAGTCAGAAATAAATAAATTTGTAATTAAGATTAAATCAGCTTCTGGTGATGATAACATGGTTAGTGAAACTTACGTCGAGAACTTTAAAAAAGTGATTCGGTGTTTAGCGGTAAATCTCTTTGAGTTTACTAGTGATTTTATTAATTTCTGATGTTTTAGTAAGTAATTGAAAGGATTAATGTAAAACTTTAAAGTGATATCTGATAAAATATAAAAAAACTACAATAAATACTGGGATATTAGCATGTTCCAGTGTTGATGCGTAGTTGTCAGGTTTTGTAATTCGTTATTTATCCCCATGCAGACAGGAGGATTTTCCTATCTTTCCCTAACGTAGTCAATAATGCTACTGAAAATTTTAACAAAACTTTGGAAACTAAATTCATATTTTGCATTAATCTTGGATATTAATTACTTGGACTATTTTTCTGCAATATTCTGCATTTTCGAGTTTAAGAGTCGCCGTGAATCGATATTCTTCCTAATGCGTCACCAGCTCAAGTTGCTGTCATCTTGAGAGGTCTGGTCATTGATCCTGTTCGAAGAAAATATAAATTAAATATTTATATTTTTTGTTTATATTTATATTAAAACTTTTATATATGTTTGTGTTACATATATATAAAGCTTTTACAAATATTGCTAAATATATCAATGTCCTTGGAATGTAATTTAAAATATTTTTAAGAACAATATAATTTTTACGAAATGTAATGGAAAAAGTTTTCCCTTTTCGGTTCTAATAACGAACCTGTCTTCCGGTTTTTATTATTTAATTTAGATTCCTGTCTAGAAATATTTCTGGATAATAAATTTAAACGGATTGGCCTTAGACTTTCCTGGAGCAAAGTTCCTGACAGAATTATTATTTGAACATCTGCAGTTGAATAGTGCCGAGTTCCAATATGTAAATTATCTTGATATATATAGAACCACTTGTTATATGGCAGGTTTATTAGATGTTTGGATGATTTATTTATTCGTGAATTTAACTAAGTTTAATTTGTCACTAGATTTTGATGGTTTAATATTTTACTTCTACTATTTGTGTGCTATATTCAAAATCAATCAATTTTAATCAATTTTGCTAACTAAAAATATCTATATTTTAATTTTAATTTTCAATCAGTTATCTTTGTTCAATTTTTACTTGTTTAAGTAACAGAATTTTTTGTAATCTGGAAAGCTTGCATTGATTCATAAAGCGATTAGTGCGTTAAGATCATGCTAATATGATTCACGAAGATACTGCAAGTATGAACAACGTTGCTGATAGACGTTAAATAAAAAATTGTCCCGTTTATTAAGAATCATGGCGCGAGTGATACATGAACTTCGTCTATGTTCCAAACTTTCCTTGGATCGTAATATGAACTACAAATATGAAAAATATGCTGGTGGTAAACTTTCCAAGGAAATAATAACTATACTTGTGTACGAAAATATGATTGTAAGTGGGAAATGTAAACTTCGAACTCTCAGTAATTTTATGAATTTCTAATGTCTTAGTAAGTAGTTGAAATGATTAATGTTAAACTTTAAAGTGATATCTGATAAAATATAAAAAACTACAGTATATAAAATATTTTTATATATATATATATATATATATATATATATATATATATATATATATATATATATATATATATATATATATATATTTATATATATATATATATATATATATATATATATATATATATATATATATATATATATATATATATATATATATATATATATTTATATTTATATATATATATATATATATATTTATATATATATATATATTATATTTATATATATATATATATATATATATATATATATATATATATATATATATATATATATATATATATATATATATATATATATAAAGAGTGGATTTTCAGTAGTATTTGTCAACATACATGACTTGACGGAGGAGATGGAAGAAGAATGAATGAAGAAAAAATGATTAGAAGGATGAGTTTTATGACGATGTTGAAGAAATACTTTATTAATTATCAAGAAACAATATAAACATAAAAATGGGAGACGTAACTGTAAAGTTAGGGAGAGAGGATATAAAAAGCAAAGCAAGAGAGAGTAAAGTTGGAAGAAGTAATGAAAGCGAGAAAAGAGATCTAATAAAAAAGTGAAAAGCACAAAGAAATAAGACTAAAATAAAATAAATAAGATCTAAAAAAAAATTAAAGCCGAATTATAAAAGTACAAAAAAGCCTAGAAGGAATTCAACACGATAACATTCAGATTAGTATGGAAAAACAATGGTCCTGAATAATAAGTGCCACAAAGACAGCTAGTGAAAGTAATTTATCTGAAACATCCTAGAAGATTTAACAATGGTCAGATAATTTATGTATGGAAGAAATAACTAAAAAAAAAACATTTTTAAATATAATCTGCAAACTGGAAATGTGAAAGAAAGACAGAATGTGAAAGAAAAACAGAAACACATATCAAGAAGAAAATCTAGTAAAAATCTATATTGCAATAAAAGGAGGTAATTTAAAGAAAATGATGAGAATAATGAAAATAATGAAGAAATATCATACAGAAAATATTGGATACAATATTTTAAAATTTTGAAAATCTATGATCAATGATTGAGCGATGTATTGATTTCTCAGCTGCACACTGCATGTTCAGTAATAATAGTACAGATATGTTCTTTTCTAGATGTTCTCTCGAAGGCCTTCATCATGGTTTGGCATAATATCTGGAGTGGCAGATGCTATCTATGATAACATGAGACATAGTGAATTATGGTTAGGAATACCAACACTAATTTTTACAAAAACGGGACACATTATCCTGATGTTAATTATCTTGAGTTTAGACACATATTTACAACTTAGACTCTTGTAAGGTTTAGAGAAATATTCATTATACAACACTATATCATATATAAAGTATAAATTAGCTTTTATATAAAATGCGAAAGGCAGATAATTACCTATATTTGATTTTCTCAGGAAGATACACACTCCTTCGAATATGTATAATTTATATTTGCTTTAAAAGTAGAAAAATAAATCCTACGAAGAAAAATCGAAAATATTTTCAACGCAATCAGAAAGATAGGATCGAAATGTTTTATAATAGGAATTAATTTTGAGTTTTAAATATCATATAAATAATATATTTATGAGAATGAAAATTATATATTAGATTTTAATCTACAACTTAAGCTATAATGTTTTCCTTCATCTGTTTTAATAGTGTCTGTTACATGGTTTTTAGCACTTAATTTGGGATGCTACCATAAAAACCTTCTACGGGTAAGCTACAGATAATTAATTAGGGTAATTCTAATCGAATGGCTCTAAAGTTTACCAGAGAGGACCTACGGGACAGATAGGGGTGAAAGCGTTTACTCTCGATTAATTATCATTTCGTTGTTTATCTTGACATATTTATATCCAGCTGCTCATTTCACCAATTGAATATACAATATATTTATTTACATAATAATATGCGCTTGTTACTTGGTTCTAAACTAATTTTGAAATCGATTATCGATTAAAAGGTGGTTTTATTTATTAATACATAAAGTAGAAATAAATGTTGAGGTTTATAAACGCGTTTCTATTTTACATACAGCAAGTAGATCGCAGATGACAAATCCACTTATGTTTGTTAAAATATGATGTTCATGATGTTTTATTATGTCGGTACTACATAAAAAAATGGCGGAAATCAAACAATTTTCTTAATTGTCACAAATCAGAGCAAATATTAGATTTTTTAAAATTTTTAACTGTAATTAGAGTTTTAACTATCATTTATTAGCAGAAACATCCAGGAGAACTGTCTTAATAGTTAAGAGTTTAAAATAATGCTAAATAAATTTTGATATTTTTTGTGCTTATGGTTGTGGCGGTGCAGGTTTGATTTTCTTGCTCAGTGTGGATGCTTGTTTGGGAGCTTGTGTTTGTTCTTTACGCCAAATATAAAAATCGATCCAAGGAGTCGTCTCTTAATCATATCAGTAACTCAGTTGGGCCAGACGGAAAGCCCTTTGAGAAGTTCCCTACATTGATTACTTAAAGTTAAAAGGCTTTTCGAGATACTAATGGTTAAGCATAAATTAACGGTTGAGTTGCTTTGAGAGAACTGACTAGGATTAATCGACAGTTAATAACCGTGGTATGAAGGCGGTACGTAAAACTGTTAAATACCCACCCATACTGGCCGATATATCAATTTTAAAATAATCAATTTTAAATTTGACGTTTAATATAGTATTAAATATTATTTGTATTAAAGTATATCAAAATATCATTTATACCAAAATGAGGCTGGCAAGAACACTCATATTAGTATCCCATTGTAACATATGCCACCGAGTCTTAGACTCTAAAAACAGCTGATAGAAGGCGTATTTTGGCCAAACTCAACATCACTCAAACACCATACAAAATCCATTCTGAAGTACTTCGGCTACATCATGCGAAGAGAGAATGATTTCCTTGAAAAGCTGGTTGTGTAGGAAAGATTGAGGGAAAAAGGCCTTGAGGAAGAACACACACATGTTACGTTGACCAAATCTCAGGACTGACAAATGTCTCTGGATATCACTACATATAAACGGCCGATTATCAGACGGCAGAATGGTGGCGAGACAACGTTCAATATGTTATTATTATATATATATATATATATATATATATATATATATATATATATTATATATATATATATTATATATATATATATATATATATATATATATATATATATATATATATATATATATATATATATATATATATATATATATATATATATATATATATATATATATATATATATATATATATATATATATATATATATATATATATATATATATATATATATATATATATATATATACATATATATATATATATATATATATATATATATATATATATATATATATATATATATATATATATATATATATATATATATATATATCTATCACCCAAAAAATGTATAAGGCTCACAGTGGATTATTTATTTTTCAAAGAAAAACTTAGTTTTAATTTAATGGTATGAACTAATTTAATATTTAATTTAGTAATGGATGAATGGTAATAATACAAAAATCTAAGGGATATTGTCAATAAACAAACTAACAATTATATCTAAATTACTGACAGTAGACTGCAAAATCTCCACAAAAAAGTTTTTGAACCATTATTTAATAACGCGTCATTCTCAAATCATTTAAAGATTTTCTGACAAATTTCATATGATAATTCAGTCTCCTGAAAAAACCTTTGAATATACTTTTTAGAATCTTTTAACTTTTTTTAGCCGAATATCCCTTAAAATGTAAATCGTTCGTTTTACTTAGCCAGGTTTTCGTGCAATCATGTTTGCCGAATTTTACAAAATATAAGAGCCTTTGTTGTTATATACTGGCATAAGATACATCAACATCGAGAAATACGTACAAACGCACTATAGACTATTCCCACTCAGAAAAATATTGTGTTTAAATTAAAATTAATTTTTAATGTCTGGTACAATATTTGGCAATTAAATTTGATTAATTATGATTATAATCACAAAAATTCGCGCCTACTCTAATCATAAATTCAAATGGTTATCCGATATTAGCGAATAAGTGTACAATTTAATTTCGGCTTTGAATAACGAATATTTGCTACCGAGGATGTCGATCACCAGCTCTTGATTTTGTACTTAATCTCTGTTAATCGAGAAATATATTGACTGCCAAATAATTAACCGACATGTACACACACAAATATATGTCAGTGGCTGTTTCCCGGTTGAATTCCAGATTTCTCGGTTCCAAATAATCCGCCAGAAAATCGCGGTCAGCCGGTACATATTGTGGTTTAATTTTATTTCTATTTTATCATTATAATAAATTTGTTTAAAACTCTTTAGAAAAAAATATAATGTTACTAATCACATTTCATTAAAATATTATTAAATTATGTAGTATTATATAGTATTTTCATTGCCGCAAATAATTATTTTCCATTATTTTAACTAAATTCAAACCATTGAAAAAAAATTAACTTTGTTACAAAAACGTAAAAAAAATTTTTTTACCGGTTTTAAGTATAACATTCCAATCATTAGATCTTTTATAATTTAACTTAAAAAAACTACCAAGAAACCTTTCTGTCCATTAAGAACATATCCATAGCGTATCGGGTAAAAGCTCCAAAATAATGTTAATTCTTTAAACAGCTAGTCTTAGTAAAGTACCATTTTCGGAAAAATTTCGGTGAGAAAATTATTTCGAGGAATAAGGTCATGTGATTTAACGATTTGAGGTTATTTTCTATAGTTTAGAGTGATTTTTTTAGTGCGTCCAAATTTTAAATTTAAATAAAGCAACAACCAAATTAGATGCCTTGAAATTATTTATTTTTACATGAAATAATATTCAAAAACATTAATATTTGAAAACAACATAGATATATAAATAAATAAGTATATATATATATATATATATATATATATATATATATATATTTATATATATGTGAATGTGTGTGTGTGTGTGTGTGTATAGAGCTTCCTAAAGCTCCAACCATTGGTCTACGTCGCAGGAAGCGGACAAGGGGTGAACCAGAACGTTTATTTCGGGAACAGACAGCTAACAGGGCTTTGTCAAAAAAAAACCAAGTCGCGTCTGAAGTCGCGTCATGACAACCACCGGCAACCTGGTCGGCGTCTGTTCACCTAAAGGACTGTACATCATGCTCCAGGAACTAACAATCTCTGGTTCTAAACTACCAGTGGAAACACTGGACCCATAAGCTTACAAGCAACCATGATTCGTGCAAGTAATAACAATGATACCCCAGGTGCTAACCAATCCACCTGTCGACAGATGCAACCGGGTACTTGGATTCTGGGGAACCTGGACTTGCACGATCTCAAAAAAAGTGGAAGCTTTCTGGCAAATTTTCACTCAAAACACCTACATACATTGGCACCTTCAACATCAACACACTGATCCAAACAGGAAAACTTAACAACCTAACATCAGAACTTGACAGGCAAAAGATACTTGTGCTAGTTCTACAAGAACCACGCATCACGGATGAGGATACGGTGGACTACGGGAATTATCGTATATTCAAAAGCAGGACAGTCAAACGAGTCGCTAGAGGGGCTCGGCTTCTGGGCATGGCCTTTGTGGTACACAAAGGGATAGTTAACTCTATTAAGGTGTTCACTCCCATAAACAATAATCAACGTGCATGCCCCACAGACGGGTACAACAAGAAAAACACCAAGTCTACAGAAAATCCAAAAAGAGAGAGAGACATTCTAGGCAACAGAAAGTAATGGCCAAGGTCCCAAAGGATGATCCACAAATTCACCAACAAGAACGGCATAAGACTCATCGAAATCTGCTAACAAAATAACCTGAAGATCATGTAAACATCACTCAGAAAATCTCCAAGAAAACAAGACATGGAGATCGCCTATGAAATAGATTGGTGAATTCCAGATAGGCCACGTTGCGATCTCATACCTAGATCAAAGAGAGATCCGATACATCGACACATACAGGCGACATCGACTCAGATCACTCCCTAACACGAATCAAAGTCAAGTTCATCACAAGGAGAATTCACCAGAAGAGGGCACACCTACAGAAATTCGACATGAAAAGGATCAAGGAATCCAACATAACATAGGAATGGGAAAATAAATAGGTAGATCCAAATTCCACAAAAAGACCAGGAACTGATCCCATTGAAAAAGAACACAAAACACTCTTGGTGGGACTCGGAATGCGAAAGTGCATTGCAGCGACGCAAACGAGCATTTCAGGAGTACAACACTAAAAACTCTTCAGAAAGTCAACATTTTTTTGATGAGACTAGAAAGCAGACCGCAAAAGTTATCAGGCAAACTAAGAGGTAGTACATGAAGGAACAACTAGACTCCATAGAGGAGAATTTTCGCAATTATAATACGAGATATTTTTATAGGACTTTCGCAAGAGACATCGGTGGATACACACAACAAAATATTTGCTTCAGAAAGTGGAATAGGAAATTAGCGCTAACCAATCAGGAGAATTGTCAGGAGCTGACACACTACTTCTCTGATTTTCTCAATTGCGCCGAACACAACCCAAGATTCCCCAAGGAAAATTGTATCAATACACACTCAGAATCATCACCAACACAAGAAGAGATTTACAGGCACATACACAAACTGAAAAATAACAGGACATCCGGTGAAGCTGGTATCACTGCGGAAGTGTTGAAAACCCTCGGACCAAACTCATTGCAGGAACTCATGCAAATTATCACGAACATCTGGCAAACAGAAAAATTACCAGATGAACGGAAATGTGCTCTTATCCACCCGCTGCACAAGAAAGGAGACATAATAGATGTGGACAACTACAGAGGAATCTCCTTACTACAAGTCACTTACAAAATCCTCTCAGCATGCATTTTCCAGAGAACACAAGAACAACTAGAACACAAAATTGGCGAATACCAGGCAGGCATTCGCTCTGGTAGTCCATGCACTGAACAAATATTTAACTTAAAAACAATACTGAAATATAAAGCTATCAGAAACGTTCCAATCATCTGCACGACCGAAAATATGTGTTCAACATCCGAGAAGAACAAGGACTCGACCCCAAAACACTACATGTGATCAAGCAGACACTAACCGATACAACCTCTAAAATGAAATTTATGGCAGAAATTTCCGAGCCCTCCCTGATTAAAACCGGAGTACGCCAAGGAGATGGGTTATCCCCACTTCTCTTTTACCTGGTCCTGGACAAAGTCATAAGGGGACAGTCATAAGGGGAAAGTCATAAGGGGAAAGGAGTGGGAAAAAGAACTGAAAAATCAAGGATACTGGAAACCAATACGACTCGGACGACCCAAAAACAACAAAAATCTCATGCCTAGCCTTCGCAGACGCCCTAGTCATACTCGCAGACAATGAGACAAGGGAAACCAAACAGATAGAAGTCATCAAGGAATGTGCAGAAAAAGTCGGCCTACAGATCTCCTTTCAAAACTAGATGTCCAAAATTTCTGGGCGAGATCCTCGAACCAACAGGAGGAGAGAAGATAGTGTAGAAGACTCGATTACAGAAGATGAAGGGGGTATACGGCAAGACACATAATATGAACAATAAGAAATACATACCCACACACACACACACGCACACACGCACACGCACACGCCCACGCGCACACCAAATTAAAATGGCCAATAGGAGGGGTCTTTTGCTATCTCCTCAGCCTCCATAAAGCATTATTAAACCCACAGGTTTTTTATGTTCATTTTTAAATCTTTTTTTGAAAAATTCCCAAAGTCAGCATTGAAACTTGATTTAAAAAAAAGTTATTGGTGTATCCTCCAAATAATTTTTTTTATTTTGATGTGTAATGTTGTAGGGTTCTATAAAAATCAGAATTACATGCAAGCGAAATCTAGTTTTGTTTATGGTCTCGCAAAGTTTTTGGAAAAAGTAAAAATAAATTTAAAGCCAACTTTAAATTGCATATAAAAAAACGAAAAGGTATCATGTTCTTTGAATACTTTAAAACAATCTCTGGTTTATCCTCTTTCTAATGGCAGGCATCCATGCCATAAAAACGTTTTACTTAACATAGGGACGCATTAGGCTGATATTCGATATACAGAATAAAAACTTGTTATTGTGTAAACAATACAGGCAAAGCAGGTAAAAACTGTTGTCTTCCTCATACACAATATAATTGCATCATCTGTCTCTCCCTTTCATTAAATAAACGGAAAACCAACTCAAAAAACGCGCGCCGTGGTTTCAGTTTTTTTAGTCGAAATTTGACTCTCTTTACTGATTAACGCAGCGTCGTTAACCTTTTAATTCTGTTATTTGTGTTATTTGCTGAGTTGTGTTAATTTCTGTTTAGTTTTGTTAGTGTTTTTGTGACATTTCGTTGATTTGTTGATGGCTGCATTGTCTAATGAAGAATACGCGGATATTTTGATGATATATGAAAGCGCTAATGGTGTTGCACAAGAAGAGCAAAGAATCTATCAAGAACGCTTTTCTAACAGACGCTTACCTTCCCGCCACACGTTCCAAAACACTTACCGACGTTTATGCGAAACTATATGTAAGAAACCCTATGTAAGAAAGAGATAGCAACCAGACTTCACTGCACAAGAATGAGATTCAGATGCATTTTCTATCTACTTAGCGTATATTATTTATGCAAATAAGTAATATTGAATATCAGCCCAATGCGTCCCGATACACAAAGTTAGCAAATTAGTGAAGTTAGTAAAACGTTTTTATGGCATGAATGCATACCGTTAAAAAGAGGATAAACCAGAGTGTTTTTAAATAATTTGAAGACCATTATAGCTTTTAGTTTTTTTTTCAATATTCAATTCAAAATTGAGTTTTAAATTTATTTTTACTTCTTCCAAAAACTTTGCGAGTCTATAAAAAAAGTAGATGTCGCTTACATCTAATTTTGATTTTCAAAGTACCGTACAACATTTCACATTAAAATAAAAAAAAATAATTTTGAGGCTATATTAATAACTTTTTTTCAACTCAAGTTTCAATGTTGACTTTTGGAATTTTTCAAATAAATAATTAAATAATTTAATAATTATAATTATAAAGTAACATAGATATGTATAGAGTATATACATTTTTCAGATTTATTACAAAAATAATTAATCTATTTTGGTCATGTTTCACGCCTTACGGGAAATCATGGTCAACATTTTTTGAACCAAATGGTAGTGTCTGTGATGCTAAGAATCACAACTCCTTAAGCATTTAATCGTACGTAAACGTACGTTTAACTACTAAGTAAACGTAAAAGTGCGAATAAAAATCCAAAACAATCAATTATACGTGATTCTCAAGAAGTTGCTTTCTTATGGCTTTCTTATGGCACTACATGAAATCTTCTTCATAAAGATTTGCATTTCAAGACATTTAAAATACAGTTAGCTCAATGTCCCAAACCAAATGACCATTTATTGCGTAGAAATTTTGCAGATTGGGCTTTCGAGCCAATTGAAACTGATCGATTATTTCATAAAAAAGCATCTTCAGCGATGAAGCTCATTTTTGGTTAGATGGTTTCGTAAATAAGCAAAATTGTCACTTTTGGAGTGAAGAATACCCATATGCTGTTCTGGAAACACCTTTACATCAACAAAAATTAACAATTTGGTGTGGTTTATGATCTGAAGGTGTAACTGGATCATACTTATTTGAAAACTAAAATAGAAATGCAGTTACTCTGAGGGAAGAATGCTACGGCAATATGACACAATCAATATATTGAGGGAATAGTTTTATGACCGTGTAATCTCAAGAAATGCGTATGTTACCTGGCCAACAAAATCATGCGATAAAATTCATAATAATCATAAAACACAAAAACTCAGTGATCTTAAAACCAACATTATTCGTGTCATTTTTGAAATACATACCGCTTTATGTGCAAAGTGATCAAATGTTTATATTCCAGAATAGAATTTAAGAAAAATCCAAAGGCGGCATGAAATTATTTTTAAATAAAAATTCCATGAACCAATATATAAAATTAAAAAAAAACCTTGGTATCTTATACCACTTTATTTTTATTTCAAATAAAATATAGAACTCTTTTTTGATAACCCTTTATAATATGTTTATTAATTATGACGGCGTACATACATATTAAATTATTAACAAAAGAAAACCCTTTAAGGTATTGAGAACTTCTTGCTATGACTTTGAAATAGAAATATTGACGCCGTCGATATGCCGCTATTTCATCCTTTGTTGTTTTTGTATATTATATAAAATATTATATAAATTATATAAAAGCGATAGGCCTATATTAATTATCGTCAGATTTGCATCAGTGGCCTTGATTCGCTCTTATCTAAACAGAAAGAGTATTTTAAAATCAAATTCATGGTAATTTTCATATTTGATATCACATTTTTTAGGTTTTTTTACCTAGGTTTCTGCTAATTAGTATACTGTAAACTTTTGTCGAATGAGTATCCATATCTGCCATATCCACCATATCATGAATTAAATTAAAATTCTATCTGATTACGACTGTTTACAGCGCTTCTGATATTGTTTATATTTTTTATACCTTTATTTAAACAGAATTATCTTAAATATCGGTCATTTCTTGCAATAATTTTGTGAACAATTGAACATATTCGTTTTGCCTTTCTACTCTTTAATTTTAATTTTTCTTGTATGTATACTAGACTAGGCCAAAGAAATCGACTATTTTTTTTTTTGAAAGGGCTACCGAAAATATTATTTGTAAAGACAAAAAATTATTATGAAAGTTAGACCCTTTAATACTTATATTAAGAAGTGTATCGTCGCGAGTTTCGGTTTTTTATTTGCAATCGCATCTTTCGTCCAAAACACCTTTCATCAATTTGAAAAATTTGAGCAATACATATTCTTGAAGGGAATTGAATTCTCTACAAAAAAAGGTCTCATTATAAATTTAAGTCAAACAAGCCGTTTCTATGTAATCGTGCCTTGATGCTTTTTTACAATTTTACTTTTCAAATTTGAAACTAATCAATATTTGAAAAATATATTAGATATTCTTAAAGGAAATTGAATGCGCTACAAAAAATGTATCTTAACATTTTTCGTTACATTCACTCGCCCTAAAGTTATTCAAGGTTAAAGTTATTTATCCTTTTTTTGCGTTAGACCTAATTTTTTTTAACTCGATTAAATAAAATAAGGCTTAATATTGAAAATACTTTTTTTTAAATAAGTTTTTCAAAAATTCATTATGAATTTTGAAATTTTTTTTTTTTACTTAAACAGTCGTTTATCTACGAAAATTCATTTTACTGTTATAACTAACTCAAAGAGTAAAATATATGCGGCTTTTTATTTATAAAGTATTTATCGTTGATATTATATACTTTTATATATGAATTCGCATTTTCAAGCTTTTCAAAAAAAAATCCCTAATTGTAATATAATAGAAAATTGGTAGTTGGCTATTATTTGTTAGTAATTAGAGATTTATGATCTTTTCGTTTGAAAAATATGAATTACAAATAAACACGCAATGATTTTTCTGTCTACTCCATTAACTCGTCAATTCCCATGCGTCTGTCTGAATGAAAAATATTGTTTTTTTGCGCTAATTAAAGTGTATACATATTAAAAATATGGATAAAAAATAAAAAAATTCAGCTTTTATTTTTTTTGCAGAGAGGTGTCACCCACAGGTGACACTGGGCGTAATTTATACCTTGAACTTTATATGACAATAAAAAGAAAACAACTTATTTTCTTCTCTACAGTTTTATTATTGTAAAAAGAATATGGATTTACTTATGTTAGGAAGGCATGTACGCTTTACTTCTTACTTATATTTGTACCAGCATTTGATGTGTAAACCTATATTACACTTAAAACACATTTTTCTTGTCCGTTTGTGACATAACCCGAGCGGCGTTGTGAACAATCTTTCTCCATATGATCAGCTGAACTGCCTCCTAGTCTAGTTTCAATTGAAAGTGCCGATTCAAGAGGTACACCGCAATTGGTGTCTTTAGATAGGGGTTTCCCGTATTTTTGTAAATAGGATATCCCGACAGCCCAGCTAAACGCTCAGTAGGTCCAGTTAGTACCACACTTTCTTTTGATTAGCCAAGCATTTTGGCAAAATCCATATAGTCCGAAAGTAAAAAGTGGAAACCACCATTTTTCTCCCCGTAAACCTATCCTCATGGAAGCGACATTCTCATCGAAGCGGTCTACGCCACCCATGTTCTTGTTGTACATTTTTATAAGTGATGGGCAGTCAACTTGTATTTCTATAATTTTTTTATTTACTACACCAATCCGATCGACTTTTTTCTTTGGTGACAATCCGTGACAATTAGAGGCCACATTGACGACACTATTACCATGCCACTTAGCTGCAATTATTGCTTGTGAGACCTGGTAAACCAGCTCACCCCTAGGTTTCTTTTTCATCTCTTTATTATTCATAAGGTTAGAGTTTTCCAGGCGGTTTTCTCTGATAGTTCCGGTTCCTCTAATATTGTTCTTGTGTAAATATTTCAGCAAAGCTCTAAAATGACAGCGGCACCTAAACCATAATCAGATTGTTGCTTCAGAGTCGGAGCAGTTGAACCTTGATACAATTCGCAGTTGACGATGTACCCTATACCGTGTAGCCACTGACCAAAGTTTGTATCCAAACCTGATGGGCTTCCGGTGGATATGTTGCTTTGTACTGTCTCCCAAAAAACGGCACAATGGTTTCGTCAATTGAAATATGTGATTATTCTACTTTTTCGAAATTGACGGTAAAATTTTGAATATGTAAATATTTTTGAATTGGTAATGCAATACTATCGCATAAATACTGTTGTATTTCAAAAAATCGATTTCGCCTCATTCTAGAATATACAAGTTCATTATGAGTATCCGCCTTTTTTTCCCATAACATCTTCATATATTTGGGCGTCAAATATCTGATCAGTAATAATATTGCAATATACACCCTAATTTCTTCAGGTGTAAGATTCAAGGTGTGATTTCTCTGTGGGACACAGGAATTGCTCATATCTCATATAAATTTTACTATATATTCACTGGTCAATTATTCAAATCACTCGGTGACACTCAGTTCCTCTTCGAAGGTGTCTAGAATATCTTCGTCGCGATCCCCTTTCACACAAGAAGAAAAAAGAGAGGTATTATTCGTCTATTTCTTTACTGTAAATTCCTTTTTCTTTTTTTTTTCTTTTTTCTTGAATTCTGGTTCTTGAATTTCATGCTGGTCATCTTCTATTTGCTCCTCTCTATTACCTTCTTCATTGTTTGTATCAGTAGGTCTAACCTGCACTTATACTCCTGAACGTATCATTTTATTCGGAAGGTGAAGGAAATTAGCTTCATTTTCGTCTCCACTGCGTTCATCAGTGACGTCACCATCCTCAGGAGGAAATAAGATCATGTCACCATCTAAGTCATCGTCAGCTTCTAATGCATCAACTACGTCGTTCGACGTCAACCTAAAATAAAAAAGAAACTATCACGCACACAGTTCAAACAGCAATTTAGTTTTAATAATGCCCAATGTCACTTGCAGGTGACACGTGCTATTTAGACCGTGTCACATTTTTTATTTTGAACACAAAAACAATTATTTTTCCAATAAAATTATTTACATTATAAGTTTGATTATGGAACAACAATTTGCAATAATAACTATTACAGTACTTACCCTTTTGGCATTTTCACAACAATATAAAGTCAATAAAACACTCCCATGCAAGAAAATGAAGAAACCGTTTGAAACAAACGAATTATTTTGACAGATAACATATGGGTCAGTGTTGCCAAAATAAAATTATAAAAACTACTAAATATTAACTTTTTAGTAGTAGTATATTTTCATTTAAATATATTATTTAATATGTTAAATCAATTCGCCAATCTCTGTCACCTAGAGGTGCCTGGAAATTGACGGGTTAATACTATTCATTTCTAATTCATAATTCGAATTTTATATGTATATAAAAGTATATAATATCAAAGATAAATGCTTTATAAATAAAAAGCCGCATATATTTTACTCTTTGAGTTAGTTATAACAGTAAAATGAATTTTCGTAGATAAACAACTGTTTAAGTAAAATCAAATTTAAATAAATTATGAATTTTGAAAACATTTAGTGATTGTATTTAAAAAAAAGTATTTGCAATATTAAGCCTTAGATCAAGTAAAAATTAGGTCTAACGCAAAAAAAGCGATAAATTACTTTTAAATTCAACTTTAACTTTGAATAACTTTGGAAGAAATGAATTTAACGAAAAATGTTAAGATACCTTTTTGGTAGCGCATTCAATTTCCTTTAACAATATGTTTCAAATATTTCACTTCATCAATATTTTTCAAATATTCATTCGTTCATTAGTTACAAAATTTCAAATTTGAAAAGTAAAATTGTAAAAACAGATCAATGTTTAAGGCACGATTACATGGAAACGGCTTGTTTACCGTAAATTTATAATAAGATTCCCATCAAGAATATGTATTGCTCAAATTTTTCAAATTGATGGTTTAGGAGTTTTGGACGAAAAATTGCGATTGCTATTAAAAAACCGAAAGTCGCGATGATACACTTCTTAATATAAGTATTAAGGCCTCTAACTTTCACAATAATTTTTTTGTTATCACAAATATTATTTTCGGCACCCTTTAAAAAAATAGTCGATTTTTTGGCCAAGTCTAATGTATACAAATATTCACACACCTACTTACATACTAAAACAAAAAAAAATAAACAAAACAAGATGGAAACCCTGGATACAGTAATGTCAGTAAATAATGATAACTCCACTTTTTTTGACAGTCAACCGCTACGGTTAGGGAACATAATTCCCGAACCATCCTATTATAACCATATTTCATTTTCGTATTCGTTTATGTCCATTGAAGTCTATATCAGGTTGTCAGTCACCGTCGATTGATATATTTATTGTTTCATTAAATGAATGGATTATATATAGTACTAGTCATCGATAAAGAATATTTCGAAATAGGTCAGTTTTGGTGCCTGCTTGACGTGTGATTATCTATTTCCCGCTGGTCCCGGCTTTTTTTTTAATTAAAATGTTAAACAACAAAATAATCAATTTTGTATTCCCTGTCATTGTTTACGATCTGCTGTTACCTCTCCACTAATTTATTGCTGTCGTTTTGCCAGAAATTACCCGGATTTGGACTCGAAGAAGTTGTTAAGCCAGTTTTTGAGTTTCTCATTGTTCGCGAAGGTTACACCCCTCATTTGGTTGAACAACGAGAGAAAGAGGTGAGACTCGATTGGAATAAGAGTATAGTGGATGCGGAAGAACTCCCATTCAAGGTCATTTAAGGCCTCCTTGACGATGTTTGCTGTATGAAGTCGTGCATTGCAGTGGAGCAAGATAATTTGATCTTATCGATCGGGTCTTATCAGTTGATTAACCTCATTTACACGGTGCAGCTGGACGAGGTAGCGTTCCTTGTCGACCATCTTGTTTTTCTTTAGCATTTCCCAGTACGAGATCCTCCTACTCTCACCAAACGCAGATCATGGTCTTCTTGGGATAGAGATCTTGCTTAACTCTCCGCTTTGGCGTATCTCCTGTAGCCACCTACTCCATTAGTTGCTTCATATTGACTTAGAACCATCATTCCATGACGATTCTCTACAAGAATCGTTGCTTGTCACCGCGTGTTGCTCGGTGTCGGACGACATTTTGAGCAGCTTTATTGAGACTAAATTCCTTGTTATCGTCAGTTAGTTTAGTTTGATTTGGTTTGGTTGTGGAGGAAAAATAACTATTTATAGAAACAGTGGGAACTTATGCAACATCCCATTATGTTATCTATTAATACACAATTATCAATGAGAAAAGTTTACTTTCGGTCTCCCCATTAATTTTTTATTTCTATTTTTTTTTAGCAATTTTTTCCTATCAGTTTTGTATTCTCTTTTATGTGTGGTAGAATAAATTAGTTAAATGTGTATAGAAAGTGTGATAGCTATTGTAATTATTATAAACTGCAATAATATAGCACTGATGGAATCTTCATTGAAGAATAAGTAATATTAACTATAGTAATATTCATTCCGTATTCATTACGTATTCTTTATTTTCCTATAAATAATTTATTGTATTATACATAACAATTAATTACAGTTGTTTGGAATTTATAGAAATGTCCACTATGTAACTAAAATAGAATAGGCTCTGTATATAATTTAAGTGAGAACCATGGTAACATAAAATAATATCAGTTAAAAATGTGACATTGATAGTTATAATAAAGGATAGCAGCTTCTGTTAGTTTTCTAGAAAAGGTTCTTCCAATAAAGCGTATATACAATCCACAAGTGAATTATTACAATCCATAACAGTTCTTTCAATTATGTAATTCAAAATCGGTATTTATTCATTATGTCATATTTGTATATCTAATTGCTATGGAAAGGTAACACTAGCTATTTACAAAGCTCACGCATGTGATTGTTTTCTTTTTAATATTACACTGCATATGCGAAGACGCAGAAATGGGTTAACTTTAATCCGAGGGAGTGGTATTCCATTAGCTATAAAAACTTTTACAGGCTGCACTGTAATTACTATTTATTTGGTTTGCCAATGGTTTTTATTTTGTTCTGTATAATTTAATAATTGTAAAAGGTTTTGTCAATCTTCAATAAGTCTTACAACAAGGAGCTTTTATCGCACGTGTAAAGTTTTTATTTTATTTTACTAAATGAATTTCAGTGAGAACTTGGGAAAAAATTGTAATATTTGGTTGTGCTTTTATAATTTTGTTAAGAATTAAAAATTACAGATAATAAGAAGCTTATTCCACACATTATGCTTTTTTGTAAGGTAAAAGTACCGTTGACAATTCCCGTAAGTGGTTTAGAAAGTTTCGTGACAATAGTTTTTATTTAAGCGATGATAATTGAAACTGATAATAGAATAAATTGAGAGTTCGGATAAATTTTTGGTATAAACCAGTTAATAGTGTCATCAATGCCATCAAGTCTATTTGGAATGTATTAACAATTAGCAAATTTTTGATTAGAACATCTTTAAAATTTCTTATAAGATGATACCATTTTTATTTTAGACACATCTGACATATTCTAATCACTCTATAGTAATGATGCAATGCGTTACGAGAGTTGCTATTTATGTATCCGGAATTGGCAAGAATGGTGTTGCTAGGCATCATTTGACATATACATCGTAAAGTTTGACATTGTTGACTGCATATGTACTCGTAACGTTTTGTCATACGGACGCTATTTGTTAGGTCTAGTGACTTGAAAATTTCATCTCAGTGAAGAAATGGAATTAACTCGTGAGAATTATCCTGCAGTGATTTACTGCAACATTCGACGTTGATTATCTCAATAACAGTGCTTTAATTCAGTTCGACTTTTGGCGATAAAGAACCATCTAAAATCACTATATATCACTGATTTAGTGAACTTAATCGTTGTTCGCTCACGGACGAGTTTAAAGAAGGTCATCCAAAATCGGTTGTTGTGCCAGATAAACATGGCTATGTGATATACTGTGAGATTGAGGCATCCCTGTGCATTACCATAACAAGCATACACAAGATTTTACATGAACATTTAGCCGTAAAAAAGATGTATGCGCTTTGGATTTCGCATAATATGACAATGTCTCAAAAAAGGCTCGTGTCGATTGGTGGAAAGAAATGGTTAAAAAATACAATCGTAGTGCATCAAAAGCCGCTTATAACATCTACACAGATGATGAATCTTGGATCTATGCATATGAGCCTGAAGGAAAACAGCAGTCCACTGTATTTCTCATTCTCTTTCAAAATGAGTCAAACCCAACAAAAGTTGTTCGCTCAAGAAGCACTTCGAAGCAAATGATCAACTGTTTTTTTGGGATAAATGGGCATGTGACTACAGTGCCACTAGAGAATCGTAAAACGGTCATTTCTGAATGGTACACAACCATTTGTTTAGCAGACGTCTTTGAAGAAATAAGAAAAAACAACCAGCCACGCAGGATCATTCTTCACCTTGACAACCCGATCTCTCACATATCGGACCGAACAACCCAATATTTGATCATTGCCATACAGTCCAATAAACTACGTGGTTAACGATTTTCGACGCCAGGAGAACCTGTTGATGTGTTCAAAATATATATTTTGGAGACACTTCAATCGAAATGGAAAAAGTACTACGAATATTGGTTCAAACGTATGCAAAAGTGCATCGATCATCGCGGACCATATTTTGAAAAACAATAAAACAATTTTCCGGGTACATTAGATTGAACATTAAAGATTAGAAGAAGATAGAGAATTCACCTCTATGATCATCCAACATGTGGCTAAAGTTTTTCGAATTGATAATTGTCTGTCACTCATGTTCATCCAAGTGCTCACTGGCCTTTCTAAACTAATTTAAGAAGTCTCTAGTAAATGAGCAAGATTAAACTGAATATCGTGGTTAAAACAATGTAATGCTATTTTACTATTGTCCGTATTTATCTGATTTGATTTTGTACGATTAGCTATTCCGAAAAACCGGTTATTAATTTCGAACAACTCGGACGATTTCGGCTTCAAAAAAAAAATCTTAACCATTTCTAACGTCTTAGCGTTCAAAATTACAAAGAAATAACATCTTCTATTTCTAATCTCATTGGCGATCGTTTAAATCTGATAACCATTGTGGATCCAAAAATTGTTTGTTATTGTAAAGTCTACAGTTATTGTAAAGTCTATATCCTAAATCCTTACTTTACCTTAACATCTCGTTAAAGTAAAGTAAGAATTTAGGATTAGAGGCACATCTCCACTTAAAGCTCTATAACGACTGGACCTACGGCATAACGTGGGTTCCGCTATATCAACTACCGACCAACCCCGATCAGTAACTTAGTTGGGCTACCAATTCTTGGTTTGTGCTTAATATTAAGTCTCACCAGAAGCCTACCAACTGATGACTGACCTAGCCTCGAATTGCCGGGACTGAGGGGTAATTCCTAGTTGCAATTTATACTCTTGCCTATATAAATGTAGTACGCAAGAATGATCTCTGGAAATGGTAGGTAATCCATTCAAGTACTAACCGTAAGAAACAACGCTGTATTTCGACCTTCGAGTCGCCAGATTATAGAAGATTAATCACCCGATGCTAGTAATGAATACGAAGATTATTAATTATAATCTAATATCCTCGAATCTTTCATATATTTTAAAATATAGATAATTTGACAAAAACAAAATAATGGCATTAACAGCGATTGAAAAGAAAAAAACTATTGATTAGGAAAAGTTCCAATAAATCGACTTTTCAATCACGTATTACATTTTACGAATTTCTCTCAACCGGCAAACAATCTGACATTTACCAGCCAATTCCTTATCCAACCGTCAGTTGTATCTCTGCTTGTAAGTATTTATTACACTTTCGGAATTCCTGAATGTTGTAAACCTAGCAGGTCTATCTGGGGAGATAACGGCAAATTTCCTTTATTGACTGCTATATGGATAGACCGTGCGGGTCATAAACGGGACGTATTGTTAGCGGTTTAGAACGTTTCCATTGAACCGACCGCCGGGAGATAGGGCCTCGTACCTGCCGCGTTTCAATTTGGGACGATTGTTTCTTATTGTGGGCAGAAATTGAATACTGGATTTGGGGGAAAATTAGATGTGAAGTAAAACGAGAACAATCTGATAAATAAGTTTTTCAATTGAATGTTCACAAAACTGAAAAAAAAACTGAGTTTAAATATTATAGAAGATGACAACACTCGATTCTAAAATTAATTTAGATGTTACCCTTTATTCCTTTATATTGTTATTATTTAATATATTATGTTGTTAATAACATATTTGTATATATATTTTAAGATTTTTATTATATCACATCGGCGGGGTCAGTATCATGCTATAATTTTGTCGCCTTATTAGGCGCCTTATTTTCGAGATATTTGTAACAGTTTAGTATAGACGTGTTAGTTTTATTATCAATAAATATACTTCAAAAGAACGTAATAAAATTGTAATTCACATTAAAGGATAATTCAGTTATTGAAACTCAAAGCGAATTTATCGTCATTCATACAATTTCAAAAATTCGTAACAGTTGCAGATAATTCCCGCATCAGAGCCCAAGAATAGTGAGGAGCTCTAAAAAGCTGCAGAGCTCTTGCAAATGCGGAACTCTTGCACATGTTGAGCAAAGTGTGGAGGAATTTTCCGAAATGTCGATTCAACGACATGGTATACAATTGTGAATACATGCACGCAGTTTATGTCGAATTTTGAGTTAAAGTATTCAAGTATTCAAGTATTCAAGTATTCAAGTATTCAAGTATTCAAGTATTCAAGTATTCAAGTATTCAAGTATTCAAGTATTCAAGTATTCAAGTATTCAAGTATTCCAGTATTCAAGTATTCAAGTATTCAAGTATTCAAGTATTCAAGTATTCAAGTGTTCAAGTATTCGAGTATTTAAGTATTCGAGTATTCGAGTATTCGAGTATTCAAGTATTCGAGTATTCGAGTATTCAAGTATTCAAGTATTCAATTATTCAAGTATTCAAGTATTCAAGTATTCAAGTATTCAAGTATTCAAGTATTCAAGTATTCAAGTATTCAAGTATTCAAGTATTCAAGTATTCAAGTATTCAAGTATTCAAGTATTCAAGTATTCAAGTATTCAAGTATTCAAGTATTCAAGTATTCAAGTATTCAAGTATTCAAGTATTCAAGTATTCAAGTATTCAAGTATTCAATTATTCAAGTATTCAATTATTCAAGTATTCAAGTATTCAAGTATTCAAGTATTCGAGTATTCAAGTATTCAAGTATTCAAGTATTCAAGTATTGGAGTATTCGAGTATTCAAGTATTCAAGTATTCAAGCATTCAAGCATTCAAGCATTCAAGCATTCACGCAGTCAAGTATTAAAGTATTCAATTATTCACGTATCCAGATATTCAAGTGTTCAAGTATTCGAATATTCAAGCATTCAAGTATCCAGATATTCAAGTATTCAAGTGTTTAAGTATCCATGTGTTCAAATGCTCATGTGTTATGTATTCAGGTGTACAAGTTCAAATGTTGAAGATCTATTTCTTACCAACAATAATAAGCGATTAGAATAATGTAATGTCATCATAAGCCATTCCCATGAAATGTCAATTTTCATTGCAATCAATTTTTCATTGCATGCCAATTTTCATTGCAAAATTAATAATGGGCGGTAAGGCTCATTTTCATCTAACTTTGAAATATTCGCCAAACCATATAATAACTTAAGGCCAAGATTTGTGCTGAAATTGCTACATTAACACCAAATATGTTGACAAAAATTAAGATAAAAAACTGTGCGTTCCAAAGGAAATATCACCACTATTGCTGGCAGTGTTGATGAAGATCCAATTCATCGCCGTTGGGTTTGGTTATTCGACAACGTAGTAAATATTGCGTAATTAGAACCTTTGATTGGTGCCTAACAAGATCCAGCTTGTCTATGAATTGAAACTTCCAACTCCTTGTTCCAACAGGATGGCACCAAATGTCTTACAGCGATAGCAACAATTAATATATTGAGGGAACAATTCGGTGGGAAAATTATTTCGATTCCAGTTGCTTGAAAAAGTGGTCGGAAATTGAATTGGCACAGTGCTCTTTATGAGAAGTAGCAGGGGCATACATTTGACCAAAATTTTTTTCAAGCATTAATGCCATTGAATGATATTTCACATGAAATAAATAGTTTCAAGACATCTAATTTGGTTGTTGTTTTGTTCGAATTTAATTATATGGTGATATTATTATATCCCCTTTTAATATTATTATTTTTTTTTTTGGATTTTCAGTCAATTATTAATAAATCGTTTTTTTTTATTAATGTTTCATTTTATTTTAAAACCATCCTCAGGATAATTCTACAATATATATATATATATATATATATATATATATATATATATATATATATATATATATATATATATATATATATATATATATATAAATAATATAAATCTATATTTAAAAACATACCAGCTATATTTTATTGAATAATAATTTTTTTACATTTTTTAAATTTTCAGTTGACATATTCATATTATATTTATTACATTGATAGATTTTATGAATTTGTTACCTTTATATTTCTTGTTTATTTATTATAACCTACAATTTTGGATTTTTCACTTGTAATGATATTGGATGCAAAAAAACATGTCATTATATATACAACTTAAATTATCAGTATCATTTCTAAAATTAATGGTATTATTTGTTTTTTATATTAATAATTTCTTTTAAATTTCTTTTTTTATATTGTTTTCAAGATCTAAATCTTTTTGGTATTAAAATTAAAGTTGTGGCCATTATCTATAGCATGTTTTGAAAGAGCAGAGACGAAACATGTGCCCTCCAATGGAAGGGATCGGTAGGGCCCGACAATTTGTATTTGTCAATTGGAAATGCCAGATGAGTCGAAAATTTTGTCGAAATGTTAATAACGTTGAATAACTTAGGAATATAAATATTGCTATTGATACAGGAAGACAGGAGTAATAACAGAAACTACTGGCCCATATTATTATTGTCCCAAGAATATCGTCTGTTTATGAGAATAATCACCAGCTAACTAACATGGAAAAATATGTCAAAATAAATCAGTCAGTCGAGCAAGTTGAATTTCGGAGAGGTTATAATATATTCGATACCACCACATTATTTTTATTGATTACGAGAACACTTCTGAATAATGACAATAGGTTTAAAAAACAACAAACGATATTTACATAAAAACGCGAGGTGAATGAATGGATTGTGATATCGTCGAAACTCTTCAGGTTGGCCTTAGAATGTATTTAGATCAATAGATCATATTTCGTTAGACATATTATACATTGCACATCAACGGCAGAACCATCTTTGCAGATAATCTAATTCTAATAACTACAACATTCGAAGGCTAACATAAGATAGTATTGAAAATGAATCAGCAGGAAATCAAAATAATGAGAAATTTGGAAGAAATAAGCAATGTAACTGTACATAATTGTACTCTCGGGGGAGTGTACGAGTATTCATACCTACAATAAAAGCTAATATCCAGCATAGTACCATACTTACTCCAGAACAATATATACAGATCATTAAAACAACATGCACAAAACAGTCGACGGTTAACGATATGGAACAGTACTTTGTTGATGTGGATAGCTTACCAACTAAATGGGAATTGGTGAATAAAAAAAGAACCTACTGAATGAAAAAAATCCATTTAGAGATGGCATAAAATGGATACGTATTGAAGAGTTTGGCAGTTACCTATATAAGGAAACATACGATAAATACACTCCTTTCAAAAAAGTTTCATTATTTAAAAATAAGCCGTCAAAAAATTATAGGTCCCCGTCAGATGTTGAATTCACCAGAATTCATTACAAGACAGGAAACATATCACAAAAAAAATGACAATATTCAAGATCAGCTACCAGCTACCAGCTACCTATTGGAGTGGAAAGTGAAAACCCAACACAAAAAAGAAGATGTGCCATATGATTTCAGCACATTTTTTATCATAAATAGCTAGAGAAAAACAAGATTACGATACTATCGATATTAGAGCTATTTTTGAATAGGGCAATAATATTGGTAATACAATATAATATTGAAGCATATGCATATTTACCTGATTTTTTAATTTTATTATATTCGGCTTCCTCTAAATGAAAATATATAAAAACAAAGTGTAAAAAAGTTAAATATAATCAACATATTCAAGATGTTGAAGAATGGAACTTTTAGGAAAATTAGAGATTGGTGGAAATAAATTGAGGGAATAATGTTTTTTGTCCTCATATTTCAATGTTGCCATCAAGAGAGAATTTTAAGGAGGAATTCAGGAATATTATATGCACATCATGTTAATAATAATACATAATCAACTCTAGGTACAAATTTACAAAATCCAGATTGCAGATTGCAAATTGCAAGTGTAGTATTATTTCTTGCCAGGGCGGTGGAATTTTCTCAATTTTAATTCCACGACAAATAATTAAAGTCAATTATTTTATCAGAATATATTATTATTTATCAGAATATTGAATATAAAATATTAGCATACCAATGTTTAATAAATTAGTATCTTATTAACGTTTTAAAACTATACGAATTTCATCCGAACTGCAAATATCTGATATTTACCGGTCAATACCGTACCCAACCTTTGCCTTGTTTGTATTTATTAGACATTTGGAATATCTGAACGTTGCAAACTTAAAAGGTTTATTTTGGGAGATAACGGAAAACATTCCTTTATTGACTGCTGTATAGATAGAGTGCGCGGCTCATAAATGGGACGTATTGTTTCTATTCAACTAACCCCCTGGAGATAGGGCCTCGCACTGAGTTTCGATTTTAGATTATTGTTTCTTGTTTTCGACAGAAATTTAATGTGATTTTGAAGATAAATAAGATAGATCTTGGGTGGTACTAGTATGGGTGAAATCAAAAAAACTAAAACATGGTAGTTGGCATAAAAAAGTAATAGTAGTAGTAGTAGTAAACAATTATAAAAAAAAATAAAAGTGAAATGTCAGTTTGTGTCACATGAAATCTAAAATTTTTCACCATTTTATGTCGCCCATTATGACCTAGTATTTATAAAATAGCTGCCTGTTATTGGTTCAAAGTTCTATATTTAAAAATATTTGACATATAGAGTTTCCAGAAAATGTTTAGTTTTTTGCAATATTTTAATTAAACAAATATCTCAAATATAACTACACTAACTCAATGAAAATGATTTAATAATTAGTTTGTCGAAATTGATATTTGCTTAATATTTCAAAAAATTTATTCGAATGCTGTTCAAATTAATTCGAAGTCATAAAAATTACAGCTATCAAATATGTACAGGATTAGCAGTAAAAAAATTAAACTCCTGGTTGAAAGGTTAACTATAATAATTAACTATATATCACTCAAGCTTTTAGAAAACTAGGTTCTGCCTGTCATGAGTCGGGAGAAAATGAAGAGTAATAGAGGAGTAACATCTGGATAAAATCCTAAAATATACAGATGGAAATTATCAACAGTTTTCAAAGCGAATAATGAAACCAAACCATATATCCCAAAGGTGGATAAAGCAATAAAACGTCTGTAATTCAATTAAACCACTGCGAAAGCAAAACATGAACATATTTGTTCCTGTACATGCCCTTATAGGGAAGATATCAGGGTGGTTTCTGATCCCTACGATAGGAATCAAAAGTTAACAAGACTGTCTGTACTTCCCACAAACAAAAAAACAAATAGCTAAACTTATTGGGCAAATTTTTAATAATTTATGACAATCTACAAGTCCAAAGAAGAAAAATTATATAGAAATATATAGAACACAAGAAATTTCTACAGAGAAAAGGCTTAACATACGATATTTGATATCCCTTGAAAATACTTTATACTGATACATAACCGGGAATCGCCAAAAGAACAGCTGATAATTAACCAATTGACATGCATTACCCCAGAAGCTTCAATATGATTAAAACCTAAAATTGAACAAGTTATCAAAGAACTCAAGCACCAGATACTATCCGGAGAAGACACAATCACAATTGAACAATGGAAATATCCGCATATATCCAAAACATCTGGACTAAAGAAGAACTCGCCACATAATGGTGAACCGATAAATACATGCTGCACAAGAATGGAAACGGAGAGGACGTAAAACCATAGAAGGATATTACCAGTAACGTACAAACTCCTCTCTTAAATGCTACAAAAGAGTCTGGTTTTTCGGAAGCAAAAAAAAAACAAAAAACAAAAACAAAAAATCTCAAATGTATTTAAAAATAAACTTAGAGACAGTACAACATCTAAGTCTAAGACATTTTATGATTTCATCGATTGGGAATTTCTTCTGTAATCCGTGAAAAAAATTGTCAATTGTCAATTCCTTCAGTTGTCATCAAACGTCAGCAAGTGTATCCCAAGATTATTTTTTGGGCTTAAGCCCTTATCGGTCTGGCTCGAGCTGAACGTTCGAACGCAACTGAAGGAACAACCAAGGCTACGAACATATACTTTGGCCATATCGGATGTCGGCTGTAGGCTGTAATCAAATACAGCCCAGGCCCCATTTAGGTACCAAGTATGCGTGAAAAGTTGCAGAGTGGGCTGGTAGAGAATACAAAAAATATTTAAAAAACAAGCGATCATAATAATTATCTGAACATTGCAGATATTGCAAAGTTGAAACAGTATATACCAGCAGAATTTACAGAATTTTATGACGAAGTACTGCAATGGCAAACTACAAACGAAAGAGTGTCTGCAGAGGAAGATTTTTAAAGAAAGTGTATTAATTATCTTTAATTTAAGTATTATGTCTAATTTTAGGTACCTAAAATAAAAGTTTCGCCAATTTTTATGGATTTTTATTTAAATGTTGTGTACCCAAAACCGTGAATTTCGAAAAGGGCATATCTCATAAATTCAAAATAACTAAACATACACACACACACACACAGATATATATATATATATATATATATATATATATATATATATATATATATATATATATATATATATATACTTTACTTTAAAACATTTAAGTTGGGTGGTAATGTGTTGACAACCTTTTAACCTTTTAAACCTCTTTAAACTTTTTAAATAGCCCCGTAGGAAAAAATCAGCAGGTGTTCTGGACTCCTCGATAGCCAGTTAATGTCCCTTCGGCGACTAATTACTTCTTCAGGGAATAAATTATGAATAGCTGCTAAAGAATCATTAGTAACATGGGAAGTTGCTCCATGTTCTTGGAAAAATGTATTGCGGTTGTATCCAATCGAGTTTTGTATTTCTGGAGCTAAAAAAAGTCCGGATCACATGGCAATAACGATCGGAATTAACAGTTTGACTGCGACCACGGTTATCCTCAAAAAAGTAAGGGCCGATAATTCCTTCGCTTGATATGGCATTCCAAACGACAACCTTAGGCGAGTGTATCACGTTTATTCACGTGGCTTTTCGCATGTGGAAATTCGATTTATCAGAAAACCATATCTTATTGAAGCTCCTAAAACGATTTTTCATTGTACTGCAAAATTCGAGTCGTTTTGCTGGATCATCGAGCTTCATCTCTTGCACAATAACACTGTTGTAGGGGTGGAAATGTAAATATTTGCGAATAATGCAATGAATCGTCCATTTGTGCAAATGTAGAGAAACTGCGCGGAGTTGTAGAGACTGTCAAGGGTCGTCTCTAACACACTGGTGAACGCGGTCAACATCCCTGCTCGTTCTTGATATCCTTTTGGGCTCAGTTGATTTATCCGGCATTGTGCTTTCAGTCTCTTCAAACTTGCGCACCCAATGCTTGATTAAATTCGCACTTCGCATAGTTCTCGCGGTCACTAAATTAATGTGTCCTGTACAGACGTCGAACAATTGTGTAAGAACTATTGTTTCTATAAAAGCCCATCTAGCCTGTGATACCACTCCCGTCCCCCCTCTGGCTGTGTTTGGCACGTAACAGTCAAAACAAAAAACGAAAAACATTCTGAGACACCCGTTATATGTCATTTTGCACGTATTTCCTCTATAAAATATTCTTTATATATATTTACCCTATGAAATATTCTTCTGTTCGAACAGAAGAATATTTCAAATATAAATAAGGCTTTAAAAAATGAGTGATATTCAACATTCTTCATTCTTCAACTTAAAAGCAAACGGATACTTAAAAATGATTACTAATTTTCTATTTTTACGGTTTCTAGTTTTTCGCCAATTTTTTATGGTTTTTTATTTAAATGTTGTGTACCCAATACCGTGAATTTCGAAAAGGGCATATCTCATAAATTCAAAATAACTAAATATACACACCCACACACACACACACATATATATATATATATATATATATATATATATATATATATATATATATATATATATATACATATATATATTGTTTTGTATTGAAACTTTCGGCGTGAGACACTACATTCGAGATTTACCACTTCAGTTCATAGTGGTAATCACTTTAGTTTATCGACGTGCATTTGGCTAGCCATGATCACGATCATCATCATCAGGAGATGATTGAATCTCCTAAATATGCTTACATAATTAGCGAACAGAAGAATATTTCAAATATAAATAAGGCTTTATAAAATGAGTGAGATTTAACATTCTTCAGTCTTCAACTTAAAAGCAAACGGATACTTCTTAAAAATGATTACTAATTTTCTATTTTTACGGTTTCTAGTTTTTCGTCAATATTTTATGGTTTTTTATTTAAATGTTGTGTACCCAATACCGTGAATTTCGAAAAGGGCATATCTCATAAATTCAAAATAACTAAATATACACACCCACACACACACACACATATATATATATATATACATATATATTGTTTTGTATTGAAACTTTCGGCGTGAGACACTACATTCGAGATTTACCACTTTAGTTCATAGTGGTAATCACTTTAGTTTATCGACGTGCATTTGGCTAGCCATGATCACGATCATCATCATCAGGAGATGATTGAATCTTCTAAATATGCTTACATAATTAGCGAACAGAAGAATATATCAAATATAAATAAGGCTTTAAAAAATGAGTGATATTCAACATTCTTCATTCTTCAACTTAAAAGCAAACGGATACTTAAAAATGATTACTAATTTTCTATTTTTACGGTTAGTGTTATTGATAGTGTAAGATTTATGAACCGAGGTTTGTGTAAATATCTGGAGGATATATTCATATTTTTCTAAATTATTGTTAATTCATGAATTACAGTTTCTAATATAGTTGCCCTTAACTGACAAAAGTAGAGTACTGTCGTATTCGTAATTTAGTATTATGATTTATGAATTGTTGTCTAACATACTAGCCTTTGGGCGAAAATTACCATCTGTGTACCGAAAATGATCGTATTTTTACCTTTTCTAACATAAAGATTATGGTTGAAGTTTATTGGGATTCTGAATTTTTTGTAATTATTATTAACGCTTTAAATGGTCACGATTGATCTGATGCGATTTGTCTCGGCAGTATCTTGAAGCTGAACATTTAAGAGGGATATAAATAATACAGCAAATTAAATTTTCATTGCTGATCTGGTCTGAAACTTATGTATTAACACTGAATACTGTATTATTTTTTTTTATATAACAATAATATGTTTAAATAAAGGAACTTATATCCAAATTCCGACTATAATATAACGAAAATATTCAATATCGTAGAAATATTCAATACAGTGAAAATATACAATATAGTGGAAATTTAGATGTGAATCTCGGTTTGTATTTTTAACAAGAATTCCCATTAAGTATCGGCCATCTCAGTAAATTAAATAATATAGTTTTAATGACAAGTATGCATTTAGATTGTATGTTGTGCTACAAAAAATTTTTCATTTCCCTCACATCTAAAGTGGGCAACGTATTCTTTATAGAGGAAATACGTACAAAATGACATATAACGGGTGTCTCAGAATGTTTTTCGTTTTTTGTTTTGACTGTTACGTGCCAAACACACCCAGAGGGGGGACGGGAGTGGTATCACAGGCTAGATGGGCTTTTATAGAAACAATAGTTCTTACACAATTGTTCGACGTCTGTACAGGACACATTTTAATTTAGTGACCGCGAGAACTATGCCAAGTGCGAATTTAATCAAGCATTGGGTGCGCAAGTTTGAAGAGACTGAAAGCACAATGCCGGATAAATCAACTGAGGCCAAAAGGATATCAAGAACGAGCAGGGATGTTGACCGCGTTCACCAGTGTGTTAGAGACGACCCTTGACAGTCTCTACAATTCCGCGCAGTTTCTCTACATTTGCACAAATTGACGATTCATTGCATTATTCGCAAATATTTACATTTCCACCCCTACAACAGTGTTATTGTGCAAGAGATGAAGCTCGATGATCCAGCAAAACGACTCGAATTTTGCAGTACAATGAAATATCGTTTTAGGAGCTTCAATAAGATCTGGTTTTCTGATAAATCGAATTTCCACATGCGAAAAGCCACGTGAATAAACGTGATACACTCGCCTAAGGTTGTCGTTTGGAATGCCATATCAAGCGAAGGAATTATTGGCCCTTACTTTTTTGAGGATAACCGTGGTCGCAGTCAAACTGTTAATTCCGATCGTTATTGCCATGTGATCCGGACTTTTTTTAGCTCCAGAAATACAAAACTCGATTGGATACAACCGCAATACATTTTTCCAAGAAGATGGAGTAACTTCCCATGTTACTAATGATTCTTTAGCAGCTATTCATAATTTATTTCCTGAAGAAGTAATTAGTCGCCGAAGGGACATTAACTGGCTATCGAGGAGTCCAGAACACCTGCTGATTTTTTCCTACGGTGCTATTTAAAAAGTTTAAAGAGGTTTAAAAGGTTAAAAGGTTGTCAACACATTACCACCCAACTTAAATGTTTTAAAGTAAAGAATAACAGACAAAATCCACGTGATTACAAGAGCGATGCTCCAACGACTGACTGAACATTTTAGTTCAAGGCTAAATGAGTTTAAAGAAGTGAATGATGCGCATTAACGGATAGTTGTTTTTCATAAATACAAATTAGCAGCAGTTAAACAAGTTTGAATTAATTCTGATGTTTTATTTTTTACGTATCAAAAACGAAAAACATTCTGATACACCCTTTACATACAAAAAGACATGTGAATGTATCAAATCCAAAAGTTTTTTAGCTGTATGGAAAGCTGCTGGAGTGTGTATACTTTAGACTACATCCAATTTATAATGCTGATGAATCAGACCTATTTACTGAACAAAAACCCAAAAAGATATTGTCAACTACTGGAAAGAGGCAAGTTGGTGTTATAACCAGTGTAGAGAACCAGTGCGATATGATATTTCCGAAGAAAAATATGAAAAATGAACTTGACGAACCTCCTCCTGGAACTTTAGGTGTAGTTCAACAATCAGGATAAAGAGGTATTGACGATAAGCTAATTTTGTTTGTCGACAATCATGCAAGTCATAAAGGGATTAAAACTTTAGAATGTGCGAAACAAACTGGTATTCATATTAGTTGTCTCATATCACTCATCTCATGCAGCCTCTTGATGTTCCTTTTGTCGCGCCCTTCAAATCTTACTTTAACCAAGAAATATCCGAGCGGCTGAAAGCACACCCTGGACGTGTTGGTACACAATTTTAGATTGCCGGTCTGTTCAACGAAGCATACGGCAAGGCAGCTGCAGTGCAAAGTGGTTGTCACGGATTTAAAAGCACTGGTATTTGGCCTTTAAATCCTGAAATATTTGGAGATTATATATGGGAACCTGCGGAAACTACAAACATACCGTTAGAAAACACCTCCAATAAGCGACCTCACCAGCAAACGACTCATGGTCATATGTCCACTGCTAGGCCAACTACACAGCAACAAGACGATTCATTTTTTACTTCATCTAATAAACGTTCTTCAAGTTGCTATGACTACACAACCTCAATTTCAGCTACAGCGATCCCGTGCCGTGACACCTATCAAAAATAATGCAGCTGAAATAGCAGCGACTACCAAACAACAAGCCGACAATTTAACTGAGGTTCCAGCTGTAAACACTGATCAAGAAGTTATTTTAACTCCTCTTTCAAATGAAAATCATCCATCTGCTGCTGATAAAGACCATCAATCGTCCTCTATTCTTGGTTTCCCTATTGAGGAGATTTCTCCAGCCTCGAAACGATGTTTTATTAGCGGGCAAGGGAAACGTAAACAAAGACTCAGCAGACCTCTTTAGTTATAACTTCTACTCCTAATATAAAGGAAATTTAACCGAAAAATAAACCCAAAGTTCTTCCAGCAAAGAGGAGACGAAATCTCATTAAAAAGTTATTTAAAGACGACAGTGAAGAAGAAAATTTACATAACAACCACAAGATGATGAAGAGGACTGTCCTTGCATATATTGCAATGATCTTTTTACACGATCTAAGCCTAGATAAGACTTGTTGCCATGCTTAAATTGTTCGCATTGGGCTCATGTTTCTTGTACTGACGTTCCTAGAAGAACCAAGCGTTTCATTTGTGAACTTTGTCAATAATTGTACTGTTTTAACGTGTACGTCATTTTGTCTATATGTCCATATGTCATGTCATTTTGTCTATAGCATATGGACAAAATGGATTTTAGCTGATCTCAGTGAAACCAAGAATATATTTTATTCTCTTATTTTTATCCTATAAATGTTTGTTAGTTTTAATAAATAAAGAACCAAAGATGATTGATGTACAATATGACTGTACTGTGTGTTACCAATAAAGAGTTATTTCCCCTACCTGGTTAAAATATATGGATTTTTTAGTTTGCCCGAATCCGGTGAATACGGTGGATGTTGTAATAATTTGAACTATAATTCCATGATTTCGCATTGCACGCAGTGCACCCGTATATTGTCTTGATGGAAGAGGATCTTTTTCTTTTTCAAATGAGGACGATTTTTCTTGATTTCTTCGCTCAACCGGTGCAATAACGACACATAATTCTCTTCAGTTATTGTTTTTCCTTTGTCCAAGTAATCAATGTAGATGATTCCGCGTGCATCCCAAAAACTGTGGCCATAACCTTGCCGGCTAATTTCACCGTCTTGGCCTTCTTCGGAGCCCGTTCGCCTTCAAAAATTCACTGTTTTGATTGCCCCTTTATCTCTGGAATATAGTAGTGTATCCATGTTTCGTCCACAAGTATGTATCGACACAGAAACTCATCAGAATTGCGACGAAAAGCGCCAAAACCTCAGAGTCGACCACACGATTGCCGAAAGCAAACGCTCATCTTGCCGAAATTTTTTTCACACCCAATTTTTGACGTATACCCAACCTATACCTTGAGATAAGCCTGTGGCCTCAACTATTTCATGCACTTTGATTTGTCGATCACTTAAAACCATGTCGTGGATCATGTCAATCATTTCGGGAGTAGTCACTTCCACTGGACGTCCCGAACGATGTTCATCTTTTGTGGATGTACGGCCACATTTAAACTTATTTACCCAATTATAAAGTTGCAAACCCAGGAGCAGACGTGCCTTGAACTTCGTCCGACTTAACTTTGATCTCTTATCAGTGTTAAGCCTTTTTAATATAAGTGTTTAATCACCACTCCAAACTCACTTTTTTCTATTTTTCTAAATAAACGAACGTTTCTTGCTTCAATCGACAATAAAAATGAAACCATGTGAATATAACTGAGACTTTGACAGCTATCTGGAGCGCCATCTCTTGATTTCCTAAGGATTTATTGAACGACCCTCGTACCATTTAAGTTCTTAACAAGTTTCCATTTTCAGTGTTCTGTGCCCCAAACTTATTCAGTCTTTTATGGTATATATAATCGCTTAACCGAGAGATGTATTCGCCGAATTATCGATAAATTCCGAACGCATTTTACGCTGCTCTATGCTAAAATAAAAACAAGAAAAAAAATGTGCGTTCCCAAGAAAATATCATCGCTGTTTGATGAAGATCCAAATTGATCAATTCGTTAATGGAGATCGTTACAAAGCGATGATCGACAATTAATAATTCATTCCGAATTTAAATTGTATTGATCTAGAGGATATGTGGTTCCAACAGGATTGCTTCAGATGTCATAGAGCCAACGCAACAATCGATTTATTGCGGGAACAATTCGGTGAGAAAATTATTTCGAGGAACGGACCTGTTAATTGACCCCAAACGTCATGTGACTTAACGCCTTTAAATTGTATTTTTGGGGTTATGTAAAACCTGTGGTCTATGCCAATAAACCAGGAACGGAGTGTCGGATTAATGTATCCTACCTGTTCTAACTTATGGTATCCAGACATGGATACACACAAAAAAACAAACAACACAAACACCGAAAATTAAAAATTGAATCCGAGGTAAAACGAAACTTAAGGTCACAAAACATTGGCCACGAAACATTGGCCACAATGCAAAAGTGAAAAACAAACAACAATGGAATATTATAATACAGCAATGAAGACGATAGTTGGGAAAAAGAACGAGAAGTTAACCTGAAATAAATTGGAGCAAAAATTAGAAAAAAATTGGCGGGTTACATTTGAAATGTGTTGCACAGAGCAAATATAGTTGGATGGATTGGTAAATTATGAGCTTAACCCATTATTTTATCTTCGTTTGAATCTATTTACAAGTATTATAGTATCGAAGTTTCTGTAATTCGTATAGCAAGTTTTCCATTATTGGGGCTATACCTCACTTTTTCCATAAAGTATTTGACACGTTTTAGTTGTGGACTATTATTCATTATTGTTGACTAACAAGGGAAAATGACCGATGAAGTAAATTAAACAGTCGTTTGCAAGTATCTTAAATGATTCTTATAATGAATATATAAATGATTCTTGGTTTTAGTAATAAATAACCCCAATAAAATATTTCGATCTCTTTCCCATATACTCAATAAAATTTGTTACTTGTTGACTTATTTGAAAACCAAAGGACAAGTAACAAAAACGAAATCAAATACGAGGGGTATTTTTAAATAAGATCCGTTTGTGAATGAGAGTGAGAATAACGCTCAATCGTCGGAATGCGCTTGCGCGTCTGCTCACAGCATGCTTTGCGCGCGCTTAGGCGCCATTTGCAGCCGTATCATCTGTCTGTGTGCTGAGTTAAAGAAGTTTATAATGTTTAAGACAATTGAGTCGCCCGCCGGCTGTGACATAGGACCTGCAATTCGGTTCTTGAATGCAAGAAGCAGCGGAAATTTACTGTCATGTTTTTGAGGTTTACGGTGATAATGCTATGAGTGACAGTAAAGTTCGAAAGTGGGTGAAAATGTTCAACTGCGGGCGGGTTAATGTTTATGATGAGCCTGGCCCTAGCCCACCTTCTCTGATTTTTGAAGATTTGATTCGTGATGTGGACACAATTCGAGAGAACAATCATAAAACAAAGAGATTGAGCTGTACTTTATCGTTTTTGACTCGATACAATCAGAAAAGCGATAACTTGTTAGACCACGTCGTTACAGGAGATGATATTTGGGTATCTCACATGACGCCTGAGTTCAAGCAACAGTCCCTGGAATGGCGACACACATCGTCGCCAACTAGAGTGAAAGCCAAACAGACAATTTCAGCACGAAAGATCATGGTAACTATCTTTTGGGATGAGAAAGGGATTATATCAGTGGATTTTATGCCGAGAGGCACAACATACATTTCAGATGCATAGATTTCATGCATTTCTGATGATAGGAAAGGGATTTTGTCAGGCCTTTTGGATGGGAAGAACTGGATCATCCACCTTACAGTCCGGACCTTGTACACAGTGATTTTCACTTGTTTGGATAATTAAAGGAGTTCCTTGGTGGTTAACGGATCAACGACGACGAAGAGGTTAAAGCTGCAGTCATGGATTGGGCTTCTTCACAGGCGACAGATTTCTTTGAAATCAGAATTCAGAAACGTGTTGAACGGCATGACAAATGTTTGAACAAAAATGGAATGTATAAAAAGTATGTAAAAAAGTACATCAATGTATGTAGAATGGGAAAAAATATATTAATAATGTTATAGTATCATATATTATTATTATTTATTATTAGTCACGTATGAGCCCTAGTGGACCACGCGAAGTACAGTTAGAGGCGTTTGTTGTTGTTAGCCTTCCTTTGCTGCTTTGCTTCCTTCCTGTCCTGAATTTTTTTTGTGTAATATTTGCTGATCTTAGGCCCTCTTTAATTGCAGCAATCCATTAAATTATTTCTACTTTAGCTCTACTCCTATTTTCATAAAATTCGACTATTTGTCTAGTTAGCCTACTCGGATTATATTATATATATTATAATATTATTATAGTATTTTTCTTCTTATAAAAAACGGACTTTATTTAACAAATATAACTCGTATTATCAACCTGTTCAAGATGTCGAGATACATAATGCTAGAAATTGAAAGGAATTACAGACTAGTGGAATTAAGCAGGAGGAACAAAGATGTTTTCGCAATATTTTAAAGTTACTACCGACAACGGAGATATTTCAGCGACGTGTTATTTAAAAACTCCTATATTACATCTCCGGCATTGTACAGTACATATGTATTCTCTAAGGAATACAGAAATAGAGCTTTGCTGCATTTCCATTTAAAATGTTCTTATTTCCTTGTAACATATAAAAGAATGTATTTTTATATGAAATCAAAATTATAAAGATAATGTTTACTTTCGACGGGGCTACATATTAATTTGAAAATTTATTTAAAAAAGATTAACCTTCCTTTAGTGGCGTGTCTAATTTCTAATACATTAGTGGGGTAGGTCTGACAACTGTAAACAACATATTTTTAGAGCATATAAGGATGCATTTTATTAATTAATTATCAAACTCAAATTTATTTTAGATGCTTTATTTCAGAAGGAAATAATATTTTCAGAGGCATAAAAACTCAAAAACATTAAAATTAAAAGACTATTCTAATACATGAGATCCATTTTAAAAACACATAAAACTATAAGAATTTTAAATCCTAAGCTAAATTAAATATTCACGTTTCTAAAACAACATTCATATATTACTTCAATTTGCTCTAGATATAAAAACTTTTTACACATTCTACAACTAAATCGTGTTTTCCTGTTTTGTTTTTCGTTGAGTCACATATAGCCCAACGTCCTGTAACTGTTACCCTTGATTCAAACCACATATCTATGATATTCGATTTCTCAAGGCTCTTGGAATATATGTCGATGTTGCTCGAATCCTAAGTTGTTCAGATAGTAAACTGTTTCCTAGGTGTTGAAGAAAATCTTTGCGAGTGACATTTTTCTCCCGATTATTTGCTGAATTAATTATAACGGTGTTGATACCAGCAATATTCATCAAGCTGTAAAAAAATCACCATTGCCAATCGTCTTGAAGGTCTTGCGCAATTATATATACAAGATCATTTATCAACCGTATCCACAACACGTTTAGTTTTGTTGTAGTGTATAATAATGTTGGGTTTTTCGGTTTTTTTATTTAACGCACTATCGAAGGGCATCGTAGATAACAAAAAAAATCTTCCTGGTTTAGGTACACAGGAAACTAAGTGGAATTTTCTGGAAAAGTAAAATGCTTGATCCCTCTTTTGATTTTTCCTTGAATCAGTAAAGGAGGTATTTGACCTTTGTTTTTACGAAGAAGGCCTAATAGGCTTAATTTATAGTTGATCCTAAGTTCATCGGCTAATTCGACACTTGTGAACCGATTGTCTGTTGCCACGTCATGTTACTTACTTGAAATGGACCAGGATTCTGAGTTTCAACATATACTTCTAGATTAGCGGGAAAAATTTTTGCATATTTATTTGGCTTAGACGGTATGTACTGCCGAAATTGACAGATTTCTCTAAATGCTTCGAGTTTTTCGTCAATAGTTGTAAATTTTTAAAATGAATAAGACTTCTTACAATTGGATAGAAAACAGTCAAATAATTCCCTGATCGCCGCCAGCTTATCAATTTTTTGCCTTTCTGCCTGTAGTTATTTTTTACGCCTGGAAGATGTTTGATAATGTTAAACATGCATGTTATAACATGCTTTTCCCATTTAGTTTTGCCATCTCTTTTTCAGAAGATACGGTCTCTCTGGTATATCGGTATATATGTCGCTTTCCATCTCCTGCTCGCTTTCACTATCTCCTTCTCTGGTTTCTAGTACGTCTCCATTTTGTTCAGATTCATCATCATATTAAGGTAAAACTTCTTCCATTAATGTTAACAGTCTGTAATGTACCCGTTCGTAAACTATTACTAACAAAGAACAAAATATAAAAAACAGATACAAAATATTCAACAAAAATGTATCTCTATATATAAAATCTTGCTAATCATTTTAGTGGCGTTGGTGTCTCGAGACCGTAAACGAAAAAAACAGGTACACTATCTGAGATATTCGCACTGTAACTAGCGCGCACATGGATGCACTCCGCTTCAGTTGCCCCTCCTAATCTTTTTATTTGGACATTTTGGTAGGTTCGGTTCGTGAGACTAGCCACTAGAGACTAGAGACTAGAGACTAGAGACTAGAGACTAGCCACTAGAGACTAGCCACTAACGAAAGGTTAATAATAACAAGTACACATATGTCCAAGAGTTTGGAATATTTACAAATAGGATATCTACGCCTATGATGTCCTAAAAATTGTAATGTATATTTAAATTTAGAAATCACGTGGAAGCGTTTTTAAAAACTTTATTTTTGTTTTTGGGTAGTACAAAGAGTAACGGTTCTATTGACAGTTAACTAAAGATTGAATTTTGTTTATAGTTTACAATATTTATATTAAAATTAATGTTAACTAAGGGCTGTGTCAGCAATGACATCATCTGTTGGGGCTGACTCATTTGGTTGAGGTGCAAGCTGGCGATGTTAGTCATATAACTCCTCCCGCCGAAGACGAAAACAAAAGGGGTGAATGTTTGTTTTCGACCATATCCTGTAGGGGTATTTCATCATTTCTTTCATTGATCGGGTTGGTGGTTTGGACCGGGTTCTTTTTCTTTTTGTATATTTTCCATGCTAATATACTCATTATAGTTCCCACTATAAAAATGGTAGTGAGGGTAGTTGAGCTTAGTGCCATTATATGTAATTGGGAAGATTCTGGAATTTTTAAAAGTTTAGCTTTTTCTTGTAATTGTTTTATTTGGTTAATATCGATTGATTGTAGTTGAAGAAGGGTTTGTTTTTGAGGTTCTTCTATAGTTCCAAATTCGATTGGTGGTAGCAGGTAGGGATTGCCTTTTAGTAATTCTTCTTTGTTCCAATATTGATTTTGCAATGCCTGAATTCCACAATTGTGAGGTATTTGTATAAGGCTTGGCTCTTTAATTAGTATATATTCTTGTTTATAACAGTTTTGATATATTCTTAATGGTTGTTCATTGGGAATAATCAAAATATACTTGTTATTGATCCATTGTATAATAGGTTGGTCTAATTTCACAATAATCAGTTGGCCTTGGCGATTTTCTGCGTATCGGATTAATGTAGTAATGCATTCTTTCGTTGTTGGCTTCAGTTCATTTGGGCAAAGATAATTATCTTCTATTTGACATTCTGTGTTGCTAAATTGTTGCGAGTGAGTGCCAATAATTAGGTAGGGTTGATTAGGTACAATCAAGGTATTTTTATAGGTATAGGAAATAGATGAAAAGATTGAAAGATTTCTTCCTTAAAAATAGGAAAGTGAATTACAAAAATAATTTTGTCTTTGACAAATTTCACTTGCAAACTCGCAATTTGGTAGTAATTATTTAATTCTTGCAAATTAAGAATTTTATCTTTTCCATATAACATTGTTAAATTAGATATTAGATTTGTCATTTCTTGAGCCGATATTATGATGATGTGTAAAATGTTCAAATGAGCGAAAGCGATAACATCTTCAATATTGTCTAGAAAAGTGATTAAATTCCGATAATTAAGAATTAGTTGATCAATAATATTATACGTATGTAAATAAGTATCTAGATTGAAGAATTTGTTTATTATGTTTGATTTAAGTTCCTCAATAGATGTTTTCATTGTTCTTTGATTTTTATCAAGAATATTAATAGTTTCGTTGTAGTTCTGAATGAGTTCTTTCGTCAAGGATATATGTTGCATTATTTCTTTCTGAAAAGAATTTTCGTTCGTTTGGAGTTCATAGATTACCTTATCATATCTTTCTCCATCTTCTGAATCAAGGGTACCAAAAATCCATTTTTGTACTTTTCCTACTAGATTTATTAGTCCTCTTTTGATTCTAATCTGGGGTTGAATATTGTTTAGCTTGGTTTTTGTTTCCTGTATTAAATAATGAGTTTGGTTCATAATAGATTTTAAATTTACGACTTTATTAAGTGGTATGTCTGTTATTTCAAGTCTAATGTTGTTAAAATAGTCTTCGATATTGTTTAATTGATTGACAAGTGAGGATGTTTGTACATAGTGGATGAAGGTATGTTTATTTTCTATTATTCGTGTATTTCCAAGTTGAAAGGGAAATAGTGGTGTTTTTATAGGGGTTATAGTTACGTCGGTTTCAGTCTTCGCTCTTATAGTCTGTATCGTAACTACAAGTAGGTATACTGTCAGTATCTTCATTGTTTTTCTGTGGACAAAAATAATACTTCTTTGGTTTTTGTAGATTAGCTTTGTGAATAATTTTATCTTTAGTTGTTATTATCTTTTTTCCTATATCTTGTTTTACTTTAGCTTTTGTATAGCGAGGTTTATCTTTTGTTCACTTAGCTGTTTTATCTATGACATATGTATCTAATTGTTCTTCGTAATCTATTGGGTTTTCTCTATTCTGATTACGTTTTTCAATTATTTTTGTCTTTGTTTCTAGAGAGGTATTATATATATTTTTATATATTTCTTTCAGTCGTTCCTTTCTGTCATCAATGAATTTATTTATTATTATTTCATCTGTTAGGTCGAATGGATCCAAGGCATTCAATTTTCCGTTAATGACATCTATATGCCTTTGTTTAGTGACACTATGTGTTGTCAAATTGTATCCTAATACAGCGTATAACATTAATTATTTTTCATTGGCATTTGGATCTTTTAGTTTTAATACTCGATATAATTCAATTAATGTTGAATGAAATCGTTCAACAGGACTATTGCTATTCGAATTTCCTGAGGTAGTAAAGTGTATTGAGATGTTATGTAATTTGCAGAATTCTAATAATAATGATGATTTAAATTCCGTGTCGTTGTCACAAGTAATTTGGCTTGGGATACCATGGTGGTTCATGAATAATATTAAATTATTTAAGACAATACTTACGGTACAAGTTGGTTCTAAAATACAGGCTTGTCCGTATCTAGAAAATACGTCTATTAGGGTTAGGAATTTTACATTATTTATTTGAAATGTATCTATATGTATCGATTCTAAAGGTTGTGTTGGTGTTGGTGATATCGAAAATTTTATTTTCGGTGGATTACGATCATATTTGGATCGTTGGAATATCTCGCAATTATTAATTAGTTCTGTTAGATCTTTTTTCATTTTTGGCCAATAATGTATTTTCTTTAAGGCTAGTAAACCTTCATTGATACCTCTGTGGCATGTTTTAGTATGATGATAGTTAATCAATTTCTGTTGTTTTTCTTCATTTAATAGTATTTTTGATATAAGTAATTTGTATGAGTTGTTTTTGAATACGTTCGATAATATAATGCTAATCTCAAGATATAAATTTTCATCGGTATAATTTGTATAGATACAATAAAGTTTCTTGGGTTCTACATACTCTTTGAAGAAGTGTATTATTTCTTCTACGTAGTTTTCTGTTAAGTGGACGATGATTCTATTCTTATGTCCAAATATTTTTCTTCTTTTAACATGTAGATTTCCTCCTGTTTTTCTTATAAATATTAATTGGTTGGAGTACATGTTTAGGCAATTTTCCGTAATAGGGATATTTAAAATTGGATCTTCCAATGATGTGTGAATCGTTTCATTGTCTTCTCGATTTTCTTGTTTTCGAGGGGGTTTGATTTGAATATTTGAGTGGACTATGATTTTAGGGGTGTTTATGATTTCATTAAGTCTTTCATGTTTTTGATCTGTCATTGGTATTTGTCTTTCTCTTTCAATGTACTGTTCAATTTCATTATTTATATCTCCTGGATATCCAATAATTGATTCATTTTCAATTGTGTTAATTTCGATCCTTGATAACGCATCTGCATTGGTATTTTCTTTTCCTTTTTTTTGTGCCTGCGAATGGAATTGTCTTCAATGGTCTTAGTAATTTTATAGTGACTGGTTTGTTCGTATGATTATAGATTTCGGTATATGCAAATCCATTTTTTGGGGTAGTGAGAGTTTCTGGTATAAAGGCTTTATTATCGAAATTTTGTTCAGGAATAATTATATCACTATCTTGTTGATCCACTGGTACATTTATTAGGTGAACTTCGTGGGCGTTACTTCTGATTTTAAATTCTTCTTTTTCGAGTTCTCGGAAGTACCAGGGAATCTGTGTGGTTCCGTTAATTAATTTATTGTTTGAAAGGTCGATCGTGAATTTGTGTTTTAGAAGTTCTTTTAATCCAACGATTCCGTCGAAGTATATGAAAGTCAAATAGGATAACTGGTATTTCGCCTCTTACTTGAAGTTCAGGGAAGGCTGGTATTTCTGCTTTCAATAATACTTCTTTTTCTTCTATTCCTGTTTTTATTTTAGATGGTGAATGATAAATTTTATCTGAATAAAATTTTTCTGCCTTTGAAGGTTTTGAAATTGAGTGAAAACATCCGGTGTCGATTAAGAGTTTTAAAGGTGGGTTACTTATTTTTATGTATGGTAGGTTATTATTTGTACCCGTATGCATTTCGCATTTTACGTCGGGTTTTCGTTTGTTATAGCAGTCTGAAAATTTCCGGCGTAATCGTACTTGGGTGTTTCGTCATACGGTTCTAGAATTTCTGCTGAGTCCTCGTTATTATAATCTGTCGTCGTGTCTGTCCATCCATCTTCGTTATCGTATGTAGGGGTCAAGTATGAATCATATTCGGTATCTTCTGATGATTCATTTTCCATCTGATACAATTCCTGTGATGTAAAATTTCTTTGACTGGTGGGTTTGAAGAAATTTTGATTTTGTCTTGTTTTACTTGGAATTGTAGATGTTATAGTACTTGTAGATGGTACTTGTCCTGTCGGTTGAAATACGTTTTTCGGTGGTCCGAAAACTTGAAGATTCGTTGGGAAATGTTGCTGTATTTGTCGTGTTTGGACATTAATTGGTCCTTGTGGAAAGGGTGGTTTGTAATTCTGGTAATTCTGGATTATTTGAGGTCTAACATGAGAATTAAATCTTGGTGTTTGGAATTGGGGTCTCATTGGTGAATTAAATTGTTGTTGAAATGGTTGGAATTGAGGTCTCGTTGATGTATTGAATGGTGTTTGAAATTGAGACTTCGTTTGCGAATTTAATTGTTGGAATGGCTGATAGAGTTGTGTGTTCGGATAATTTAAATCTGGATATTTAAATGGTTGAATTTGTGTTTTTAAATGAGGAATATTATTTTGCGTCTGATGTTTAAATAAATTCTGTGTATATTGGAAATTTTGTTCTTCTGTCACATGACATCGCCCTTTCTAATGAATCAGGGGCCTTTAATCTAATGATACTTTGCAGATATCCTGGTAGTCCTCTGATGAATGTTCTTAAGTTGGCTTGTTCATATTGTCTCGTATAAATAGCTTTTGTTGTGACATTCATGTGCGTGATGGGGATTGTATTCACTTTCTGGGTTAATTGACTTCTTAGTATCTGAATTCTTTTCCCGAATTCTAGAGGATTCTCGTTTCTTAATGGAGAGGCTACTAACAAATCTTGTTCTAGGCATTCCAAGTTTCTTTTGTCTCCAAAACAATTATATAATGCGGTTTTTATGTCTACCCAATTTTCTAATTCCAGTCTGTTGCCTACTAATAGTTGTGCTCTGTCTATTAGTTTAATTCTAGCTATTCTGGTCAAATAACTAGTCGTATCGTCGTTTCCGTATTTGTTGAATAAGTAATCAATTGCTGATATGAAACTAGCAAGATTAAAGGTGTTTCCATCATAGGGTGGAATTGTGTCTACGTACATACGTAATAACGTATAATTTATATTCTGTGGTGTAGTCATTTTAGTTGATATATTCAAGGTGTTATTAAATTGAGAAATTAGTTCTTCTTCGCTAATACTCATAAATTCAATAATTTACTGATCAATACTTGATTATAAAATAAAATATTGAAATATGCTATGCGTAAAATGTTAAAAAGCGTTTTTATATGATTAAAAATAAAATAAAATAAAATAAAAATAAAATAAAATAAAGGGATTGAATTATTAAAGGGATATATTAACTATAATTTGTTAATATAAACTTTAAAAATAACTAAATTTCTACTTAGCGACTAGATATTGCTGAGAGAGACGAGCAATAGTCTTTCTTAATTCAAAGTTCGCGCTTTTAAATTAGAGAAAGTTGTATTCCTAAAATTAAATAATTAAATAAAATTGTTGATTATAAGGTTCGCGCCAGATAATCGTTTAAACTAATGATATGTGGAAAAGTAAATAAAATTAAAGGATTGAATAAAATTATTGATTATAAGGTTCGCGCCAGATAATCGTTTAAGCTAATGATATGTGGAAAAGTAAATAAAATTAAATGATTAAATAAAATTATTGATTATAAGGTTCGCGCCAGATAATCGTTTAAGGTAATGATATGTGGAAAAGTAAAAAGAGTGATGAGGGATGATTCGTCTTAAAATTAGATTTGATGTGTTCTTAAAATTAAGGTGATTTTCTTTGTCGTGTTTGCTTGTTTGCTTGTGCTTTTTGCTTTTTCTTAACCTACGTTTCTTAAAATTACTTTCAATCTCTTATTCGGAGAAATCGAAAAGGGTCAATAAAGGAGTACTGGACACTCACCGTATTTTTAGCCTCTCACGGGTCGTCAGCCGCTCGTCCTTCTATCGGGGTGAACCTCTAGCTCTGCAATAGTTCTTGGTTTCTTTGTGCTGGGTTGATCAGTAGACGGCTTCAATACAAATCAGACTCGATGCTGTGGCTTTGGGGATGAAGGTGTCATCGATACACTGATCCTACCGACTGCGCCAGTTAAAGTTAGAAATCACGTGGAAGCGTTTTTAAAAACTTTATTTTTGTTTTTGGGTAGTACAAAGAGTAACGGTTCTGACAGTTAACTAAAGATTGAATTTTGTTTACAGTTTACAATATTTATATTAAAATTAATGTTAACTAAGGGCTGTGTCAGCAATGACATTATCTGTTGGGGCTGACTCATTTGGTTGAGGTGTAAGCTGGCGATATTAGTCATATAACTATTCATTTTAGACCATTTTTAAATGAAAATAACAAAAACATTGTTTTGCTGATAAGACAGGTTTTTCGATTTGTCCTCATTCCCTTGAGACTGTTATTAAAACATTAGTACAGTTCTTTTTCTGTTTTCAATCAATCCATTTAGGTAGAGCAAGGCCCAATGTATGGAGCAGGAATCGCAGATTAAAAAAAATTAAGTATAATATTCCATCATATGAATTATACTGCGCGAAACTTTAACGCGTTTTTCTTGAAACTATTTTTTTCAAGCTGGCGTGCATGATATCTCAAGCTCTACTGAATCGATTTATTTGAAAATTTGTGTGAACCTTCTCTATACATCCTTCTATGACGTTTAGTAGATGAAAGTCAAAAATTTGAATTTAACTATTTTTAAAAAAATTTAAACTATTAAAAACGTGAAATTTTTTTTTTCAAAAGTCCGCCATTTGGTGAAAACATTTGTTTTTGACATTTGTAAGGTAGGGGCGATAACGACATCTTTACTGATTAATAATCCGTTGGATTTTTTTGTTTCAGATGACCAGAAGAGTTGGAACCATGCACGCCAGGAGATCCCTTTTTTGGACCCCCCACTTTACCAGCCGATAACTTTTCGAGTTTTGAATTTTTATTTTTTTTTTAATTTTTGATGTATTTTAAAATATAAATAAATTAATGGTGCCTCTAGACTCGAATACCCCCTTAATCGACAGCATGCCAGATCGCTTACAGGCATGCATACAGACCCACGGAGATACTACTGCTCATTAGTTTTATTGAAAGTTGTTGGCAATTGGTACCGTTACGTGAATCCCCTCAAAGGAAACTGCTGATGCAAAGGATGTGACTTCCCGATTTTTCCACAACAAAACAAATCATATTTCACTTAATAAGCAAATTAAAATGTATAAATATTACCAAATTGTTTTTCAAATTCAATCTTGTATTAGACGTCATTGTTTAAGGTTGTAAAAATAAAGTTTTTAAAAACGCTCCCTCGTTTGAGAAGACTTTAACTGGCGCAGTCGGAAAACAGATTCTGAGAGTGTCTAGTCAACCCCAGAGCCACAGTATTGGACTGATCTGGAGAAGAAGAACCACCGATCCAACTTCGTGGAGCAAGTACAGTTTTGAAGCCTAGGGAACCATTCTTGATAGCCAGCAGCTGTCCTCCACGCACTTCCAAGCACAAAGGTTACAAGATTCTACCCCGTGAAGGAAGAAAAGGCTGACGACCCTTAACTGGCATAAATAAGGTGAGTATCCAAGTATTCCTTTACACCCCATTTTCAACCTTTCCATATAAGAGAGATTGGGAATTAAGTTAAGAAACAATTAAGTTAAGAAACAATAAAGTTAAGAAAACAGTAAAATTAAGAAGCAAATCAAAAAACATCCCTAATTTTAAGAACGATTAACTGACGCGAATCTTTTAATCAAGTAATTTTAGTTCGACCCTTTTTCAGACACGATAAGTTCACGAGGAAAATAAGAATCGAAACATTTTTATATTTAAGCTTAGCATTTAAAATCGTATTTTTTCTTTTCTCATTTTTTCATTTTATTTTAAGATCGTAATTCAACCTTTAAAATCATTTTAGCATTTAAGATCGTATCTTTATTTTAATTTTAAAATTATTTATGAGTATAGAATCTAGTCCAAATATAGATTTAGATCAATTAGGTAATAATTTTAATAATATTTTAAACCTCGAAGCAGATAGTAATAGCATTTATCTAGAAACTAACTTAGAAATTAATAACTTTGAAATGGCAAATCCACCAATTAATTTTATGCTTTTGCGTTTGTATGTTGATACCATTCCTCCATACGACGGTAATCCACATTGTCTTACTAGCTTTATTTCAGCTATAGACTTTCTTTTTGATACATACGGCCATAACAACGATAACACCCTTCAGAACTATTTGATTAGAATCGCCTAAATTAAATTGAAAGACGGAGCACAAATCTTAGTAGGAAACCGATTAGAACTAAGAACTTGGCAAGAAATTAAACAAGCTTTAATTGATTGTTTTGGAGATAGAAGTAATCTCGAATACTTAGAACAAAAAAGCATTTAGACTTCGGGAAGAGATTACAAATTTTGGGAAGCCACTTAACAGAAACAATCAACTCCTTCAGTGATAATCAAATGGATGCACAAACCAAACTCATCCACCTAAAACAATACGAACAGGCTAGTTTGAGAACCTTTATTCGAGGACTACCAAGCCAAATTCAAAGTATAATCAGACTAAAACAACCAACTTGTCTAGAAAACGCATTATTATTTATTACGGAAGAACAAATTTTTCAATATGCTCAAAACTTGTATAAAAACCCTAATCAAAGTAATGTCTATCAACCAAAACAAACCACTCCTATATTTTCACAACCAAACAATTTTAAACCCCAGAATTCTCAAAATACTATAAGACCTTTTTCTAATAATATGATTCCACCAACCTACTTTCAAAATAATTTTGTTAGACCACAACAGTTTAATAATAATATGATTCCACCAACAAATTTTTAAAGTAATTTCAGCAAACAACCCTTCCAAAATTCTAATTCATCATTCAACCATACACAACCCATCCAAATATTTCAAAACTTTAAGCCACCATTTCCCAGAGGCCTCATAAATATACAACCTCGTCCAATTCAAAGACATTACCCTACAAACAGAGAGGTTTTTGGTCCACCCAGAAATGTATTCAAACCAACAGGCCAAATACCACAGAATAAACCAGAACCAATGTCTACAACATCGAGACTTTCAATTCCAAACAATACCCAAAAATCTAATATCTTCAAACCATCTGGCCCTAGAAATTTCACCTCTCAAGAACTATACCAAATCGACGAAAATACAAACTGTGAAATACCGAACCCTGACCAAGACAAAAGCGAAAATAAACTTCAAGCAGAATATATAAATACTGATGATGAACAAACATATGAGGAACCCGATACATATGATTACTACTACGATGAACCGGAAAATTTTCACGATATCAGTCAGATAGAACCCACAATGTAACTTTCGAAATGTACACCGAAATGAATAATAGTCTACCGTATATTAAAATTAGTAAACTCCCGTTAAAATTATTAATCGACACAGGATGCTACCATTCAATTTTAAACCCAGAAAAAGCCGAAAAATATTTTCCAAATAAAATCTATCACTTTCCTTCAAAATTAAAAACAGGTACTGGATAAAAGGAAGTATTGTTTAAAGCAGATATTCCAACATTTACAGAATTTAAATCCCCCAGAAATATCTTCTTTATTCTTTTCAATTTCCATGAGTATTTCGATGGTATAATAGGTTTAAAAGAACTTCTAAAATTCCAACTTCAAATTGACCTAGTAAACAAAAAACTCATAAATGATAATATCCAAATTTCCCTTCTTTACCGACAACCACAAGAGGAAGAATTATTTAAGTTTTCAATAAAGGCACATGAAGCAGCTCGAATTGAATTACCTGTAGACCAAAACAATATTGATGTTATAATACCAAAACAAACCATAGATAACATCTACATTTCAGAAACATTAACTACAGCAAAAAAGAAAATACCAATGTTGATGCACTCTCTAGAATACAGATCAATTCCATTGAAAATGAATCCATTATTGGCAATCCTAGAGACATTAATAACGAAATTGAACAATACATTTTTAGAGAACAACACAATCCTATATCAGAAGAAGAACAACATCAAATAGAAGAAATTATCAATCCACCAAAAATTAAGATCCTATCAGATATATAAATTAGACCGCCGAACAGCAACATTGATTTACCTGATAATGAAACTGTTCATTCAACACTTGAAGATCCAATTCTAAACATACCTATAACTGAACATGTATGTCACATGTATGTCACATGTATGTTAAACATGTATGTCAACCAAATCATATTTGTTCAAAACCCAAACAAACACTATCATGTAATACGTAATAAACCATTTAATATGAAGAATAGATACACTGTCCATTTGACATCGAATTATACACAGGAAATTATAAAATTCTTTAAAGAAAACATCGATTCCAAGATAGTATATTGCATATACTCGAAGGAACCAGCAAATAATCTATATCTAAGAATTAGCACTATTCTACCTAAATTATTTCGACACAATGCATATAAACTCTTAATATCAAAATTATACCTAACTGATGTATACAACGAACAAAGTCAAAGGAAATTAATTGATTATCACCACATTAAGACGTGTCATAGAGGAATTAATGAAGCCCTATTGTCAATTAAAAAACACTACTACTGGCCTAACATGAAAGAAAACTTAACTGAATTTACCAACAACTGCGAGATATGCCAAAGGTTAAAATATGATAGACATCCACCTAAAATAAAATATAATATTAGCCCCACACCTTCACAACCATTAGAATCAATCCACATGGATAACATATATTCCAAATAAACAACACAATATTTCTAACTATTATTGACGTATTTGCAAGATACGGGCAAGCCTATATACTAGAACCAGTTTGTACAACCCCCACCATGCTTGATAATTTTGTACTATTCGTAAATCACCACGGCATTCCTTATCAAATTACTTGCTATAATGGTAGTGAATTCAAATCATCCCCTTTCCTAGAATTTTGTAAACTACATAACATCCTAATCCATTATACTACACCTGGAAACTCTAACAGTAATAGCCCTGTTGAAAGATTCCATTCCACTCTAATAGAACTATATAGAATTCTAAAATTGAAAGAGCATAAAACAACTAATGCAATATGCAATATTAGGATATAATCTAACTACCCATAACGTTGCAAAACAGAGGCCTTTTGATATAATAAACGGAAACACTAATGCCCTAGACCCTTTCGATCTAACTGACGAGATAATAGTAAGTAAATACATAGATGATCGTCGAGAAAGACTAAAATCTATACATAAGAAAATATATAATGAAAATCTAGAAACTAAACTGAAAAATATTAACAGAAATAATGAAACCCGCGAAGATCCTTGCGACTATAGAGAAAATACAATAGCAAGATAAAGACGCAAAAAGAACAAAAGATAAACCTCGATTTATTAAAACTATTGTCAGACAAGACATAGGAAACAAATATATAAAATATAAAAATAACAAATAAAGACAAAATAATTCACAAGTCGCAGTTACAAAAACCTAAACGGCTTTCTTGTCCACAGGACAAGAAAAAGGATGCTGTTCCTTCTTGTAGTTATATACAAGATTATTCTGACGAAGACTGATGATATAACTTTATCAACCCTCTGCTACCCTTTCAACTTGGAGACACTAAGATCATAGAAACTAAACATAGTTTTATACACTACATCGAAATACCATCTATTATTAATCAATTACGAAACATAGAAACATTTCATAACACAATTAATCAGAATCTAGATAAAATAGACTTATATGGACATGCTCACTATTCGTATCTAAATACAATGATCAATCAAACCAAATTCCTTATTCTAAAAGCTGAAACAAAACTAAATAATGTTCAACCGCATTTACGATCCAAAAGAGGTTTAATAAATGCAGGAGGAAAAATATCAAAATGGCTTTTTGGCACATTAGACGCTGATGTTGGCGAACGGTACGAAAAAGCTATAAATCAATTGCAAAGTAACCAAAACTCCTTCCAAAATGAAATTACATTACATATGTCCATAATGAAAAAGCTTATTAAAAATTATAATCAATCAATAACAATATTGTCTAAAAATCAGAATGCAATCAAACAACATATCGAAACTCTAGAAATAAATTTAAAAAGATCAATTTATGATTTAGATGCATTTCTTCAAGCACAAAATACTATTAATCAAATCATTTTAAATTGTCAAAATTTAATCACCTTCTTAGATAACCTGGAAGATGCTATTGCTTTTGCACAATTAAACGTATTACATAGTGCAGTAATTTCAGTAAAAGAGATGTCTAATATAATATCAAACTTAACAACTCTTTATAGAAAAAAAAAATAATAATAAATTTTGAAAATTTAAATTATTTTTATCAAACAGCAAACTTACAGACTAGATTCATGAAAAATAAAATAATTTTTGTTATTCATTTTCCAATCTTCAAGGAAGAAACTTACCAATTATAGCATTTATTTCCTATACCTATTAACAACTCCATAATAATACCTAAACAACCCTACCTTATCTTGGGCACTCATTTACAGCAATAGAACGTAGAAGAATGTCCAAAAATTGAAAATAACTATATTTGTCAGAATAATTTAGAGCCTATTACCAACGAATGTGTGACAACACTAATAAAAGAAATGGAAAATCGCAATTGCCAATTAACTACTGTCGAAATAAGCCAACCACTCATCGAGCCAATCAACAAAAAATATTTATTGGTACTCCCAAACAAAATATCGATGAAATTGGTAAAATACTGTGAAACTCAGAAATATATTCAGATAGAAAACCCTAGTCTTCTGAATATTCCATTTAACTGTGGGATCCAAATCCAACAGAATTTTTACTGGAACACAGAAAACTTAATAAAAGGAGATCCTTTCACATTACCTACCCTAGAGTTCAAATATCCAAAAATCGAACCACCAGAAGAGCAAAAAAAATCGAATTTCAATCCATCAATCTAGAAGACATCAAGAGGTTACAAGAAAAGGCAAATCAATTGAAGCCACCAGACGTCCATCAAATACAAACAATTGCATGGAGTTCGACAACTATTCTGATTATCTTCATATTTATCACTGTCACAACTATGGTAATATGGAAAGTTCGACAAAGAAGAAAAACATCAAGAAAGAAAAATATCAAGAGAAACCATACCACTACAAGTAATCGAAAACAACCCTGCATCCCTGTTGTTTTCGCCTTCGCAGGGAGGCGTTACGTGAATCCCCTCAAAGGAAACTGCTGATACAGAGGATGTGACTCCCCGATTTTTCCACAACAAAACAAATCATATTTCACTTATTAAGCAAATTCGAATGTATAAATATTACCAAATTGTTTTTCAAATTCAATTTTGTATAAGACGTCATTGTGTAAGGTAAAGTAATAAAATTTTTAAAAACGCTCCCTCGTTCGAGAAGACTTTAACTTGCATTGTACCAATCGTTTTTTTTTCCGGAATCACCTTTTATAACCAAATATTGATTATCGGATTCTGAATATATAGGTCTTACTGACATATTACTCTAAGCCGTCTTATACAGGGTCCTTCAAAACAAATTTTTATTAATTTCGAATTAAGATTATTTCTTTTAAATTTTATTCTGAAGTTGTGCTATTTATATATCGAAAATGATTTAAATGAAATGCTCGCATATTGGTACATGATTTTTTTCCCTACATTTAAAACCTATATGAATTAAAAATTAGTGGGTTCCCAACCCAGGTTACGAAATACCTCTTCACGGTAGGCTGAGAAACGAACAGGCGATATTGAGTCACCCTGCCGTACACTACGCTCTACGTTGATTTTAACTTCAAAGTCATCCATGTGAACTGTAGCTGTAGCTGTAGCTTCCTCATACATGGATCTCAGTAGGTTTACATAGGCTCTGCCTATCCCTAGGTTAAGCAATGCATCCATTATAGCCTGCGTTGATACTGAATCAAATGCTTTTTCATAGCCAATAAAAGCCAAGCACAGTGGCATGGTGTATGCATTGTGCTTTTCGATGGTCTGTTGGACAATATATATATATATATATATATATATATATATATATATATATATATATATATATATATATTTATATATATATATATATATATATATATATATATATATATATATATATATATATATATATATATATATATATTTATATATATATATATATATATATATATATATATATATATATATATATATATATATATATATATATATATAGATATATATATAGATTTTCCTAACCCTATCCATAACTAACAACCCATGTTGTCGCCGATTTCCCGTCAGATGGATAGGGTCTCCCTATTCTTGATAGTATGGTACATGTCGGCGCCCTGATGTGTCTCAACCTCGAGACACGAAATATATGTCATCCAGTTGAAGGGATAGGTGGGGCTCCTTCCCAGTCAAGCAACCAACAAAAATGTTCATTTAGGCGGAGACGCATGTTGTTGTGTGTTCCACATGAGAATGTGGAACCCTACGGTTGGGTGTGTGATGACACACAGCTACTGCTGTCTCATTGGACGCAGTTCAAGACAATCTAACATTACATATATACAACATGGGTTGTTGGTTGTGGATAGGGTCTCCCTATTCTTGATGGTTTGGTATATGTCGGCGCCCTAATGAGTCTGAACCTCGAGAGACGAAACATATGTCATCCAGTTGAAGGGATACGTAAGGCTCCTTCACAGTCAAGCAACCAACAAAAATGTTCATATATATATATATATATATATATATATATATATATATATATATATATATATATAAATATATATATATATATATATATATATATATATATATATATATATATATATATATATATATATATATATATGTATACATATATATATTGGAAATTGATCATTTGAAAGGCTAGCTTAAAGGGATTATCAAAATTAATTTTATCGCTTATAAATTTGGCACAACTGTCCTCTAAACTGACATTGAGTTTGAACCTCATCTGTCATTTAATTTGTTTACAGTGCTCGATTTTGTCAGTTCATCTCAACTATGTTTTGCAATTTTTATAATTGATAAAAACATCGAACAAAGAGTTTGTTTTAAATTTTGCATTGCAAATGAAATTTCGTGTGCCGAATCGCTGAAAATGTCGTAGATGGTTTACGATGAATTGACTTTATCATAAACACGTGCATAAGAGTGGTATAGTGCATTCAAAAGGTCGAAATGTGGTAAAAGATTTACCTCGCTCTGGTCGGCCATTAACGTCTTCAACTGAAGTTAACATCTCTAAAGTGATGGAAATGGTGACTGAAAATAGTCATTTAAGTTTGAGAGACATAGCCGCTGATCTTTCTGTATCTAACGAATCAATTAATTCGTACCATTTTAAGCGATTGTTTGGGCACGAAACGCATTGCCGCTCGACTAGTGCCTAAAGACCTAAATTTATTTCAGAAACTCAATCGTGTAAAGGTCGCTGAAGACATGCTAAAACGAGTCAATTCCGACTCCACATTGTAACATAAAACATTACATTGCGTTCATAAAACGCACTGTAACTGGTAATGTGACAAGGGTATACGAGTTTGACATGCAAACCAGTCAACAAGCTTCGGAATGGCGCCTTCCAACTGAGCTGAAACCGAAAAAACCAAGTCAACGTCGATAAAAAGTTAAGGTGATATTGACTGTTTTTTTTTTATTATTGCTGTGTTATGCACTCGGAATTTTTGCCAGAAGGTCAGACGGTAAATAAAGAATATTATCTGAGTGTAAAAGGGCGTTTGAGAGCGCAAATTCGTCGAAAAAAGCCTGATTTGTGGAAAGAAAAGTCTTGGATCTTGCATTACAACGCACCATCTCACAAGGCTATCATTGTGAACGAATATCTGGCCAAAAACTCAATACATACCATCGAACAACCACCGTATTCACCTGATATGGCTCCGGCCGACTTCTTTCTCTTTCCAAAACTCAAATTACCACTTCGAGGCACCCATTTTCAGTCGATAGAAAACATAAGAGAATTCGCCAAAACATAAGAGAACGTCCAGGAACGGTAGCTTGTTTTCTAGTGTGAACAGTATTTTTGGGTGTTGGTAGTTCAGGTGTTCTAGGAAGTTGTAAAGCTCCGTTTTTCCGAAAGGCCATTTGACGAATATGCCATCCACGTATCCCATCCAGAGCCTTGGTTTGAGATGGGCCTTTTCAATGATATGCCTTTCAAAGTAGACCATAAATAGGTTTGCCACTGCCGCAGAGAGGGATGACGCCACTGCTGCGCCTTCTGTCTGTCGGTAGAATTTGTTGTCAAATAGGAAATACGAGTTCTTTAAACAATATCTTGTGAGATCCAGAACGTGGTGTTTGAAGTTCTCGTTCTCTGTAATTAATTCTAAGGCATCGTCTATTGGAACGCTGGGCCACAGGGATTTTACGTCAAAACTCGCGATGATATCGTCTTTGTCAACAGATGTACTGTTGAGGATATGCATGTATTAGGAAAAACATGTATTAGGTTTTTTTCCGGGAGTATATCGGGTTGTCGAGTTGGTCCCTGTTGGGAGCTTGCCCGACACGGACCAACTCGATAACGTTAACGTTTATCTCGGTGTTTTGTATACCAGAACATAACAGTGTTGGTTTAAGAAAAAAATAACAAAAAACCATCATATTAACCTTTTTGAGGGTTTAAAATCGGGAAGGCCTGTTGAGTTTGATAACGTTCTGTTGTTGGTTAAAATTGAAACTGATCCCAGATAAACCATCGAAAAATTAGCCATAAAGCTAAAACTTCAGTGTTGAGAATACAACGGTGCGGTAGCTGAATAAAGTGGAAAGAAACAAAATTTGAGTATCGTATCAACATTCAGTTGAAACCAAAATTCAACGTATAATCATCTGCAGTGCACTTTTGTGCAGATTCAATGGAGGTTATTTTCTTCAGCAAACTCCTACTATAGATAAAGAGTGGATTATGTACAGCAAACCATATACTAAAATACTATGGTTAACACCAGGACAACCACCTTTGTCGAGTCCAAAATTAGGTTTTCACATTAAAAAAGAGTTACTGTCAGTATGATGAGACTTTACAGGAATTAATTATTATTATGTTCAGCTTGATGGACTAAACATGGTTTTAGTTTAAGAAAGAATAAGGCTTATTCATCGAAAAGGTGGAATTCTTTAGCTTGGTAATATAAGACCTTTTAGGGCCACAAGAAAAAAATGAAAGCTTTACGCTGGGAAGTAACTCCTCACAAACCGTATTCATCTAATTTTGCACTGTCATATTACCATCTTTTTAAATGTATCGCATATTTCCTTCGTGAGAACAAAAAAATTCTACTGTAACAGCTATCAAAACTACACTTGAAAAATATTGTATTTCAAAATCACCTTCTGTTTATAAAAACAGAATAGAAAGTTTTTTTAAAAAATGGGCGAAGATCGTTAATAGCTATGGAGATTATATTGTAGATTAAAAATGTATTAACTATTAAACAAAATAAAATTGTGCACAGTATCAAAAAACGTCTATACTTATGGGTTCACCTCGTAGGAACATTGACGAATGAATTAAATTGTCATATTAAAATCAAATATTTTGAACCTTTTTGATATGTCAATGCTAAAAGAGTGAAAAATCATTAAATATCACCATCAACTGTAAAAGTATCTCAGAGACATGTTTTATAAAAAAAGGTCTATTGCACTTTTCCCAAAGTAAAGTGCATATGTTACCTGGGAGAATATGCGATCGGTGCTCGTAACATTCATATTTTAAAATGGTATACTTGAATACATTTTAGAAGAAAATATAGGCATATTTCTTGTTATTAATGATAAATACTTTCACCTCTCCTGTTAAATAATTACACTCCAAAATTTCCGTAAAATTAATTCGATTAGAAAATAAATAAAATAGTAACTGCAAATTTTCGAATGCTCAATGCAGAGTGAAAGTTCTAATTGGATTTTAGTGTTTTAGAAATATCGCCCCCGTTCAAACAATTTCTACGTTTACTAGTCAACATTGAATTCACATGTTCTTCACTTTAACGTATCATTGAATTTTGAGAATTCCTCAATGTTACAACTGAAAATATTCCAGTCAAAAATTGGTCGTTTTGTTTTTATTCACCAAAGTAGAAAATGAAGCGTCGTCTCTATACAGAACGATTGCTTCTTATTGTTGAGAGAAACAGAACGCGAACCTTTTTATACGGGAAGGGGCGGTGTTTTAATATTTTTAATCTTAATTAATATTAAGATTAATAAAGTCGGAATTCGAGTTGTTGTAAGGCACTTTATTTTAAAGGTTTTAATACTGACGGACAAATAAAAGAGTTAGATTCAATTTTAAAGGCTTTTTCTCCTTCGTTTTCGACTGTGGACTGTTAAATTTAAATATGGTACCATTGAAGTGTGACAATGCATTGAAGATAATAAATATTCGGTAGCTTAAAACCACTATACCTGACAAAATCGTTAAAAAATCTGCAATGTCGTATTAAGTGATCACCAATTAAAGGTACACAAAACTGCTGACATTGTAAACATCTCCATAGACCATGACAACCACATATCACAAAAGTGTTTATATCAAAAAGCTATCCTCTCGATGGTTTTCATATTTATTCAACATGTCACAAATTCCACGAAGCATTCGAATGAATACCTTTCAAGAATGCTTACACGATGTGATTCTGTTGGTTTTCTTCGACGATTGTTAGTAGTAGATGAAATATAAATTCACCATTATATGTCAGATATGAAGCGGCAGTCCAAACAGCAGATGGGAGCAGTTAAAGCACACAAATATATCGCTAGCTGAGTGATTTTGAATGAGGCCGAATTATTGATCGACGAAATTGGGTTTTTCACTTCGGAAAATAGTTAACAACGCCTACAGAAAGACTGCGGTAATCAGACCTTGTCAAAAGTGGTTTGTTAATTTGAAAAGAGTGAGTACTGGACGTTGAAGGCATGTAAATGATATGAAGGCAAGATGCCGTCTACGATTTATGAGTATCAGGAATCGAGTTCTGTCAACTCGATCGGTGGTTGACGAGTGAATAAGAATATAAGATGCGCTTGCAAGAATCTGAATGGCTTATCTCCATGTAAGGCCATTGGGACCGTAAAATTATCGGCCCATCTTACGAGACCTCTGACCGCTGACCATTGATGATAACTATTATAGTGGTTTAGAGAATGACAACATATGAATATGGCCAAGTTATATTGAATGATCAATTTCGATTCAAACTCAGTTAGATGTTGAGTAGTATCTTCGCATATCAGTAGGGATTATGTGTAGATGGGGACATTGTTTATGAAAGTATGTCACTGTTAGTCTTCATTAGAGGCAACATAAGATTTTCCAGCCATTTCATCAGTATCCCATGATATCGATCAGTATCTCTGGTGCAACATTCAGTTTGCGTGCTAATTCGCAGGCTAATTGTTTCAATTCGGTTATGCTTAAGCCGTAATTGATATGACAGCATCGCCCAAGATATTGGACCAAAGCTTCTTCTTGTTCATCATTCAACACCTATGGAATCAAAAAACAAAAATTTGTGATTAAAATAAATTAAAAAAATGTCGTATTATCTTTGGCATCGAATGTGATTCAATATGACGAACGCTAGGCATCAACTCTTTATAAGATATATTTGAAATCTCTTGAACTTCTTTATCCAATTTTGCGATATAACTACTAGATTTGTGGCAAACTAGATTTGCTTAATTTGTGGGCACGAGCAGTCAGTCTGAGTCCCTTCTTTTCGATTTTGATATAATTCAGCGCTCGAAGCAATTAGTCAATATCAGAAACACAACGATCAGTTGTTCCTTCTTTATGGCTTGTCATTTTTACGCTCTATTTGTTGGAAATTTAAGAAATATCTTATTTGCTCTTTTGAATAACTATCTTTCACTTTTATTTTTGTTTTACCACTATTCTACTTTTTCTTACGCTTTTTTGTTTTATTTTTTCTTTTATTTTCTTATTGTTTTTTGTTTTCACTCCTTATATACCTCCAACTTGCCGCGAAGAAGTGTCCAGTAGTGGGGACAGAACATCTCGAAGCTCCATTTTTTTATGATTTTATAATGTTCTCAAAAGATTTCGAATGTCATTGAACCTATCGAATATTCTAGAATGTTCCATGTAATTGTTCTGATAGGATTTTATGGAATAATCGAGAATTTTTTAGAAAATTCGATATAATTCGACGGAATATTCTAGAAGATTATGAGAACACGTAGTGTCTAAACCTACGTGTCACAACTGTCCCAACTTACGTACATCGTGGCCATTTTAAAATGATATGAAATTATTTTCCCTATGCAAGATATGTTCGAAATGTATTCAGGACTATAAAAGAGACAAAAACCTATAGTAGAAATGTTATATCTGAAATGTATAATGTTATATTTTCCATTTAATTCCGAGCGTATAGTATAAGAATAATCTAACGCAATATGATTGTATTTCAATTGCAGGTTAACATGCATGTGTCTAATCATGCTGTCACAATGCGGTTATTACCATTGTGTTGTAACTATTCAAAGGAACACTGGTTATAGCTCGATAAGGAAATAATTTACACTGAAGAATAAAAAAATTCAACGCAATAAAAAATATATTTTATTGGATTAATATTGTAATTTTTATGTACATGACGGAATTATATAATAATAGAAAAAACAAGAAATTCTATTTGCATTTAATACAAAATAAATATTATGAGTAGGTCCACAATAATTATTATAATACTCTATAACTCCGCGAGGCATGGACGGAATTAAACGAAATATATTTTCTTATCGTAAAGTATCCTATTAACATTGTATATACGAGGCGTGTAAATGAAATAATGGGACTGATGGTATAGCGTTTTGGAAACACTGTTAGCTTCCTTTAGAACGGAAGACAGGAGTGGTGGCTCGTGGGTTTTTAAAGTGGGAGGACGTAGAAGAAAATAGTGCTGGTAAAGATTTTTTTGCTTTCTCGTTCCTCCTTTTCTAGACAATATATCTATTCTAGACAAGAGAAGAACCAGGAAAATGAGTTAAAGGAAAGAAACTGAATGGAAATAAAATATGTTGTTTTGCTCTGAAAAATTGTTTACTATTATAAATGCCGGAGGGGCCCTTCCGACACGAGCCGCCACTGGAAGACAGAAGATCTGCATATGCGGTATGAGTTTGAGTCTCTAGAGCCATTTGGTGGTCCGTAATTCGTGAACCGGATTTTTCTAGAGCTTTCTAAAAAATAGTTTTTTTGTTTCAGAAATGAGCACAGTGTGACGGAAACTTTTGCAACACTTTAAGAGGCCTATGAAACAGTATTTTGTCAATAACCTAAATTTTAGGCATTATGGCTAGTTTAATGCATTGTGAAAAGACTGGCAGTTGATTGAATTTGAACATCGGAAAGTCTCCAGCAGACTTTAACTGCAAGAAGTAATGCAAATGAAACGTGACAATCTGGATAGACACATACTTGAAAAATGGCGAAGGCATTAATGAAAGGTGGACACCTGTCTTTCAAAACCACCCTACCGGGAATATCGACCTTATAAATCTGCGGGATAAGGAAATGCTGGGTTTGAACCTGCCGAGAAGCACCTGGAGTCGATTGAACAGAACTGCCGCGATCCATATCAAACAATAAACCATCTGGTGAACTCCTGCCCTTGAGAAGTCTCCCAGGGGGCCTACGGGAACTCAATGATGCCACGTTGGTTGAACTGAAATGGCTCGATGACCTCGACGTGGATGTATAATCATCTAGGTGCATCGTCTCTGGTTCGATCGTTGTATATATGCGCGGTATATGAGTGTGTTTTTTAATGATATTTTTACCTTATGTGTACTTTGTGATATATATTTATATTTATATTTTATAAGTTTTTTATTAGTTCAAGCTTAATATGGAGAGTTTCTTGGGTTAACAAGGAGGGACATATTTTATGTTTGAAGCACCAAGTTCAAAAGAAGTTCTATGAGGTCAATTTTTCTTACTCTAATGTTCTTTTGTTGCCCTACTGTCCTATAAATATAAAAACAGCAATTTTTACAACAGTAACAGTATATCAACAAACACACAGCGATCCTTCCATTTTATAAAAACTTGAAAATATTAGATTCTGTTTTTTGGTAAAGTGAACTTGACATTGAAGTGACACTTGCATTTTTATCTGTTCAGTTTCCACTATTGAAGTCTGGAATCCGAAGAAGTTCCGATTTTTGGTTTGACAATCCCAGGTCACGTACCAAATCATTTAATTCATTCTGAGTTATTAAGTAAAGTTCACTGGTAGTTGTTGAAAATGTTGGATCACAACTGGCGTTCTCAGGAAGTTGTGGATCAGATGCTGATGAAGAATTATGGTAGAATTACCGGGAAATATATTGTCTAGGTTTAAAGGCGCAATCGGTATGGGTAGTTCCTGGCTATGAGGAACGGACCTGTGCAGAAGGCAAATTTGAATACTGAATGTTGTCAATTTGCTTTTCTGAAATTCCTTCTGTTTTAGAGATACAAAAGTAGCAATCACTTACATGGCCAGTAGGTTCTATTCACGCCACATGAATAACAAAAGGCATATAATTTTTCTTGTGATGCATTCACTGCACTAAATTTACGTGACAACTTACACAGCAAACATGAGACGCCCAACTTTTATCCTGATCTTTTTTAATATAGGCTTTTTTGACTTCCTCAGATATAGATCTAGCTTACGACTTTAAAATAAATCGTCCGCATATATAATAAAACTTATCCACTGGATTTTTGCAAAATCGATGACTAGAACTTGCCATTTTATATAAAATCGACTTAAACACTTGACTGTACTATAAACGAGACAGAAATAAACTAAACTATAGAAAACAATAAAATTGCCCTTAAAGGTTCGGCAGTTGCGCGTTTGGCATACTGCGGAAATACCCCCTCTATGCACTTATGGTAATTACTATATTGTTAAGTCTAAAGTCAGGTACAAATAATTTCAATGATTCCGTGATACTAAGGAGAAGCAGATAAGCACTTGAAAATGGGACGTGCCAGGCAATTTATGTGAAAAGGTGTTTTAATAACTACCTAAATGAAATCCAAAAAGGGCATTTTCATCAATGTTACAGAAATCATGTCGACCTGTGTAATTAAATAAGTATTAAGTGAAACCAAAATTTGCCTTGACATGTATCTTAATTGGGATATATAGGGATCTACATCAAAAACGTTCGGGTTTGATTGTTAGTCCAAACTTAGTGTCATCCAATTATCAAATTTTTTCTTCATTGATACAGTATCTATATGAGTCGAACTCAAAACCCTTAGCTAGCTTAAAATTAAATGATGTGCGTTTTTCCACACTCGGTGTGTTATGGAAAATGAATCATTATTTTAATAAAAAAAACCAGAGGGTTTTGGATTACACTGATATCTGTAATATTTAATTTTAATTGAAGTATCGCGTAATTAGAATATTACGTGTCCCCTTATTAATGGTTTCGAAATTTTAGCTGAACTACCATCTCATAGATTTTAATATTACCTCTATGAACGTAAACAAATTTAACCATAGCATCATAAATATTAAAATAAAATTGAATAAATATTGTGCCCAAACAACACTGGTTTGGAATATACTTGATCAATTATACTTGGTTAAGTCAATTTAAGTTGATACAATGCTTACTGAAATGCAAGATATCCAAAGGTTTCGGGGGTATTTTGAAATTTTACCTGATATTTTCTTTGAAATAAATATTGCAATAGTCAAACAAAAGCACTGCTCTCAAATAGGCTAAGAAGTTAAAATGAATTACCAGAGGACTTGACAACTCACGAATTCTATTATTTATGTGAAGCATAAACTTTTAGTTTTTGCATAGCATGAAAGCGATGAGAAAGAAATGATGTGTTGAAAGAAATGAGTTGTTTTATGCGATCGGACCACAGAGACATTGAAATTGTATGTAAGATTTGAAATGTATTACAAAGATATCGCCAGACTGGACATAAATTTATTTTTAGATACACATTTTTAAGCTCACTGGCTACCACTATTATAACATTTGTTAGTCCTCGTATTTTATTGCTTTTTGTAATGAGTAGCTGACTTGTGACGAAAGAAATATTTGATATAGTTAACGAATGTTAAATCATTAAAATGTTGTCTAAACTAAACTCTTATTGCATACCAGGAAAAATATCCCAGTGTTTTTAAAACCCAGTTTCCAGTTTGAATGGAAAATGTAAAACCGTTAAACTAAGAAGTACTAACTTTAGAACAAATTTGCAGTAAATATGTTGTTTGTTAAGAACATTTTGATCCTGAAGGTATTGAGCCAGGTACGATGAGCGATGTACGGTATAGTGAAGAATATTTTCAGATGAAATGTTTATAAAGCAGATATTTTAAATTTTGCCTTCACTTTGGTCGGTAAAGAAGATTCTTTAAATATAGATATCTGATTTCAACTTATATTCACGAGTACAGAAATTAGGTAGTAATCAAAACAGTGTTTTCACCCCATATAAGACCGTTTCCTATCTCTATCTGTCCTTAATCTATGATTATATTTAAGTAACAAAACTATATTAAACTGACACTTATAGCTTAATGTGCTCCGAATCACAGTTTTCAATTAAATCCTGGTTAGCAGGTAGCAGGGGCATCAAACCATAGATTGTGCTTATCCTTTGAAAGGATGCTAATTTCTTGAAAAGCCTAATGATTAGCGAATAACAAAGAGGATCACTCAGAAGGTAATTGGCCTTACCTAGTCTGATTGCTGCCATGACGTTATCACTGAGGAGCCATTCATATTTGGATTTTACACTCTTGCCTAGGGAACATATAAAAACATAGAAAGAATGCACAAAGATATAAGGAAACTAGAAATATTCACATCCATATCGTGAACAGGAGTTCACCATTCATCACTGCAGCTATGTTATACACCATACTAGTTCTTGAGACATAGCAGCCGGTGGTGAACTGTAGAACTTCAGTAACAAAATCGAGTAGTGTTCTATTGTTAAGTTATTGGTTTTGAAAGGAAGGTAAGCATACTTATTTTATTCTGACATATCAACAACCTCAGGATGCTATTTATTCTCTTAAACCATAAAAATTGAGAAGAAGATTATATAATTTACGAAAAGAAGCTTGAATAAACAATATATAGGCCAATGCAAGAAAACGTAGGTGCTGTACATCATTATTAATCAAATTTTTAATCAAACTTGTGGAAACATTTACGAAAACAATTACCATTTTTGATTGTTTTGTTGAGTAAGAATAATAAAAACTAATTATATTTTATTTTTAGGAAATTTTGTCAAATACTTTATAAACAAATCTGTTAACCAGCATTACGAACAAATACCTTTTAATTATTTCTTACTTTCTCTTTCCACCACGTTGTAACACTATCTCATACACGAAGACATACTTATTGTTTTTTTTATCTCCTGTCTCGTTCGGTACAATAAAAAGAACATATTGAGACAGTGTCTATGATATAGGCATCAATTGATGACGCACGGTTATTCTTTCAGCGATTCAATTGTATATAGTAAGTAAAGATAAGTCCTGGGTAATCCAAAGAATAAAGTAGATTAATAAAAAATCGGTGATTGACGAAATTAGATGTCAAGATTGTGATCGAAGGTTTATTGGACAAACTTAAATATCAATTAGATATGGAAGAAATGAGGAATGCATCCGAGCTTGGCCATAATACAAACATTATTGATTGATTTATCCGTTACTTTGTGATAGTTCATTTTTTAAAAAGGAATAAAACAATTTTTTACTTTGTTATCTATCACTTTTATATATATTTATATTATTTTATATTATTTAATAGAAGTGATAGATAACAAAGTAAAAAATTGTTTTATTCCGTTTTAAATAATATAAACATTAGTAACTTAAGATTTGTTAAGCATGCAAGCAATAACAGGGCTTTGAGTTTAGCTCTCTAGAGGCTAGAGTTTAATCTCTTCGAGTTTAGCATTTGGCACTGAAAGTTCTATTATAAGAAGTAAATATATTTACTATTATATCAGGAATATTCTAATTGTTTTGAAAATTAATTAAAAAGCCATAAAATGTCATCCACCATTCTGGTCTTTCTATTTTTTTATCGATCAATTGTGAACAAATAAAAAATGAATAAACCAGGAACCGGAAGCAATTAAATTAAATTAACTATATACATGCCATCGCGTTTTTAACACCTCGAATAATAGTCCTTTTTCTATTTAAAAACCTCCCAAGTTGAAACGGATTTCCCATTAAAAATTTCCCTTATCGATCGTCGGTTCGTCTATAAATCAAACTACGTGTAAACAAAATAAAGCCAAACATAATCAACCTTTTCAAGATGTTTAGATATACACTATGGAAAGTCGAAATAAATTACGCGCTGGCGGAAATGAAACGGAAAAGTGGCGTTATTTTTGCAATATTTTAAGCTTACTACCGGCAGCAATGATTTTCCAGCTACGGTTTATCTAAATGGCGCATATGTTACGTTTCTCATATACTACTGTGCATATATCTATTCAATTCCTGCATGAAGTTTTGCGGTTTGAGTTAGAAAGATGTACAACTTTTAAATATTTATGATTTTTATGCCGAAAATGACGAAGTTTTTTTACAGCGGTTATTGGTCTTGGCTTGTGAGAAACTATTCACTGCCATTTTTAAAAATAGCAACGTCTAAAAATATCAGGTTTGATTAGATTAATTTATTTGAATCTTTATAATACTTATGACGTTATTTCATGATATCAGTTATCGATTAACCCCGTTTAATAACCCCCAAGGGTTCTCAACCTTAGATTTGTGTTTAACCTTTACTACATCTTAAGCTTTACAAAACCTGGAACTGAATGAAGGGTGTCTCCCTGTTAACGAGACGCTAGAATGTGTACGAATTACAGAGGAATTCAATATAAAGGGTCATTAGCAATGTATATAAAATGATACTGGAGAAAAAATTAGGACATTTTGTACTTGTGAACTAATGTCGTTTTAGACCAGCAACAGGAACAACATCTTTAATATGAAAATTAACATGAAAAAATATTGTCTTATGATAGTAAATTGCAAAAAAATATGTTTGTTTTATAAACCGTATCGTATATAGGGCTTTTGGCTGTGTACCCAGAAAAAGTGGATGGCAGATTTTACAAGAACGCGATGCTGATGAGTGTTATGAGCAATTTGAAGTATTTATCACAACATAAGGAACGAAATACGAACAAATAATGTATACTACAATGAATTATCTCCTCTCCTGCAAACAATTCCTGGAGTTATAGAAACTGAGCTTGCTTCTACTCATATTACTAATGAACAAAATATATAAATCGTGTAAAAAGGATTTAAAAGTAGCAGGAATACGAATACATAAATAAGCTGGTACATATCTCAGAAATGATATATGCTGATGACAGCTGAAACCGAAAATGATTTACAACAGAACATTGCGATATGGGAGGAACAACTGAAGAAAAATATCAATAATTACACTGGTCAACAGTGACTTTGTTGCCCTTGATATGGAAGTGGTTTTAGGATGATTTCATACTGACATCTACGAAACTACAAATGGTTTTCTGAAATTGACTCTAGTTTTTTTTTTAATAAACGCCATTTGCGTATACACTAGAATAGGGCAGTATGAGATATATTTAAATTGTTTTTTTTAATATTAATAGTTTATTGAAAATGACTTATTTTTTTTATTAAAGTATTTATTTCAATTATACATAAAAAAAGGTAATAAAAATAAAAAGGGGAATACGTATATTACACATCAGAAATACACCTCTTATAACACTTTCTCTTATGGGAGTCTTGAGAAGAATCTCTTTTTAGAGACTTTTTATTCTGCTATCATATGTTGATCCCATCTGACCCGGTATCTCTCTTCGATGACTTTTAGATCCTGGTGAAAGCGCTCTCCCTGCTCCTCCCTAAAATCTCCCAGGTTATCGGAAAATCGGTCCAGGTGAGTGTGGAGATACTACTCCTAAAACCTTTAAGCTTTCTAATATCGTTTTGACAAAAATCTTCAACATTTGACGCTCTATTGTTAACAAAAAATACTACAGAAACAGATACGAAACTTTTCCAGGCTTGAGCTTCTACAGCAGTCATGATTTTTATAAAGTTCGCATTATTAACTAATATTCGAATTTGAATACTTAACTTAGGAAATGTTCTGCAAACGTATTTTGCAGAACATTGTATTTTGCAAATGCAATTTTGCAAAACATTTTCTATTCTTAACAAATGCTTTGACAAACTGTTGCATGATACCCAGCTTAATATGTGGAGTGGCAGAAATATAATTTTGTCCCTACTCAGTAATGGCATATTTACCATATTAGCTTTACCTACAGTTAAGGATTCTCTCAAAGGCCACAACTTTTGTTCGTAGTGATTTTGTTTTGCTCGACTGTCCCAGAGACAAATAAAGCAAGGGTATTTTGTGTATCCACTTTGCTAATCAAGTAAGAATTTTACCATTTTTAAACAACACACTGACAACACACTGACCATTGATGTTCCTAGTAATTAATTTTTTCAAGAACTAATCTAATATTCTTCTATTATTTTTGGAGTTTAGTTGAATGGGCAGTTGAAATAGATGCATATCGGTTTCCATTATGCAATAAACCACATGTTAAACTTCTTTTCGAGCTATCTATAAAAAGCGACCAGAATCAGTAGGTTTATATCCAGATAAATTCATGTCTAGAAGTAACTTTGCAATGTTGTTACAATAGACAAGCTCCTCATCCGCACTAAAATAAGTTTTTCCCTAGTTCTATAAGCGAAAGCGAAAACGCTGTTGCTTCTGATGGATGTGAGGCGTAAATAGGCGGAGGAAGTTCTTCGTTGTGAAAGACAGGGCAGGATTCTAAAGCTGAATATTGTCATTTTATATGCTGATTGAAGCCTTTGATGTCTACTACGCAAAAGTAGCAATCAACGAAATTATTTTTGGTTACCCTCCAGCTCAAAGGAATACCGAAATTTAACCATGAACGTTCTCCTTTCTTCCACAAGCGCAAAGATTCAACAAAAGATTTACAAACCTTGTAAGGCACCCATGATTTATCCTGTTTTTCAATTTGTAGTTCGAGATAAGCGGTATAAACCTCCTTTATGAAGTCGGTGATATTCGTCTCTGTTTGACTATAGCATACACACCACAGATGCCGAAAAATATTTCAAGTTGATATCGGCATTTATTTCGCGAGGAACTCATCATTCTATGGACAATTTATGTTATAACAATAAATATAATATAAATTAATTTTAAACATCATGCGTCAGTAACTTACCAAAATGTGCGTTGTATGTCCATTAACCTTGTAAAAAAACGGAATACTTAGGCTTGTTACACGGGGTGAGGGGCGTAAGGAAAACTAGAGTCACATGAGCAGATGCGCGAAATTAATGCGCTTTAAGGGCGTTCTAACTTGTTACTAGGCTTAAAAATTTGAATATTATTATGACTTTTAGATATACTTGTGTATTCTAAAGAACAAAAATTCACAGAGATAGCAAGCGGCAACAAAATGTTTGATTTTTTTGTAGAGTTGTGTTGTCAAGATTGAAGAAACTGAAGTTATGATAATCAGCAACAAAGACGAAGTACAAATAACACTGAATAACATTAGATTGAAATAAAAAGAAAACTTTAAATATTTAACTTTGATCATAAATGCAAAATGCACATAAAGTCTACCATGCATTGAATAAAATATTTATTCCAAAGATGAAAATATTCAGTAGTGTATATCGTATATACCAGAACTGGGGTACGGGTGTGAACCATGGGAATTAAGTGACATACAGTATGTCGGAAAAATTACCGCAACTTTAAATTTAAAGAAAACTAGTAACGCCATCTATTGAAAGAATAAAAAATCTGAAAGCTGTATATCTCCTCTATAAAACGGCGTTATAGAGCTTAAAGTGACAGTACATTTTGCCACCTCGTTACTAAAACTCGATGGAACAAGGAACTAGTATTAAATATTGCTTCAACTCGGTTAAACTCTAATAGAAACATTTGAATTGATGAAAAAGGACTTGAATTGATATTTATGGTGATTGCTTATCTTATACACGTGTGTTCGAGTGGTATAAGCGATTCCAAGAGGGCCATGATGTTTTGAAAGACGACGAAAAACCCGACTGGCTAAAAAACAAAAATTGCGATGAGTTGCTGGATGAAAAATGGATAAAATGATCGCCTCTAATGCGAATTAAGATGGATAGCGGAGGAATTGAAGATCAGCGAGCATTCACAAAATTTTGATGAAAAATTGAAGCAAAGGGAAAGTCTGTGCTCGATTGCTTCCTCACGCCAAGAGAATCATGAAATTGTTCACGTTAAACATTACAAGGACCTTATTAAAACGACCAAAAACGAAGGGTTCTATTGTAACTGGTGACGAGACTTTTATTAGTAAGATCATCACACAAAGCGCCAAGTGCTACGTGGAAGTTCTTAGGCTCTTTGAAATAGAAACAATATTGATTTGAGAATGTTGATATGTTTTTACGACTCTTAAAGTAATATTCTTCGGGAATTCGATCCATAGGATCAATATGTCACTGGCGAATATTATCTGGTTGTAATAGCGGGTTTGTGGAAGGAAATAGTCCAAGTGAAGGTCGAATCTCGAACGCCGGGACTTTGATTTTTGTGGCAAGGTAATGCATCATCTCACAGAACCGTTGTTGTTCGTGATTTTGTGGCAAAAAAATAAGTCTGTGGGCTTGGACATCCTCCGTATTTGCCTGATTTATTCCCGTGTGACTATTTCGTGTTCCTGAAACTCAATCTGGCCATGAAAGGAGCGTTTTATGATAGTGTTACACAAGTCCAAGAAGCCGTGACGAGTGTCATTGAGGCAATTCCGAAAATTTACATAAAAAATATATACCAGCATACATTGCACACACCCCATAGTATATTGCTACGGAAGGGAAGTATTTTTAATAAAAATAAATAATGTTCAATCACTAACTAAAGTTTCGTTATTTCTCCGATAAACTGTACAGATAGTGCACCGGTTGCTAATGTAACCATTAGACAAATAATAACCTAATTCCTGAACAGCTTAAGATGAAATAAGCATTGATGGCAGTCCACACTGGTTATCTGATGTGTTTCGGAAATCTGGTGAGAATGAGTAAACAGAGAAAAGTTAAAGTTGGATAGGGAAACGATATAAGAAAATTGTAATTTATTCTTCATTTTAAAAGTAAATTAATTAATTAACAAGCAAATAAATTCTTTTGTTATTTATTTCGGATATAATGTAAAGGATATAATCAATCCTTTATAACAATATAAAGCTGATATGTTGCTTGTTGTTATTGCCATATGATTTAAATATCTCAAAACATGTATTGAAAAGTGTTGTATGGTGCTAAACGAAAGGAATTGTTGGGTTAACTTTTGCCTTTTACCTCACCCTCTTTTTTTCTGTATAAATGTTTAAGAAATAAGTGCTCCTTTGCTTCTTTTTTATAATAACACATATTAAGCATTGACAATTTTGTAGAAAAATATAATATAATGTAATCAAACATGTTTTAACTTATGCTATTAAAATGCTTACAAATCTGAGCTTAAAGAAGATATTTATAATTACGTATAATTCTATTACCGTTACAATTAACATAAAATCATTTCTAGCTTGTCCGAATAATAGAGCTAGCTTCTTTTATAATTAATGTTGCTTTTGATAATGAATAATGGTATCAGAATTAAACAATCCCAACATAAAAATTATCCAAAATAACATAATCAGATAGCACAAAAATATTTCATAATATTTTATACAAACATGCCAACAAACAAAGGCTGTTTTTGTTAGGTAGTATTTCGGGTAGAATATTAGTTTAATTTGAACGAATCATAAATATAGTCTGTTATGTTGAAAGGTCAGGCTTTTCAAGTTTTTTAGCCAACAATATGGCATGTCCACAGTTTGTGGGATTTCATGATTCAGTTAAATAACATGAATTAACTAAGCTTTGTTCTGATTATCGTAAGTGATAAAAATAATTACCGTGGAGGCTCTTTTATGACAATTGAATCAAAAAAGTCAAACTGTAATAAAAAAAAACAGTTTAGAAAATGTTTATGCATATGTAATAATGAAGTTTTTAGTTTATCTATATTTTTGGCAAATGGTTGGACCTACCACTACATTGGCAAAAAGTTGTAAATAATAAGGGTAATTACATAATAGATATAAACTATATACCTGTCTCTTTAAAAAATCCCTACGAACTTACCGGGCAACTCGCTATATACACTTACTAGACTAGGTGCTAAAAGAAATCATTGTTTGTAATACTTCTACTTTTAACATTTCTAGTTATTCTGTTAGGTGTATCTAGGTTAAGGTTGCTTAAGTCCCAGCTTAAGTACCCACTAAGAAAATAGTACTGTAATGTTTAGTACAATTTAAATTAATCAAAATCTTCTACATCTACTGATTATTTATTTACTTGCTTTTTAATGAACATTCATAGAAACTCAAAAATCTTTTATCAAAACAGGTTTTTTAACGTTTTTCAGAAAAGTGCCATCGCGACGATTAAGGTGCCTGGTCGCTTAATTCGTACCACCTATAACCGCATTTAGAGTAACTTAGACTAATAAGTCGCACTTAGAATAAGATTTCAATGAAGACATCATATACTATATAGAAAAATACTGAACAAAAAGAGATAATATTTAAAAAAAACTACAAACTACTCAGTCTAAGATCAACTTACAATCAATATTTTTTCGAATCATCACAGTCTCAAAGTTGAATTTAATTATTAAATAATGTAATTAAGTAAATTACACATAGAAAATCAAAATTATAATTTTTTAAGGAACAAAATTTCACCTACAAAAATTATCGGGATTGAATACAGGAATCACAAATATATTTCTTCATCTTACTTTCCGCGTTAGAACATAGGTCATGTACCCAATCTTTACATTTTATACATTGGATCATGTTTTCTTCGCGATCTTCCTTACATAGTTGGTATAACCATGATTCTTTGTCTTTCTTTATTCTTATTACATGTTTCATCTGTCTTCCTTCTTTTTATAGTTTTCTTTATTCCTTTTTCTATTTTAACTTTTTTTAAATCTAGTACAGGTTTCTTCCTCTTATTTATATTTTTCTTAGCTTATACTTCGTTTTTGCAGGGACTTGAAGTTAATTCCATTGTGGGCCTAGTACCTTTCCTCATTTTTTAATAACTGTTGATATGCAAGGGATAGGAGATAAAGTGTTCAAGTAACACTTTATTATTTGATAAGTGTTAGTGATTTTATCAACTGCTGCTTTTTATTACCGTGTGCGGTATCTTGTGATATTGTTGAAGGCCCAAATTGAATGGTGGGTGATGGTATCTCTACGAACCAAGGGTAGTATTGTTACTTACATACTGTTCTTACTACGTACTTGGTGGTGATACTACGATTAATGGCGATGCAACAATTGTTTGAGTTACGACTATATATGGAGATGTATCTCTAGCGAATGACCATGTGATGGCTGATAGTGTGATTTTTCCAGTTACATAAGCAGGTTCTTGATTTGATGAATAAGATATTTGTAGAGAAGCAATTAAATCCTCTTCTTGAATGACGTTTCTGTTACATGGCCACAAACGTGTTGCTTTTATAACCATTTAGTACTATATCAATATGAACAGATCTAAGGTACGATTTACCAAGCAGCTCTGAAAGGACGATCTGTTCGACGGTTGTAGGCAATGTGTTGTGTGAGCAGGAAAAGATAACATTGTTATGCCATAATCGCGAGTCATCTGGATTGCTTCTAAATATTTGGTATGTGTGCTATGGCCATCCAGTAAAAGTAAAATTTGGATTTGGCCACTTTTTCTAATCTTGTTCACTTAATGAAATGTTGCAACCATTCAGCAAACAGTTCTGAAGTTATCCATCCATTTTCGAGCACCTTTTTTTTAAGGCATTATTTAGCCCGCTGCGCTTAAATATGAACATGGGTGGCATGAATTCGCCTGCCGTTCGCACATATGCCTGCCGTTGTTAGATCATTTTCTCCGCTTGTGATTGCACCCACTTGGTGTTTGCCTTTTTGAGCAACAACTTTCACAAGTTATGTGGATGGCGAATAATGCAGTTTCATCCATATTACATATTTGGTCGGCAGTAAACTTGCATGTATCCAGTATTTCTTCATATTTATTAAAAAAAAACATTAACACGCTCTTTATTGAACCCTTTATTTCTAGCCATCGATGTTGGTTCTGGAACACGCAAGGACAAAGTAGGATGGTCTTTCATAAACCTGTAATACCACTTTTTGCTGGCTATTTTCTTCTCCTTATTAAAGCGATGAGGTAATTCAAATTTTTCAACAAGTTGGAAGACAAGCTTCCTAAATTCAGTAGTAATTAATCCAAAGAAACTGGACTCAAAATTTATCAACTGGTGTGCTAACTCCTCTTCTATGCTTGATGACATATTGTAAGGTCTACCAAATTTTGTTATTTTATTCAATTTCGTCGCAGCGTAGGCTTCGGTATATTATATTTTCTACATGCTTCATTAAATCCAATTTTTGTCTATATCCTCCTGCTTCCAAGTATTGTACTTTCTCTTCGCCATATTCATCCTCTGATAAAGCAAAAATATTAGTAAGCAAGTAAGTACCTAAGTCATACCGGCACGATTAAGGAATTATCCACAGGTACGACTTAAGCGACAAGGTCTTCAAAGCTTCAAACCGAAATCTCTTACATAACCTAAAAAAATCTACCGTTTGACTGTGCCTAGATGTAACCCAAAAAAAACCCTAGATGTAACCCTAGATGCAGCCCAAAAATAACTTAATGATTATAATCTTTCTTGAAAATAGCTCACAAATGAGCTAAAATTTTAATCGAAAGTGTGAGAAAAATGTAAATATGTTTTTAATTATTTTTGCTTTACGAAGCTTGCCAGCCACCCATTTGTTTTCATTTACTCGTACGACTAAATAGTTAATACCGGGGTACGACTTAGGCCGTGGTACAATTTAAGAAACCTTACCCTATAAATATTTAGAGTGGCACTAATGTAAAAACTGTCAGTCATTTAAATTAAGAAAGAATATTATTAATGGAACATTGGAGGGAGTTTCCTCTGGATCTTCTCTGTACTAGGCTTGTTTACTTTACAGTATATATTTTTCAAAATGCTAGTATCACGTTTCCCATTGTTGGTGTTGTAATTTATGTATTCAGATTTAATTAATGCATTATACATTACCCAGTTCATGACCGGAAATCTAAAGTTCCGCGTTCGTGTACTGTCACTGTTGCAACACATGCATTATAATATTTTAAAAATATGAAACATTTTATTAAATAATGAATTAATAATGATTATCTGCATGAACATGCAACCTCACAAGATTGCCCTCGCGGAAAAAAAAAGAATGAATACTGTTTCTCATCTTTATTATTATATTAAATTTAATGTTCCTGAAATAATTATTGGGTTGATACAAAAGTTCGTCCCAATTTTTTAAGAAAAATAGAATATATTTTAATTTCTAAAAAATACATTTGATCAATATTCAGTTCTGTGTCGTTCTGTTTGATAACCTTTCTCAATCTCTTCGGTAATTGTTTAATCTCGGACTCTGAGGTTTCTAGCTAAAGAACTAATCCAAGTTTTTACCATATAAGTTATTTTGAAACCATTTCAATGGTAGTCTAAATGGTAGTTAAGGGGTAGTAGGAGTCGGGACAATACGATGGATGGATCAAAACATCCCAGTAAAGTTGTGAAAGTATGTGTCGGATGGCTAAAGACATGTTTAATATTTGTCCTGATAATTACAATGTTTCCTGTTGACTTATTCAGGACGCTCCTGGTAGATTGTCCGTTTTAATTCATTTAGCTGTTAATAGTATTTTTTTCACAATAATGGCGTGGTTTTCAGGCAACAGTTCATAATAAACGATTCGCTTCCAGCCCCATATATTGTTGATTGATTAATTCAAAAAATTCCTCTGATCTCTGGAGTTGTTCTATGCCATCACTTTTAAGGCCAACATTTCATTACTATCAGCTTCGATTAACCGTCCAGAACGTGGTAAAGATTAAAATTACTTTCACAAACTTTTCACTTACGGCACGTGAAATCGTTTACAGCCAAACCAAAGCAAACCAAAACAAACCATACAGCCTTTTCGGAAGTAAAATAGTATATGTCAAAAATACTCTATATTTTTAATGCTTCATAAAATTTGTCTACAAGGATTCATTTTTATGTCAACAAGGACTACATTTTTGAAGTATTCTTCAATATGACTGGATTGGCACATACACAAATTTAAATTTTCACAACCAGAAATTTCAACTTTATATTTATTTGTAAAAATATTCGCCTTTTCAACGTCATGATATCAAGTTTTATTTTAATCTAGGTAAAAGTGTAATAAAAACTCTTGAAATAACCAAAACAGTTCATGGCAGTAAGATCTACCGAGAGGCCTTTAATAGTAGTTCGAAATGACTGATATTTTGAAAATTTTCTTGGTGTTCGACCATCTCTCATATAACCTGATTTCGCTCAATGTGATTTTTTCTGTTCTAGAAACTGAAAATGGAAATGAAAGGAAAGTTCACAAACGAGGACCGGAAATGATTCAAAAATATTACGACCGCCATCAGTGTTATATTAATTCACAAGGAGTCTGTATAAAAAATAATAAAAACTATAAATTTTCTTTGAATTTTGTATTTCATTTTGTTTTGGTTACCTTTTTTTCTTAAATATACTGCATATAAATATCGACTGTCAGGTATGTTGTGAGCGGTTTTGATACTGGCATACAGGGTCCATACATTTTTTCCACAAACGAAAGCAAAAAATTCATTAGCCTAAATTGCCTGCATTATTTTTTGTATTCTATGTTTTTATTACCTGTAATAAATATTTCACTAAGTTGAAAAATGAATTTTATAGGGTCCATATAAAGGATTAAATACAAATCCATTTTAAAAAATGATTAATAAAGTCACCGATACATTAAGATCTTGGTAACAACTTTAATTCTCCTCGGAAAATCAAATTACATATTTTAAATCCAAAAGTGCCAAGATTATATTCCTTACGAAGAATTCGTAAACCAGGGAATTCAATGAGACCAATTGTATCAACAAGTGGCTCTCATTAACTGATCGGAGGTTTATAATCAGATGTTTAAATTTTATTATTTTCCAGTCAGTCTGCATAAGCCTTAATCTAAACCTTTTTCTTGTTCTATTTCTGGAGCGATTCGGTAATAGTCTTTATTATCTACGATAGAATATTCCATTAATGTATTATTAATGCCTCATAATTACAATTTTATTATTATTCAAGTTTTTAATAAATGATATTACTATTATTTTTCTGGTTGCTATTTTCTCGCAAACTAGTTCGTTCTTTGAATACAATATATCTAAAAAACCTTTCTTTTTGTCTTGATTCTATCTTCGTTTCATATTTGTTTTTTTCTGGAACTGCTCAGTTAATTTGGCTGAAGGGAATCATATGCAAAATATGCTATACATTTTAATAACATGATATCTTCTAATGATAATTCATAATGAACTGATGTGCCTATTTCGTTTAAAATACTTCTCAAGAGACAGTAGATTGGTTATATACCTATATATTGCTTGGAAATTAATTAATTACAACTACGGTTATTTATACTTCAGTGAGAAAGAGCATAGAATCAACTAAGTGATCGAGGTTTTGGGATGCTTTTAAAACCATTTAATCCCGTCAATGCCATTTGCCACCACTTATCTCTTATTCATTAATTTTATCTTATATTTGATACTTTTATTTTATTATTATTATATTTGTTTTGATCTTTTTTTTTAATTTTCGGATGCTCTTATTAAGATTAAACAACTAATACAAGCATTATTACGGGAATAATTATTTTGAAATTTAAACTTTTACATTTTATTTATAATCCATTTGAATATGATTGCTGGCAAATTTACGCAATGACTATAATACATTTTACGTTGTGATACAATGACAGATTTGAATTTAGCTGGAAATTTTTCATTTAATCTTCTTAATTAATCGAAAACTTATCAAGCAGACAAGAACAGACAGATAAAATAAGTGCTATGTGAATTTTCTAATTAGCAAAACTTATAATTATAGTATGCAATAGTCTAAAATATCTTTAAAAAAGAGAAGTTGCTGCTGATTATTACAGTAGATAATTCAGATAATCTGTTATAGCCTAATTTAGGTTAATACATGTTTTCTTCGTTAAAAACAATTTCTAAAGTTACTGATGTTAGTCCAAAGTTAAACCAAACAGAAATATGAATTGCGTCCGTCACTTTAGCTCAGAAGAGCTAGCAGAGCAGAAGAGCTACCAGTGACGTAACATATTTGATAACTTAGTAATGAATACATTTATCCATCATATAACGTGGTATAATTTAAAGAAAGCGTATAACTGAATTATTATAATTATCTTAATGTATATTTTTAAAGAATGAGAACAACATTTGCAAAATGTTCACCTTTTTAGATGAACTCTAGCACAACGATACTCGGCGTAACGTTTTCAGAAGCACACAGAGACATATCAGAAACAAAATTTAACTAGGCAGACATCTAAAAATGTATATGTCGGTGCTAAATAAAAATTAATCATTGTTCTAGAAATTACCGTGTCAATTTTATCGCAAACTGTAATAGCATTATACAAGTACGTAATAATTATGATATAAAGGTTCGCTATAATGGGAGTTATTGTCTCTGCACCTAGTTTTTCTACCAAAACAAGAAATCACAAGCTTATCAACCGGAGGATGGAATTTTCTTTATGAAAAATGTTTATTGTACTTGAGTGTACGTTGAAATTTTACGTACTTTACAAAAAAATCAATATATGATATATATATATATATATATATATATATATATATATATATATATATATATATATATATATATATATATATATATATATATATATATATATATATATATATATATACATATATATATGCACAATGTTTTTAATATGTAATATGATATGTTCAAACCATTTCTAACGTGCACTCGAAAGTTCATTGACAGTGATGCAGTTAAATGTGACAGGTTAAATGTACTTTAAAAGTAATGCAAAATTTATTCCCATTTTTTGAGATTAACAGGTTATTCAGTCAGTCATACAAACCTAAAGGGAAAAAAACAATCCCTATTTGCTGATGTGAAGATATTTCTATACTATTATACTCCGTAAATATAATTAGAAGAAAAACTGTTCACCCAAACTTTTTATTCTAGTAAATTAACAGGAATGTATCTTATAATTTTCAGTTACTTCAGTTCAGTTTAATAATCAGTTACCATAATTATTGACATATTTTATATATAGTCTTATATAACATATTTATTCCTTGCAAAATTTAATCAGGGGCATGCAAGTGTCAGTTACAAATTGCGTAAAGGTCCTCGATCAACATCTGTTTCAAAAATCATCAATATATGATTAAAGCACCGCCTAAATTGATGAAGTAAATATTTAACGGTTAACCGAAAAGCCACAAATTTAGTGCATGAAATTGTTCTAACATTAAAAACACCATTAAAAAATCTGGTGATTTTCATATTAAAATGTGTTCTAAATATGTGAATAATTATGCTATTTTTTATTCTAACAAGTTTTTCTGAACAATGCCTCTGTTTCAAATCAAATCCAGTTCAGCGAGCTGTTGAGTGACAACCGGTAAAATTTAATTAGATATAATATAATATTGGGGAAATGTAAATAATTGTATAAGATGCTTTTGTTATTAAATATATTATTATACACAACACCATTTTATACTCGCTTTTCACCATCAAATAATTTTAAGTAACATTTTATTACCCTGGGTGACTAAAATCTCCAAGGATGGGTTATAAACTTTGTGATAAAAACCGAGTAGATTCCGTAGATTCAACCGAACAAAATAAAAGGAAATATTACCCCGGAAATTTCTTACTACATTAAATTATTCTCTGTTGGCGTTAATTAAAACACGAGGACATTTATGAAATAAGTCTATTTCAAAATAAAAAGAGTAATCAAAGAAGCTTATTTTGGGAAACTAAGTTAATCTACAAATAATAATAGGTCATATATCTTTTTGCTTTACAGTAAATCTAAACACGGTATATCCAATATTTAATATTTCAGTGTAGTTCGAAACAACTATGATTCGAACATAATTGATAATGTCATTAATATTTTTCATCGGCTTACTTCTCATACATATAAACTTGTACGTGGTTTGCGGTTCTTTCAATGTAAAAAATAAATCAAAAATAGAAATGTTCACCCGGTTTTTTAGGAAATAATAACCATTGTTATTAACATCTCCATTTCATGAAAATAGGCGTGTGTTTATGTCTAAGTGTTACTGTTACCGTGCACGTTACTAATAAAATGGTTATGCTGATAAAACGGTGTGTCTATAAAGGCAAAAAATACTGATGTAGATGCTTTTTGCTCGCTTACCCTTATGTGGCTGTATGTGATTCCAGAAAATGTGGTATATGGTTTAAAAAAAGTGGCTTTCATGAAATTGTGCAGCGTTTTTTGAATGCTATTAGGATGGCCAGAACTTCGTATTAGTACAAAAACCAGATTCTCAAACTATCTTATCTTTGTCCTCATAACCGTAGGAGTAGTGAATGTTCAATCGTCTCACCAATTAACGAAAACTTAAATCTGCTTCTTTCAAACGGGTTGATGTATGAACACATGGTATGTTAGCAGCTCTCTTTCAATCCCAAGAATACGCTTAGTTTAGTAGTCTACGCAAAGTACCTTACAACATGATAACAAATTTAGTAGTAATAAATTTAACTGAGGTTGCCGATACTTGAAGGAAATTCATTTTAAATAAATAAGATTAATATCTAAATTTTTCTACTATATTTAATATTGTATGTTTAACAATTGTTTCGACACACAGTGCCTTTTTCAAATACTAATTAATTTAAACAAACAGTGAGAAAAGAATTATAATACAAATTTTAACGTCATCAAAAGATCGCAGTAAATAACGGATACGATCCAAACATTATAAATAAAATAATTAATAAAAAAGATATAACAAAACCATTAATTTAATATATCCGGTCAATAATAACAAGAATGCAGCGTACAAACCAATTACTTATACGGGGAAAGTTACCAAATTAGTTTCGAGACATTTTTCCAAAACAAACAATATAAATATGGCTTTTAAAGCAAACAATAGGTTTGGACGCCTCATTAAAAATAATAAAAGTCAAACAAATAAACTCTATAAATCCGGAGTTTATTTAATTGAGTGCAGGTCGTGTCCAAAAGTCTATGTTGGATAAACAGGAATATCTTTCTCTACTAGGCTTAACGAATATAAAAGAAGTTACTCTAAATAACAAAATAATTGTCATTATATATCTAATCACTTAATGTTAGAAAAGCATACTTTCAACGATAATTTTAAAATGTTACAAAATGAGAATCAATCCAAAAAATTAAATCTTTTAGAGAGCCTAGAAATTAATAAAAGGAAAAATTTGAATACATTGCTAAATGACCAATTAAACTTGAATAGTTTACCGTTATTAAACTTATATTGTCCTCCTAGACATTGAAAAAAAATGGATTTCCCCACTATCATGTTTTATGGTATTATTAGGTTGATGGACAGTTTACGTTGTAATTACTTTTCTCACTGTGAGTTTAATATAGTTTGTATTTGAAAAACACACTGTATTAATATTTGCTTATTTATTTAGTAGTGATATATATGTATGCCTTGTTATAAATTATTGAGGAAACTCTGAGGTTTTGAGCCCTTACTAATTTCATACAGGAAGTGATATTATTCATTTTACAACCTATATATTGGACTGTTTATTCAACAATATATGTTTTTTACAACAGGCCTAAAAAATCTACCTCTTTAACTGTCTCTAGTGACATTATATTGTCGATAGTTACATAGTATGTCTTCATGCCTATCTATCTTATGCCAATTTAGTAACATCATGCTGGCTCTGTCCTAACACGGCCTACTTTTGTTCGATCAATGGTCTCGGAGGTCTGCCGCTTGGCATTCTTTCTAGGCGGTTTTTGATCACGTTTCTGCCGCATACGTTGCTATCGGATATATAGTTGCTATCGGATAAACTAGCTTAAGATTTGTAGTTTTTGTATTGCCATATCTCGCCACATTCTGCTCAATTTAGTTGTGGCCCTTCTAGCTATATTAGTCGGCATTTTATTTTGGATTCGCTTTCTGTTTTATTAGTAATGGTAGACCTCAGATATACGATTTTACGATTATCCACTACTTCAAAGTCCGCCACTTGACGGATATTAGGAGAGTTGTTGTTTGCCTTGTTTTCGAGACGTTTAGTTGAATACCATATTTTGTCATTTCTTCTATTGGAACCTTCGATGTGAAACGCTAAATTCGACTTCTCGATTAAACTAAACTTCTCGACGCAGGTTTCGCTAACCATGTTAGCATCATCAGGAGATGATTTAATCTAATTCTAAAAGTAAACTATGTTCTATTTATATGATAACCCTACCTAATGAAGCGTGTAAAAATCATGAACCGTAAAGTTTACTGAGCCTTACATTAATAACTGAAAAAGTTGACTGAACAGAATAAGTAGATTATCCCAGTTCACGATGTTCTTACATTTTTCTATTTGAATGCTTAAGCCCTAATGTTATTTATACTTTTTACCAGTCTTAAATTCCTAATATCTATATTATGGTCATGTTCAACTGCATGTTGGCCAACATAAGATTTTTCATTTCTCCCATATCTAATGTGGGCAATGTGTTCTTTAAATCTAATATGGATCTTTTTGTTTGCCCAATATACGCTCTATCACAATCTTGGCAAGTAATTTCGTAAATCCCCGACTTTTCAAGTTGATTTACTTTATCCTTAGGGGTTACCCAGGACTTCTCTTAGTTTATTATATGATTTGTATACAACCTTATTATCAAATTTTTTATTTTTTTTTGCCTGGCCCTCGTGTTAATTGGGCATCAAACAGTATCTCCATAAATTTATTTTTGTCCTGATCTTTTTGAAAAGTCGAAGATTCTTTCAATAATTTTCTAAACTTATGTTTTTTAATTAATTTATCTACAATGTTCTTATTTTAACCGTTTAGTTCAGATACCTCTCTAATTTATTTTAATTCTTTGTTTTAATTATCTTTGTTTAAAGGAAAATTAATTAATCTATTTACCATAAAACTTAAACCAGCCATCTTATTTTGGAAGCTATGATTCGAATCATTAGGAATGTATCTAGAAGTGGTGGTGTTTTTTTTTTCTAAAAATATCAAAATCTAACCTATTTTTATTATTTCTACTAACTAAAACATCCAGAAATCGTAAACTATCGTTGTTTTCGAGTTCATGCGTGAATAGTATGTCTGGGGATTTACTATTTAAGTTCTTAGTAAAATCATCTAAGTTTTAATTTTTTGAATTGAAAATTGCAAAAATGTCATCCACCATACCTTCGGAAATTAACTGAACTCATCATTCGCCTAGGATTCAAATTTACTCACGAATAAGTTGGCTAAGAACGGTGACAGAAGATTGCCATTTACCGTTGCTTCTTGTTCGTAAGTTAGAAAATTATTGAAAAAATCTTCGACCTTTCAAAAGGCTTAGAACAAAAATAAATTCATGGTAATGCCGATTGATGCCCAATTAATACGAGGGCTAGACAAAATTTTGAAAAAGTGGACATTAATGTTGTGTACAAACATTATAATAAATTAAGAGACGTCCTGGGAGGTAAAGTCCCAAAGGGTAAAGTAAATCAATATGAAAAGTCGGGTATATTGGGCAAACAAAAACATCCGTATTAACGAGATTTAAAGAACACATTGCCCACATTAGATATGGAAGAAATGAAAAATCTTGTGTTGCCCAACATTGAAGAAAATCATGAACCGGGATAAAGGACCTATTCCATTCAGTCAACTTTTTCAATTATTAATGTAAGGCTCAGTAAACTTTGCAGTTAATGATTTTTACACGAGTTACATCACCCTGTACACCATAAGTAGCAACGAAAGCAGACACTTCCTTTCGGCCAAACCTGCAACATAAACATTTTTTACCACCAGATCACATGCATTGTAATAATATTAAAGTCAATCAGAGTTTGTCATTCAAGTCGAACAGACGTATTTGTAATTTCAATTAAAATAAAGTTTTACAAAAAAGCAGTTTGTCCATTACTTAAAAGTTAAGTGGCGCAGTCGGTAGGATAGCCGAAATCAACCTGCATAGCGCATCGATCTTCGATTTAGCGATTAATCGGGTATTCGAACAGTGATTGATTTTCAACTCGAAAAAGGTGTGCAGAGAGGCTCTAATTCAAGAAACCCATTCCATCGAGGAACTGCTACTTTCATCGGAAGAAGACATCACGGAGATTAGAACGAAAATAGTCCTATCTTGCGGGGTACATTTGGCTGGAAAGGAAATACATCGCCTAGTCACCAACTGCTCTCCATAGAAGAAAAAGAAATGTTCAAGCTGTTAATCATCTTAATGTAAGTAGAGCAATTCATGTCTATCGACGATTTACTAAACACTTTTGGAAGACTTAATTTAAAACCTAAATCAGATTCTGATTCGAACATAAATTTAGAAAGTAATTTAAACCAAAATATTTTAATCGAAAATATAATAACGGCACAATTTAAACCCGAATATTTGAGTTGCTTCCCGCAATTTGACGGAAATGCCAGTGAATTAAATAGATATTTATCAACTTGCAAATCATTAATTGACAATTTTTACAATCCAGATCAACCAAATGCTTTTCAAAACATTTACTTGCTTAATTGCTTAATTGGGAAGCTAAGCGGAAACGCTCGACTAGTTGTTAATGTACAAAATGTGAAAACATGGGATGAGTTAAGAGATACCTTATATAAAAATTTCGCGGATAGACGTGATGAAACATGTCTTAATAGAGATCTTGTAATGTTGAGACAAAATCAGAATGAATCTCCCCAAAATTTTTACGATCGCTGTCTAGAATTATTAAATTTACTCTGCAGTTACGTTGACGCTCATGAAGACGCTGTATCAGCCAACACTAAGCGCATTCTTTACCAATAAAAAATACAATAAGGTGCATGCGACTGAAAGATTTAACTGAAGCAATTCAGTTTGTAATAGAGGAAAACAACACTAAATATTTTTAAAATCACGGTACAAATTACATAACGAAGCCAAATCATAAACCATTTTCTACAAATAAACCTCCATCTTTTAATAGTAACGTACCCAATTTTAATTTTCAACCTCAACCTAATTTTAATTTTCAACCTCAACCTAATTTTAATTTTCAACCTCAACCTAATTTTAATTTTCAACCTCGACGTAATTTTAATTTTCAGTCGCCGTTTCAACCAAAATCAAATTTTAATCAACAACCCGACCAAATTTCCCATCACAACCGAGAACAATACGACCCAATCCAAATTATCGCCAACCCAGATTTGCGACTAATTCTCAAGTATTTGGCCAACAAAATAAAAATGTAATTAAACCCGATCCATCAGTACCATTACCTAAGCCAACTCCCATGAGTGTGTCGACCCGACAGTCATACAACCCGTCAGCTCCAGGTCCGTCCCGACCTAATTTCTTTCAAAAAACCGAACCAAATCCGAAAAATTTTATCTCAGAAGAATTATTCAACACCGAACTAAAAGATGAGACGTAATTGCATAACCAAAATTATGACACAAATCAATATGATCAATATGATTATAATTACCAAAACTTTGACGAAAATATAGAGAACGAATCGTTTGAAGAAGAAAATCCAAACGAAAATTTTTTTAGAAACGCCTCAAACTCAGACGTACAGGTAGAACTCCAAATTTTATCTTTAAATACTTTAAATTGTAGTGAATTACCTTATATATTTTTACCAGAATTTAATATTAAAGTTTTAATAGATTCAGGATCCACGAAATCATTCGTTGACCCCCAAATTGCTGAACGATTTTTTCCAAATTTAATTAGAAACGACCCCTTCATTGTCTCTACGGCGTTTCAAAAATCATCTCACAGATACAGTGCAACAATTCCATCTTCGAAATTATTTAATTTACCAGAACCGATTTCATTGAAATTATTTTTATTTAAGTTTCATAAAACCTTTCAGGGATTAATAGAAATAGACAATTTGAAACTTCTACAAGCTAGTATAGATCTCGCTAATGGATTTCTAATAACTCCTCATATGAAAATTAAACTTTTATTCCATAACACCAAAAGTAGTCTGAACTTAATATCTATCAACCCTCGTAGTGAACAAGTAATAAAAGTCCGAACATCTATTAAGAATGGCGAAATTATAATACCGTATCAACAATTTCAAAACTGCGAGATTCCTGAGTCCCTTACTGTAGCACGTAATGGCATAGCCCTAACAACTATATTAAATAACACTACCGACAAGATAACGCTGGATATGTCACAACCATTAGAAGTAGAGAAATTTAATCGTAAAAAATTACAGGAACTTTATTTAAATAATTTTGATGATACAGAAAAACATGAACTTGACCTATCTAAACTTCGTGTCGATCACCTAAATACAGAAGAGTGAAAAAGTATATTAAATTTGTGCAAAGAATATTCCGATATTTTTTACAACGAAAATATGTCATTGACCTTCACAAGTAAAGTAAAACATAATATTAAAACAACGGACGAGATACCGGTGTACACTAACTCATACCGATATCCGTTTGTACACAAACAAGAAGTGTCAAACCAAATAAGAAAAATGTTGGATCAAAACATCATACGACCAAGTAATTCACCCTGGTCGTCACCGATTTGGGTGGTTCCCAAAAAAACCGATTCCACCGGAAAACAGAAGTGGCGTGTTGTAGTGGATTATAGGAAACTCAACGAGAAGACGATAGACGATAAATATCCGCTACCGAATATCACAGATTTATTGGACAAATTAGGTAGATGCCAGTATTTCACTACGCTGGATCTAGCAAGCGGCTTCCATCAGAGCGGAATGAAAAAACAAGACGTCCAGAAGACCGCTTTTAACACCAAGAATGGCCATTACGAGTATCTTAGAATGCCATTCGGTTTGAAAAATGCGCCAGCCACGTTTCAGCGCGCGATGGACAACATTCTAAGGGGCATTCAGAATGAAAAGTGTTTGACCTACTTAGATGACATTATTGTTTTCTCTATGTCTTTGCAAGAGCATCTAGAGAGATTAAGAACTGTTTTCCAACGATTACGCGAATCAACTTTAAAATCCAACTTGACAAGTCAGAATTTCTTCGTAAAGAGGTTGCATACCTGGGACATATCGTCACCCCAAAAGGCGTAAAACCAAACCCTGACAAAATATATGCCATTAAAAACTACCCTATACCAAAAACAACGAAACAGATCAAAGGGTTTTTAGGACTTCTAGGCTACTATAGACGATTTATTAAGAACTTCGCTAAGCTTACGAAGCCTCTAACAAAATGTTTAAAAAAGGGAGTTGTAATAGAGCACAACGAATAATTTGTAACTTGCTTCGAAACCTGCAAGAACGCCCTCATAAATGAACCCATACTTCAATACCCAGATTTCGCAAAAACGTTTAACTTGACAACAGATGCCAGCAATGTCGCCATCGGAGCCGTACTTTCGCAAGGCCCTATAGACCAAGATTTGCCTATAGCTTACGCGTCGAGAACCCTGAATGATTCAGAGCAAAATTATTCTGTCATAGAGAAAGAACTTCTTGCTATCGTGTGAGCAACGAAATACTTTAAGCCTTATATATTTGGTAGACAATTTTACGTTATAACAGACCACAAACCGCTTCAGTGGTTATTCTCATTGAAAGATCCAAGTTCAAAACTACTACGTTGGAGAATAAAATTGGAAGAATTTAATTATAAAATAATTTACAAGAGGGGAAAATACAATACAAACGCCGACGTCCTTTCACGTGTCGAGATACACACGAAAGAATTCTGGAAACAGGTAGATGACATCATAAGCGAATATGACGAAAATCAGTCAAGAAATGAATTTTCCCAAAAACAAACAACATCGCAACACGAGAGTCCACCTTTAGATTTATATACCGAAGATATTCCCATTCCAGACTTAACCAATGACGATGATGACTCATTATCTTTGCAAGTTCAACCTGACATGGAAAATGAACAAGAAAATAATGACGGAGCAACCATTCACTCTAATGACGAACAAGACCCGATAGTGGGCATACCAATTTTGGAAGCACCTGTTAATTATGGCGCTAATCAAATTATTATACAAGTTTTACATTCTCCTGCTAAACTTAAAACCATAATTCTTTTTGGTAAAAAACGAAGAAATTTAGTACAAATATCAAAAACTAATTTTGAACAAGACGTTATTGATTTTGTTAAAGAATATGTATCACCTGGAAAAATCTATCATTTATATTTCGATAATAGTGATATGTATGAACCATTTTGTGAGGTAATACGCAAGAGTTTTAAATGGCCCTCGATCAACTTTAAACGATGTACCATTAAACTTATTGACGTCACGGACGAAGACAGCATGAAAGAAATAATACAAAACTACCACGAAGGCAAAACAAATCACCGTGGCATTGATGAAACAGAACAAAAAATAAAAATTAAATACTATTGGCCTAATCTTAAAAGTTCAATTTAAACATACATTGACGATTGTGCAACATGTTAAATTAGTAAATACGAATGTAACCCTGTTAAAATTCCGATAAACACAACACCCACAGGAACAAAACCGTTCGAAATTATACACATCGATATCTACACTTTGGAACAACGTAAATTCTTAACTATCGTTGATAGTTTCTCGAAATATGCCCAAGCGTACCTGTTAAAATCTCTTGTAGCAACAGATATTGCCGATACTTTATTAATTTATTTTTCTCATCACGGTATACCATCACAAATAATATTAGACAACGGAACAGAGTTTAAAAACTCAGTTGTAACGGAATTGTTTCAGCTTCACAAGATAAAAGTTCACTTCTGTTCACCCAACCACCCCCAGTCTAATGGCATAATTGAACGGTTACATTCTACACTATCTGAACATATTTGTCTATTAAATAACCGTGATTTTCAAAAAACACCAGTTAGTCAAAAAATAATATACGCTATTTTAGTATACAACCATTCAATTCATTCGTCAACAAATTTTAAACCGATCGATGTGATAAACGGTCATATTTCGCCAGACGATCCTTAGAGATGATATAAGTAAAATTTTAATTTCAGAATATATTCAAAATCATAAAAAAAATCTAGAGTCCTATATGCAAAATTTAATGAAAAATTAATTCAAAAAAAGGAGAAAGTTGCAAATAAATTAAACGAAAATTCTGACAACTTAGAGATTTTCCAAGAAATTCAAAAGGTCTATCCTAAGAAACATGCAAGGCAGAAAGCGTCAAATAAATTCGCGAAACCAGTGAAATTAGAATCTATCAACAAGTTTCGCAAAACGGCAGAAACAGATTCTCATGGATAAATGCATTTAAGTAACTTGAAACGTCCGTTCAGAAAAAGATATAGTTTTATGTTAATAACTAAAGTTCTTGTTTTATTTTCAGAATTTTTCATTCCACCTGCAAAGGAAGAAAAATTGTGAAAGAATTATATGACAACATCGGTATAATATCCGTAAAACTGGGAAATGCGAAACTGCAACAAAACACCTTTACTTTGATTCATTTTTATGACCTTCAACCGTTGATAATAGAGGCGAATAAACTTTATTTTAAAGGCAAAAATTTAACTGACACCATAGATTCAAACAAAGTTTATTCTTTCGATTTGGCGAATGATTTAAAATTGTTAAATATTCTCCAAGATCGAGTTACAACAAAGATCAATGAAATATTGCCTCATTCGGGTAGAACAAAACGCGGATTAATAAATGGCTTAGGCTCAATATTTAAAACAATTAGCGGAAATCTAGACGCTTCAGACGGAGAAAAATACGATAAGTTAATCAATGAACTGCAGACTAATCAGAAAAAATTAGCGGCAAATGTTTTGAAAGGAAATGCATTGTCATTAGGTTTGATCGAAAAATTTAATCTCACTATTCAAAAAATCAGTCACAACGAAAAATTGTTGGAAAGAAAGTTAAATCAGATTGGTAATATTATTAAATTACCAGCAGAAATCGAAAGTCGAATGTTTATTACGTATACGTTATCACAAATTATTAACATCTATGGAATTATAGACAACATCTTACAAGACTTAGAAAATTCCATCACCTTCTCAAAGTTAAAAATATTATTATATTTAATAATAAATATTTATTATATTTAAAAACATTATAAAAACAAATGATTTATATCAAGAACTAATTAAAATTCAAAATATTGTTGGTTTAAATAAAATGCCTTTGGAAGCAAATCAAAAAAATACGTTTCTTTATGAAAAAATTATTAAAGTAGACTCTTATATATCAAACAGTAAAATTATCTATCTTCTTAGAATCCCTCTTACTTTTGACGAGAACTTCGAACTTTATCATTTTTATTCAGTACCTGTTTTAAGTAAAAGTCTGTTTAAGGTAATCATTCCAAAAGGTAAATTCCTGATAAAAAATGAATTGCACTACGCATCCCCAAATAAAAGATGTCAAGAAACCGAGAATCAGCTATTCCTTTGTGAAGAGTTGGATTTACAAGAGATTGGAAAGTACAGCCCATGTGAAGTCCAACTTCTGAGTCCAATGAAGAACACTTCCCTATGCCAACAGATAGAGACAAACATTTCGAAACCAATCTCCAAACAAATCGAGCTTTCTGGAAAATGGATTTATATTTCGCTCATTGAAGAAATCGTACAATTAGACCGCGATGAACAAAAGGAAAATCAACGAATTTTTGGTACATATTTGTTCGATATACCTGAAAATTGCCGCATCCAAACAAGTCAAGAAGTAATTACGAATAACGAAGAAGCTGTAAAGTCCAAGGTTCAACCGTTTCTCCTGTCTGACTTTGACAAAGAAACAAAGAACATGCCAGCCCTCAACTTAAGCGCCCATCTGGAAGAAATCAACCTAGACGAACTCTACCTACTAAAAACCCAAATAGAAGCGAAAATTTAGAGCCAATCTTCGATAAAGTTTCAAATTCGCCCAGTATTTGGACAATTATAATTTATTTCTGTTTATTGATTATTTGTGTCCGTTTCATTTATAGGAAATGCCGATTAAATAAGCAACCAGCATTATCAAATCAAATCGATCTACAAGACGTGCGTCTACCACAGCAGACTGCGTAGCCGAATCTCACAGCGGAGGAGTTACATCACCCTGTACACCATAAGTAGCAACGAAAGCAGACACTTTCTTTCGGCCGAACCTGCAGCATAAACAGTTTTTACCACCAGATCACATGAATTGTAATAATATTAAAGTCAATCAGAGCTTGTCATTCAAGTCGAACAGACGTATTTGTAATTTCAATTAAAATAAAGTTTTTAAAAACAGTTTGTCCATTACTTAAAAGTTAAGTCACACTTCATTAGGTAGGGTTATCATATAAACAAAACATAGTTTAGTTTTAGAAATAGATTAAATCATCTCATGGTGATGAAACATGGTTAGTAAAACGTCCGTCGATAAGCTTCAAAAAGTGATTTGGTGTTTAGTGGTATTCCCAATCCTCGAATTTAGTGGTTCCCAATCCTCGAGGACTTTTCTCTTTATATGTTTTTTGTATGTATTAAAAAGTATGGGTAATATAATATAGCCCTGCATGCATCTCGAACTGCCCTGAATTTGTTTGAGCTATTCTGACTTTTAGGATGTTATTTTCATATAAGTTTCTTTTTAGTAGTATTAGAGAAAGGGGTGTTTCCATTTCTTTAAGAATTTGCGTCTTCCAATCCATGCAGTCAAAGCCCTTCAAGGAGTACATTTTGACAGTGAACTTGCATATCTTCTCCATCACTTGATGCATATTAAGGATATTCCGTGGTATCCTTTCCCGGCACGAAACGTGTTTGTGGGTCTTCGATTTGTTCTAGTAGAAAGGCATCCAGTCTTTCACTGATTGTGATAAGGAGAATTTTGCTTGCGTGGGATATCAATGTTATTGTATGTTAGTTGCTGTATTTTGTTGGCGAGACTAATAAAATATAGAACATTTTTTCACGCACGGCCTTTCTGTTATTAAAAATGCTATGAAAACTTTTGGAAAATCACTAATTGATTAAGTGTGTTTCAAAACTTGCAAATAAATTACTTTATAATTCGAAATAAAATGCCTTCAAAATCTAAGTAAAATAAATATTCACATGAGAATTAAAATAACGAAAGGAAAAAAAAACAATCTGAGATTTCCCTTATGTGCTTAAAGTAATAATAAAAAAGCTTTATGGTCTCAATATATTTATGACTCTTTTATTTTGTCGAAAGTGGTTTTTAATGAAAACGAGGCAGAGCAAATTAAAACGTTTAATAGCTTTTTGTTCCATGTATAATTTATATTTTTTTTTTCATTAGATGTACAAGTGCTATTTAGGTTCTTTAATGCTCTGTAGGTTTACAATCGTTGTTTTCTATGTTGATAACTTATAAGGACAAATATTTATTACGACATTAGTTCTGCGGTGGGGAAAAATATAATAAACGTTTGTCCAATAAGAGTGTCAGAACTTTAAAACGAGGTAGAATGATAACTGCAACTGTTAATCTGTAATATAATTTGTATTTTGTCTTGATGAACAAATAACCATCAGGCCATCAGGATTCGTCTGGTGGAATGCATTCTGAAGATCCAATTTTCGAATACTCTTCCACAATATATCGCGTGGTAAATTTTCAATGTTCAACGTGTAGCAGAATGCTACATGTGCACCCTATGTAAAGCTAAATGAGCTAGTGCAATCTTCGGCAAAACAATATCTTCTTATTTCAAGATCTCCCAATCGTGGACTAAACGTCAAAAAATCTCAGAAAAACCATCCGAGTTTGCCATTTAAACACAGCAGAACCTAGCAGAGCTAAGAGTGATTACAATTCTAAGCTCTTGCTGGACCAACATATTGACATGGCCATTATCCAGGAAACTCATATAGGAAGCGAATACAAACAACGCCGCCAAGGCCAAATTTAAGGTTTTGACCTGCTTAGAGCCACCTACTACCGTTCTTATGGAGTTACAACCTATGTTCGCAAAGACATTGGAAATGCTGTACTATTGCATTCTACAGCAAACTTAAATGTCTACCAAGTAGTTTCAAAAATAGCTGACACTACCATCGTCAATATCTATAAGTCACCCCAAACATTCTGGCCTGCCAACGTGCTAGATGTCTATCCACACTTCAATAGCCACCGCACTACTTGGAAATACCATACAACTGATGAAAATGGTGATCGCCTTGCAAACTGTGCCGACTCCCATGGCCTTCACTTGATCTTTGACGCCAAAGAACGTAGTTCTTTCAGGTCGGCTGCATAGAACACTGAGATAAACCCAGACCTCTGCTTTTTCTCAGAATATACCAACAAACTCCCTATCCCAATATCAAGAAAAGTCTTAGACGACTTCCCACACCTAGATAGAATTTTGAAAAGGCTCAATGGGATAAATTTGCTGTGCAGCTAGACCGCAAAAAAGTATACCCCATGGTTTTCGGAGGGCATACGTCCCAGATTGGAACAAACAGATGGAACTGCTCTATTAAGAATTCCAGAACAGCAGAGACTCTGAGATAGCGGACGAGCTCCTTAATAGTGTGGATTCAGAGCGCCGCTAAAAAAAATGGGGAAAAACGGCAGGTAACATAGACTTCAAAAAATCCAGCAGGAAAGCCTGGAGCTTCCTGAGGAAACTAGGTAGCTCTCACTCACCCGCTCGTGGCCCACCGACAGTATCGGCGGCCAATACACGAGCTATAGCTCTCTCTCTCTCTAAAGCCAAGAGTAACAAACAATAGAACGCAGACATTAAGAAACAACTGACAATCCGTCGTCAAAGAACCGCAGTCCACCCTAATTACTTCAGACCATTCACCGCGGAAGAGGTAGATAAAACACTGGTAGAGACCAAATCTGGTAACGCAAGGGTTTCGATGGAATTCACTCCGAATTCCTCAAAAACTGCGGGAAACACAAGAATGTGATTATGTAAATTCTACTCCGACATCCCACTAACAGGACATATTCCAGTGGAGCTGCAGCTGCTGCCACGTGATACCATGCAGCCAACCAACAACTTTATTAAACAACATGCTCTGCTACTGGCCTTTCTGAGCAATAACAGGAAAAAGCAAGAGTTAAATGAGACACCTTAATAACGGACTTCCTCAAGGATCTGTACTCGTACCTGTCCTGTTTAATCTGCATATTTCAGACATGCCACACACAACTTCAACAAAATTTGGGTATGCTGACGACCTAGCTCTTGCTAATCGCACTAAAACCATAGAAGAAGCTAGTAACATATTATCAGAAGACCTGTCTGTATTGGAAAAATATTTCGCTAATTGGAGACTAAGTCCAAACATGAATAAAACTGTGTCATGATTCCCCCTCAATAACAAACGAGCACGCCTGGAGTCCCAAGTATACTTCAATAACAACCCGCTACGTTACAATCCCTATCCAAAATACCTAGGAGTAATAATGTATTGAACACTTTTATATAGAAAACATCTAGAGAATATCGCGGCTAAAATAAACACCAAAAATAATATAATGCACAAACTTTGTAATACTACGTGGGGCGCAGACGCATATACCATTAAAATAGCAGCTCTTAGCCTGGTCTACTCGGTTGTTGAATACTGCGCCCCAGTCTGGCTGTTTAAGAAGAACACCTCTAGCTTGGCTCCCCACTCTAAGTAATATTGCTCCTCCCGCTATCCGCAGACAGGAAAACTACTTAAGGCATACAATAAAACACTATCAAATTCCCACCTCCCAATACACAATGACTTACCTGTTGTCGGCCTGCGGAGACTGAACTCTAGATCCCCCACTGTTGTTAGCAGAATAACTCCTCGGAGAAAATTTCAACCATAATGCTAAATGGAGGGAATTCTGGAATATTTTGGGACCGAGACAGGCGGCTCATGTCATCGACCCTACAGCTCCATTATCAGGAATGGCGCCACTAGTGGAAGACACTTAACATAATAAGAACGCCCCACGTCATATGCCGTGACTCTTTCTACAAATGGGGACTGACTAGATCGCCAGCTTGTGACTGTGGAGAACTCCGCCAAACCCTTCATCACATCGTAGCTAACTATATGCTCTTACAGCATATAGTGGTGAAATTAATGATTTTTTTCAAGCTACACACTTCGTGTTGGAATAGATCAATTGCCTCGATTCACTAGCGTAGCCAGTGGGAGGGGGGTTTGGGGGTTCAAACCCCCCCGAAATAAGCCAAACATTACCTAATATTATACCGAAAAAATACCAGGAGTGAAGAGAGTTAAATTATTACATTTGATTTATTGAATTTATTTGAATTATTACAATTGAATTATTATTTTTGACAAGTATCTCGCCTACCCTGAAATCTAGTTTGGAATGCCTAGATATGTGCGATAAAAACCTTTATCCTAATATTTACACATTACTACAAATCTTGGCTACCATTCCTGTATCTACTGCTACCCCAGAAAGGTCTTTCTCGAGCCTAAGGAGACTGAAAAACTATTTACGAAACACCACAAGTGAAAACAGACTTAATGGTTTGGCTCTCATGAACATTCACTATGGAACAGAAATTTATGCAGATGAAGTAGTGGATATATTTAAAAGAAAAAGCCGAAGATTTCTTCTTTAATGGTCTTAGATTTAGCGCAGACGAACGAAATTAATTTAACCATTTCATTTAAAGTTAAGAACGTTATAAATATGTCGTAATTTTTCCGATGAATATATAGATATTAAATTTCATGTAAGTATATTTTTGTTGTTTTATTTACTTCAAACTAAACCCATCCCCCCCCCCAAACCAAATCCGGGCTACGCCGGTGCTTCGATTCATAAATTTGATGCACTTATTGTGATGTGTCTTACATGATGTTGAATTTTATAACTTCTTGTGTTTTACAATTTAATCTGTTTATGTGCTATATTTTAATATATATACCTGATTCAAATCTATGTGAGCCATACGCTAAATAAATAAAATATTGATGACCTGAATGTTTCGTAAGATAAACAATTATTAGGGATTTATTTCTGTAAATGAGGGATGTAATCTAACCCTCAAAAAAAAATAATCCAATGGAGTTTCATTACCATTTCGAGAAATAACACGTCCAGGGATTTTTTTTTTGCAATAAATCGATTGAATGTGAGTCACACTGTCACGTTATAAAAAAAACATTGTTTATAATTACATTTATCAGTTCAGGTCAAACATATTCTGTTAGCATATATCTATAGAATTAATTAACCATTAACAGTAACACGATTTACATCGTCGACTTCAAAATAATTAGGTCTTATCACTCCTTCAGGTCAAACAAAGCACCCAAGGTAACTTGAGTTAGTTGAGGATTTTCATCGGCCCAAATCCTACAGTTATGTTTGTTCACAAATCCATTTGCGAGAAATGCGCCTTTCCGGAAAATATTGTTTTAGCCTGTTGAATCGTGTGTTGAATTTCCATGCGAATTGACACAATGTACTGAACACAGCAGTCAATGAGTGATATTAACATTTCAAACAGTATTGCAGCTATGCAGGTATTACGTTTCAAAGTTCGAACACTATTATGAAAAAACTCTTTACATTAATTGCCTCAAGAAATCGTTTGAATTTGTTTACTTGCAATGAAAAAATATGAATTTATTCATAGACACTGCTATTGCTTAACAAATAACACTAGACATGTCATCTAGTTACAACTAAAATAATTCCGCATTTTGGTAATATTTACAGGGCTAGTCAAATAAATATCTGGACTGATTTATTTCTGATAAGGGGAAGGGGTGAACAGTGTTTTTTATAAATGATATCGGAGATCGCTGATGTCAGGTCTGGCTCAGTTGTCTCCGAAATTTTGGAGTGCGTAGATCGAGAGTCAAGATGCAAGCAAACATCGAGAAACGATGTGCCATTAAATTTTACATGGAATTGAACAAATCAGCTACGAAGACTTTTCACATGATCCGTGAAGCTTACACCGACGAAGTCATGTACAGAACACGTGTTTTTGAGTGGCATAAAAGATTCAAAGAGGGCCGGGAGAACGTTAAAGACGAACAACGCGCTGGACGTCCGATCTCGGCCCGAACTGATGAAAGTGTAGCCAAAGTCCGAAAATTTCTGTACGCTGATCGTTGGTTAAGTGTTCGTTTGATGGCACATGAGTTGAATTTACAGAAATCAACTGTGATGATTTGCGATGATTTGCAATTACGAAAGGAGTGCGAAGTTGGTGTAGAAAATTTTGTCAGACGAGCGGAAGGAACACCGTGTGACGATTTGCCACAAACTGTTGGAACATTTGGAGGCCGATCTAAATGTTCCGAATAGAGTGATAACCGGTAACGAAACTTGGATCTTCGTTCTGGAGACCAAAAGGCAAAGTTGTGAGTGGTAAACAAATGCATCTCCTCGCCCAAAAAGCTCGCATGAGCAAGTCCAGGGTGAAATCGACGCTCATTGCATTCTTTGATGCAAAATGTGAGGTCCACAAAGAGTTTGTGACCGCTGGCCAAACAGTGAACGGCGAATTTTACGCAGAAGTGCTCGAACGTTTGAGCATTCTGAAACGTGAGAATGTTTAAAAGTGTCCGCCGAGTCCAAAGAGAGATCACCAAGTTCTGAATGTTCCATCATGACAACGCGGTCAGGCACACGACACTAACTGTGAGGGAGACACTGGCTAAACACAACGTGGCAACGCTGCCCCAACCATCTGATAGTCCAAATGTAGATTCTCCAGACTTTTTTTTTGTTCCCTAGGATCAAGAGGAGTGTGATAGATCATTCCAGGGGGCGTATCAAGACTGGAAAAACTGCTAGCAGCGACGTATTGATACAGGAGGGTCATATTTTGAAAATTATTAAGTTCCTTTACATACTGCTTCAATAATTGCTTTTTTATAACCTCAGTCCCGATTGTTATTGGACAAATTATATATATATATATATATATATATATATATATATATATATATATATATATATATATATCATCATCATCATCATCATCATCATCATCATCATCAGCCCGTATCGACCCATCATCAGCCCGTATCGAGAATGAAGATCTCTTCAGCATGCTTCCAACCTTCATGGTCCTGGGCTTTCCTCTGCCACTCGGGTCCTAAAGTACTTAACGATGTCATCAATCCATCGTGCTTTCGGTCTTCTTCGCGGACGTTTGCGATCAAGCGGTATCCACTCCAGGATTGCCTTGGTCCATCTGTCATCCCATCGCCTCGCTATATGGCCTGCCCATCTCCATTTCAATTGTTTTACTCTTCCAATGATGTCACAGACTTTTGTTTGTTCCCTGATCTACGCGCAGGACTTTCTGTCTCGTCTTGTAATGCCAAGCATACATCTTTCCATTCCCCTCTATGCCACCCGAAGTTTTTGAATTGATTGCGATGTGACTGTCCAGGTTTCACTTCCGTATGTCATAACGGGTAGAACGCACTGATCGAAGACTTTTCTTTTCAGGCAAAGTGGGAGTCTGTTCTTAAACACTATGTTGAGCCTACCAAATGCCTGCCAGCCACATTTAACACGCCGTTCCACCTCCCGAGCGGTATTCCCCTCCACTGAAATCCTCTGCCCAAGATATATAAAGCTGCCCATAATCTCTAAATCCCCTCCTAAAACTGAAATTCTTCTGTCCTGAGCGAAGTTATTGAACATAACCTGACTCTTTTTCAGGTTTATTTTCAAGCCAAATGGTTCGACAGTCCTTTGCAGTTCCTGTATGCGTCTTTGCAGCTCCTCTGGGTCTTGTGAAATGAGAATAATATCATCTGCAAATTTAAGATGGTTTAAGTTGGCACCATTGACCTTTACACCATCCTGTTCCCAATCCAGTTTACGGAATACTTCTTCAAGGCCAGCCGAGAAAAGAATATGCGATATAGCGTCACCCTGCCGTACACTTCGTTCTATATTAATTCCCACTTCAAGATCATCAAGGTGAATTGTGGCTGTAGCTCCATCATATATCGATTCTAATAGGTTTACATAGACTCTCTCTACACCTTGGCTAAGCAGTGCATCCATTATCGCATGCTTTGAGATGGAATCAAATGCTTTTTCGTAGTCGATAAAAGCCAAGCACAGTGGCATGGTGTATTCCTTAAGCCTTTCTATGACCTGCTGTACAACCTGGACGTGATCCATTACACTGAATCCACTTCTGAATCCTGCTTGTTCTCTTGGTTGTGCGTCATTCAGTTTTTTTAATATTCTTTTAGAAATTATCTTAGTGAAAACTTTGTACATTACTGATAGGAGGCTTATTGGACGGTAGTTCTTTAAGTCTTCCTGTGCCCCTTTTTTATGTAAAAGGACCACTTCTGCATTTTTCAATAAGTCAGGTACTTTTTGTTCTTTAAGGCATTTCGAGTATAATTTTGCCATTGTTTTATGTAACGTCCGACCACCAGCTTTTAGCATTTCGACCGTTACACCGTCCTTTCCTGGAGTCTTGACGTTTTTCATCGATTCTATAGCATTTGTTACTTCCTCCACTAGGATATCTGGCATTTGTTCTTCCGTGGGTATTGTTGTCTTCGATTGGTTCTGATCTTCATATAACTGGGAATAAAATTTTCTGACAATCTCTAACATTTGGGTACGCGCCCTGCACACAGTGCCATCCTCATGCTTTAAATAATATATTTGCGTTCTTTTGTTTCTCAGCTTCTGTTTAGCTTTGTTAATTCCTTTGTTTTCTTCCAGGGTTTTTTGCACTAGCTGCATATTAAATCGGCGCGTGTCCTCTCTGATACGTTTTCTTATAGTTTTGCAGAGCTCAGTATACTCGACCCTGCCAAAAGGACTACCTGTTACAACACGTCTCTGGCACGAGTTCGTGAAATGTTTCCAAACAAATTAACCTCCAGGAGAGGTGACATAAATTGGCTTCTACGTTGTCCTGATTTGAGCCCTATGGACTGTCTCTTCAGGGGCTCTCTAAAATCGAAAGTTTGCGTCAATATGGTCAGGTTCTATGCTGCAAATAAAAGAAAATACCCGACACAAAATGACAGCATCCAGAGATTATGTGTTCGTTTAGGTGAGTTATTTTTAAAAAGTAATTTCCTAAAATGTTTATTTCAATAATTAATAAAGGTTTTTTGATGGTCGTCTTTCTTTTATCTCTCTTCTCTTTTCTCTTGGCCTTGTATAATAAACCTTCACATCCAATAAATCTCCTATCCGTAATGTACAAAGTTGTCACCTCGTTGATATCTAAAAGAATATTAAGAAAACTGAATGACGAACAACCAAGAGAGGAAACAGGATTCAGAAGTAAATTCAGTACAATGGATCACACTCAGGTTGTACAACAGGCCATAGAAAGACACAACGAATACATTATGCCACTCTGCTTGGCTTTTATTTGCTATAAAAATGCATTTGACCCAATCTTAAAGCAGGCCATTATTGATGCATTACTTAACCAATGTATAGACAAAGCCAATGTAAACCTATTACAATCGATATATGATGAAGCCACAGCGACAGTTCACCTTGATGATCTTAAAGTTGAAATTACTGTAGAACGGGTTGTATGGCAGAGTGACGCAATATCGCCTTTTCCTTTTTCCATCTGCCTTATAAGTATCAAGTATTCAATATTCAGGAGAGAAGAAAGTTGAATTGTGCATATTTAAGCCAACTTAGATTCGCAGATGATACCGTTCTCCTTTCGCATGGCCCAGATGAGTTAAAACAAGAGCTGCAAAACCACTTGTTTGAAAATGAACCTGAAAAGGGTCAGGTTGTGTTGAATAATTTTTTTGAGGACAGAAGAATTTCTATTTAAGGTAAGAATTTGAAGGATGTGGACTACTACATATATCTTGGGCAGATGATTTTAATGGAAGGTGATACAGCCCGGGAGATGTAACAGTGTGTTAAATGCCGCTGACAGGCCTTCGGCAGGCTCAACATAGTGTTTAACAATAAATTCCCACTTTGGCCGTAAGATAAGTCTTAGATCGGTGATTTCTGCCCGTTATGGCATACGGAAGTGAAACTTGTATACTCATATCGCAATAGATTCAAAAACTTCTGGTAGTACAGAGGGGAATGCTTGGCATTACAAAACGGAGCAGAAAGATCTGCATATCGATCAGAGAACAAATGAAAGTATGTAACATGATTTGAAGAATAATGGAATTGAAATGCCCCATCTCCATTTCAATTCCAGGTCATATAGAGAGGCTATGGGATAATAGATGAACAAAAGTAATCCTGAAATAGATACCGCTTGATAGTAAACGTCTCCGAAGAAAACCGAAAGCACGATGGACTGATGATGTTATTAAGTATATTAACCGGACTAGCACAAAAAAGCTCAAGATAACAAGAGTTGGAAGCATGCTGAAGAGCCATTCATCCTGCAGGAGATGGACGCTGACTGATGATGATTTCTAACAAATTTTACCTAGAAAATATACTGTAATTGTTGATCGTTCATAGTATTTGATGGATATAATCCGCGGTGTTATTTTATAAAACCTCCATGAAATAGATTCGATTCAGATACATTATCGAGACTCTACCACCACCCCAAAATAAAATAAGGTGACAAGAAAACAACTGCCTAAGAATTTTTATTTCATAGTGAAAAAATCGTACTAATAAGCATATTTTTCTTATTCTAGCGCGTGGGTTCCATTTATTTTTAGACCTGCGAAATAATTCATACACGGCACGGTTTTAGCATAGAATCTATATATAGATTAAAAGTGGTCCGTGTTCGCTATAACTTTCTTCCTAACTTGCTGTGTGAAAGATGTCAGCTTTAATGACATATCGTTAAATAATATCACAAAATATACTATGTGACAAAATATCTTAAGGAAAAAAAACATTGAATTGTTCAAATATTTCAAGAAACTGAAACTCGTTCACAAGAGCATATTGATTTGATACGTGAAAGTGTTGCTGAAGATGCAGAAATTTTCATTAGTCGACCTTCACTACAATTTGGACTCAGTAAATCCACAATATGACATATTGAATGCAATGATTTAGCTCTGAACGCTTATAAGGTTTAAATAACATAGGAATTAAAGCCACTAGATTATTCAAAACGCCAGGCATTTGTCAATTAAATAATTGACGAAGAACAAACAGATATTTTTTTTCTCAAAAATAATTTCAGATGAAGCACATTTTGAAATTAGTACCTATGTTAATAAACAAAATTGCCGCATTTGACGTAAGGAAAATCCACGTGTTTGGTGTGCATTATGGTCAGGAGGTCTAATTGGCCCGTATTTTCGTAATGCTGCTTGTGAAGCTGTAACTGTGAATGGTGTTCGATATCGTGAGATGATAATTGGATTTTTGTGGGCTGAATTGAATAATATTGATCTGAAGGATATGTGGTTCCAACAGGATGGTTCTACATCTCACTCTGCTAATGAAACACTTGGTTTATTAAAAAAAAAAATCCTGGACGAACTATTGCACAAAACGGTGATACTAATTGTCCACCAAGATCATGTGAATTGACACCGTTTGGCTATTTTCTATGGGGTTACGTGAACAACTAATTTTATAAGAACAATCCACAATTGATCCCTGAACTAAAGGATGAAATTATTAGAGTGACTGGTGAGATAGAGCTACGGTTATGCCAAAATGTTATCCAAAATTTTAACAAATGAGTGGATGTCTGTGGAGCTGCAAGTTTAAATGTCAGGTCGATGCAAAATCGTAAGGGAGTGAAAGAAGATTCAAATTAAACCAAATATGCCTTAGTAAAAAATATTACGGTTTTTGAGTTATTTGCGATTTTCGGTTTTTCTTGAAAATATTCATATTTTCATATTTAGACTCTATTAACTCACAAATGGAAAGTTACGCTATTGTTCAGATTTTTCATGAACAAACATCTACGGTGATATAAACGTTGTGCATTAAATACATCATTAATTAACATATTTAAAGTTCAAAATCATGTTATATCGCTCAAGCATATGAGGTTTTTACGGAAAGTACGGAAAGATTGAGCTATTAATTTTTCAGTTATTGTTAAAGATTCATATACTAATCTGTACTGGGGGAGTTAAATAAACGCACTATACTCTCAGAGAATTTTCGCTTCAGCTCTTGCTACTAGACTGCCGACACCAATAATAAAAATGCGGGAATGTAGCCAGTAATAATTTACATTTTTTGTTGGGAAATATAAAGAAAAGGTGCAATTTCAATGAATATAGCGGCTTAAATTTTTCGATTTTCATTCCTTTTTATGCATTATTTCGCACTAATCTCTCTTTTTAGTACAATGACTTTCAGGATGGGCTTGGATTTTAAATTAAATAAAACGTTTACTTAATTTTTTTGTTTTTATGGCACTCTGGTTTACTTATCTTTTGTGCATGCTCGTACTGTATAATGCTCTGATTGTTCGCTGTTAAATATATAACGAAGAAATTAATGCAAGAAGCCATTAAAGCTGTGAAAGAAAATAAAATGGGATGACTTTTAGCTTCAAAAATTTTTGGTGCCCCACAAGCTACTTTGGGACGTCATGCATTGAGTTTGAATAAAACATTAGCACCTGATACTAAAGATTTGGGCCGATAGTAGACCCACACAGAAGTACAAGAAGTTGCATTTTGCAAGAAGTTGCAAAAAGCAAATATGGCTTTGCACATAACATTAATGCTGAAAAAGGAAGAGCTGGGTAAGAATGGTTAACAGGATTCCTTAAAGGAAATAAAGATATCTCTGTGCAAAAGCCAGGACCTCAGCGTCTAATAGACCACAAGTTCCGAAGTTTTTTTACAGCTTATGAAAAATGAATCAGTATTCATAATTTTCCACTTAATAGGATCTATAACGTAGGTAAAAATTAACTTTCTACAATTCAAGGCCCCAGAAAATCTTGTCAACGACCGGCAGAAAGCAGGTGGGATGCCTACCAGTGCAGAACGTAGAGCCCATTTGACAGTGGTTTGTTGTATGAATGGTTCCAGTTCATATGTTCCTCCATGCATGATTTTTCCTAGGAAGAATATGAAAAATAAGCTTATAGATAAAGCACCCATTCAGACATTGGAAATCGCTCAAGAGTCTGAATCGATTACTGTTGACGTCTTCGTTGGCTACATTATTTTCAATCACATGCGAATGCAAGTGTGGAAGAAAAGGTGCTACTTATCGTCGATGGTCACGCAAGCCACAGAAGCCCTGAATGTTTGTCATATGATAATAATAATGGTACAGTTATTTTGTGCCTTCCGCCACATTGCACTCACCGAATGCAGCCCCTCATGTCTGTTTCCATGGACCGTTGAAAACATATTTTAACCAAGAAATTTTGAAGACACTGAAAGCTCCCTCAGGTCGTCACACTTACACATTGGAAGTCTATTCAACCAAGCCTACTCCACTCTACTCTTCATATCAGTAATGGAACTCATATACTAGAAACATCTTCAGTGTTACCAGACAATGTTGTTTGATTGTTTTATTTAGACATCTTGTATGTAATGTGTAATTACCCCCTTAATGAGAGATATATCAGGTAATGTTCATGAGGGGTATTTTTGAAATACGGTCCCTTTGCGACTGTAGTAAAGCTATGTGCCATGCCAAAAACGTCTGACCCTCTTCTACATCTATGGTGACTATATAAGCATAATATAGATTCAACATTCAAGCAAACAAGAGGTGTATAAATGAAGTAATGGGGCGGGTGGCATAGCGTTCGATCTGGTGGTATAGCGTTCGGTATTTTCTTTTAGAGGGGAAAACATGCCAACATCTGATGCATCTTCACTACAGGTTTGTACTTCCTACGGTCAGGTAATAACAATTTCGAGCAACGGTCTGTTATCAACTCATCACCATTAATAAGACTTTCTAAAAATGAGGGTCATTTTCAGTCCACCCCAAAAATTTAAGACATGTTTCTTTATCACATTTCTTCATGCCCATTTCAATGGTCAGAATCTGATGAACGGTTGTGAGAGTCAAATTCAGCTTTTCCTTGATCATTCTGACCATCATCTGACATTGAGAACGCACAACATCTCCCATTATGTGGACATTTTCATAACTTCTTCCATTTGAAGGTTTTCCGCTGCGATATTCATCTTCAATCAAGTCTCGTCATTCTGAAAATGCCTCAGAATGCCTCTCAGAATGTCTCTCAAATGCATTTAGACCCTCGACAAAAGACTGTTTTCATAGGCCTATTTTGCAAAATTTCCATTATACTGTGTCCAAGTCTGAAACAAAACTTTATAGCGCACCCTTGCTCAAAATTGTTACTCATTTTCAGAACGCAGTAGAAAAAAATCGATTTGCAACGGACCACCAAATAACCCCAGAGCTATCAGATGTTACTCTGCTTTTCCTCCTAAGGGAATACCAACACTGTTACCAGATCGAGCGCTACGCCACCAGTCTCATTAATCCCATATATCCATTACAGGTATCATTCAATGTTATTTTACTATAAAAAAGGCCGTTCTGAAGAAATCTAGTTTGTAACCAGTATCATTTACATTTAAATGGATACGTAAACCAATAATATTACCATATATCGGATGAAATAAGCCCAGTTGAAGTTATCGAGTCGGTTATGGTCCAATTGAGTTATTGATACAAATTTTTTCAAGGCATTTGCAGGTAGTTGGGTGATTGGTTGCCAAATGATTTTATCTGAAGGTCGTTTATTTCCTTCAATACTCAAATAATTGGATTTTATTTGAGCATTGAAGTATATACTCTCCCATTAAATACAAATAAATTTATTGGACAAATGGCCACTTTGGGTTCTGCCAAATCTTGGTTCACAAAATTTTCGTTAACAATTTCACCCAATCTCTGATAATTTTCATAGATAACACTTGGTATTTTGTTTTTGAGATAATCAACTGGTTTTGTATTGTTAGTACAGACTTCGGATTTCAATTGACTCTACAAAAAAGAGTCGCATGGTGTTAAATCACAAGATCTTGCTGGCTAATTGATTTCGTCAAATTACGCGATCATGAAAATGGCTTAATAAATTAATTGTTGGTCGGGTTTTACGGAAGATGGCGCCGTCCTGCTGGAACTACATTCAAAGCTCACATAGTTTATTAGTAACAAAAAAGTCCATGATAACAATCACATTGCATGTTTATTATATTTTCAGTCTCATTTAAAAAAAAATATGGGTCTATCACGCCGCAGGTCCAAAATCCACACAATTGTTTCTCATGAATTACGCAGAGATTTTTCGAGCCAAATGCATTTTCAGTCTCATTTAAAAAAAAAATATGGGTCTATCACGCCGCAGGTCCAAAATCCACACAATTGTTTCTCATGAATTACGCAGAGATTTTTCGAGCCAAATGCGACAATTTTGTTTGTTTATAAAACCTTCGAGTTGAAAATGAGGTTCATTGCTGAAGATGACGTTTTTTTGACCAAAATGAAAGGCGATTCATACATGCTTCACACGCTGTGCTTTCGTATAGCATTTCATATTTTCTGATCAGAAGATTCAAAGATTATTACCGTGAAGTACCGAATGTGTACCGAAAGTATCAGAGTTACGAATCGCATAATAAAAAAATGCCACAAAATTTATATCCGAAGTTCAATTTGGGTTACCCCTTATTGTTTTAAATTGTTGAAATTTTAATTTAAATGAATTGGTCGACTTTCACTTTTTTAATTTAAGCAATTGTTCTTTATTTATAAGAAATATTATTACTAAATTACTCACGACCTTCAGATACTGGTTTCTACGGTTTCACGATCTTCAGATAAAATCATTTGGCAACCAATCACCCAACTAACCGCAAATCCCTTGAAAAAGTTTGTATCGATAACTCAATTGGACCATAACCGACTCGATAACTTCAACTGGGCTTATTTCATCCGATATATGGTAATATTGTTGGTTTATGTATCCACTTAAATGTAAATGATACTGGTTACAAACTGCATTTCTTCAGAGCGGTCTTTTATATAGTAAAATAACATTGAATGAGAGCTGTAATGGATATATGGGATTAATGAGACTGGTGGCGTAGGGCTCGATCTGGTAACAGTGTTGGAATTCCCTTAGGAGGAAAAGTCAGTAACATCTGATAGCTCTGGAGTTATTTGGTGGTTCGTTGCAATTGTCGATTTTTTCTACTGCGTTCTGAAAATGAGTAACAATTTTGAGCAATGGTGCGCTATCAAGTTTTGTTTCAGACTTGGGCACAATATAATGGAAACTTTTGCAAAAAAGGCCTATGAAAACAGTCTTTTGTCGAGGGTCTAAATGGTTTAGGCATTTTCAGAATGACGAGACTTGATTGAAGATGAATGAAAGATTGAAGAAGTTATGAAAATGTCCACATAATGCGAGATGTTGTACATTCTCAATGTCAGATGATGGTCAGAATGATCAAGGAAAAGCTGAATTTGACTCTCACAACCCTTCATCAGATTCTGACCATTGGAATGGGCATGAAGAAATATGATAAAGAAACATGCCTTGACTTTTTAGGGCTGATTGAAAATGACCCTCATTTTTGGATCAGATTCTGACCATTGAAATGGGCATGAAGAAATGTGATAAAGAAACATGTCTTGACTTTTTGGGGCGGATTGAAAATGACCCTCATTTATAGAAAGAGTTATTAATGGTGACGAGTTGATAATGGACCGTTGCTCGAAAGTGACCGTAGATAGTACCAACTCGCACTGAAATTGTTAGTTGAAGTTGAAGTCACGCATCAGATGTTGGCATGTTTTCCCATCTAAAAGAAAATATCGAACGCTATACCATTAACCGAACTCTATGCCACCTGCCTCATTACTTCATTTATACACCTCTTGTTTGCTTGAATGTTGAATCTATATTATGCTTATATAGTCACCATAGATGTAGAAGAGGGTCAGACGTTTTTGGCATGGCACATAGCTTTACCTCAGAAGTTTTCTTAGGGGTGGCAATGTGCTTGGGAAGTACGTAACCTCTAGTAAACATAAGAGGAAGTTTAAATAAGGCCATTATGTAATAGTATAGCCTATAGTTGAGCTGTATCTGTAAGCTCATGCAAATCTACAACAAGAAAATGCCATACAATAGTCAGCTCGTAAATAATAAAGAATCTGCAATAGTGACCTTTATATGACTGGTAGATGAGATCTCCAGATTTATAGCTTACAGAGCATAATTGGGATAGCATTAGATAAACTCTTCAGTCATTACTCCTTGGTCCGTATATTGCAGATCTGCAAAGTGTAATAATAATCATGGTGGATCTGCACATTAATAATTTTTTGATGATTGAAAAAAGAAATAATATTAAAAATTATAAATCGAATACATCGTTCTTATTAACAGCTGAATATCATAGTTCTTCGATTCTAATTGAGACGGCCGTTTTAATCTAATTACTATAATTTATATTTTCATATTTTCTGTTATTTTTATTTCCTTTATTCCTCCCACCCTAAAATATTTTAGGTTTCCAGCCCAATACTATTTTATGTATAAACCAGGAATCTGTGTGCAAAGTCTGAGTATGGTTTCGTATAAGCTGAACCTTGTTTTTCTGCTCACTAATTGATTTAAATATATTATGTTTACCACATACATATCTGTTACTGTTTATTATTCCTTGGTTGAGTGTTCATTTTTCTTTGAATTTGTCTTTTTTGTCTTAAAATGTCTTTTTTGTTGATTTTATATGTTGTTTTTTAAGTTGATCTTTATAATTAACTAGTAATTAATTTTCCTCTAAGTAGCGGTTATTCACTGTTAATTATTACTTTTAGAATAATAATGATATACAACAGCACTAGTGATATATGTTATTCTTCATAAACTTACTTTGAGATTCATCTTTTAATCTTTAATTGCGTTCGCTTTATTATATAACACTTTGAAATCAGTGTGTAAACCTAATTAAATCATTCAAAATATGTGTATTATAATTAGTGTATATACAGGGTAATTCACGGTGACTGGTACATTAGACCTTTAGGGAGTACTACTTAATGTAAAGATTTGAAATTTTAGACAGTTATCTAAATAAATATGAGCTCTCCATTTAAAATATTTTCTGTGCTGCGGTGTTGCCAAATCTACTCGTAGCTGATACCAACTTTTTTTAAATGGAATACTATATATAATATTACATTTTTACATTATATGAGGTATTTTGAAATTTTTATATAACATATCCTATACCTATCTTGGGCCAATTCGGAAATAAAAAATATTTTTTCAGAAATTTGGCAAAAAACATCCCTGAACATAAAAATATTTTTTTTACAACCAGCATAGCGAAATATCCGAATTTTTGAATACGGTTCCTTAATAGGTTGACTTATGATAAAATCACATGAGAATTAATTTATTGTATACAGAGTGTTTACAAAATAGTGCGAATTTAATAGAACTTAAAAATTCATGTTATGTAGGAATTTTAAATGGAACATCCTGTATTTTATAGTAGAGCACAAAAGAGCAATCAATTCTGTATCTAAAAGTTTTAAGTGATAATACACCTATTTTTAGCGGTTTTCGACTTATAAACAAAAACCAAAATAATACAATTAATGCAAATATATTGGTTTGTTTTAGTAATAGGCCACGGCCAGCTAGGGTGACATTACTTCTAAACAAATATTATGAAAATGTGTTAATTTGAACTTGATTAGTTTGATAATTCATAATCAGCGTATTTAAGTAAGTAATTGTCTTAGTAAAGAATGGAAGAAATTAACTATTCGAATGCAGTGATCATGAATTTATTTATATTATATGGACAGTGTGATAAAATTATCGACCGCACCTGCAGACAATTTAACGCAATGTATCCTAATTTAGCCCGACTGAATAAAAGAAAATTTAGACGGATTCAAACAAATTTTATAAATTTTGGTTTTTCGAAAGCACCCCGTAATTTGACCAAGGCAGTAACATCTGATGAGGATAATGAGATTAACATCTTGGCTTATTTCCATGCGTATCCACAATCTTCTATTAGAAAAGCTGAAGATGAGCTACATGTAACATTCTCCTCAATACAAAGAATACTGAAAAAACACAGCATGCGCCCTAACAAATGTTCTAAAGCTCAGTTTCTCAGTACCAGTTTTTCAGTTCCACATGTTTTACAAAAAATAATCTGGACTGATGAGCTAAAATTTTCGAGAGGAGCTTTTAACTTTATTTTGTTTTTGTCTCTACACACTAACGAAGTGAGTCACAGTATCTCATATGCCACAATTCACGTTTTTGGACTTCACGGTAAATGTGTTTTAATATGTTTCTTTCAAAAGTTCAAATCATCATCTAGGTTTCTGAGGTATATGACAAGACTGGTTTTGTTAATATTTTGTAAGAAGTGTATAGAGATAGAGTAAGTAGATATTTATAAATATAGTATCGATCGATCGAGTAAATATCGTTCGATCTGGCAACACTGTTGGTGATCATTTTGGAAGGAGGGCCAACATCTGATGGGTCTTCAGTACGAACTTGAACTCCCTGTTGTCACTTAGTTATCCGTAGCACTTCTTTTCGTGAATTTGACCATCCTTTTGGAAGGAAGGCAGGCTAACATCTAATGGTACGAGTTTGAACTTAAAGTAATGAGTACGTAAAGTAACGTTTACGTTTACGTAAAGTACGTAAAGTACGAGTTTGAACTTCTTATAGTCATTTAGTTATCCGTAACACTTCTTTTCGTGAAGCGGATTTTTCTAGTAGGTTCTGAAATTAATGACAACAATTTCGACAAATGATGCGCTACCAAGTTTTGTTTCAGATTTAACTACAGTACTACGTAAACTTTTGCAAAACTTCATCAGGGCTATGGAAATACTGTTTCGCCAAGGTCACAGATTTTCAGGTGATTTAAAGCATTCTCTGAAGACTGAGACAAAATCTTATGAACGGTTAGGTGAGTCAAATTCCTAGATCACTCTGAGCATAAACCGAGGATCATAACGCATGAGATCCTGAATTCTGCAAATATTTTCATCACTTTTTGCAGTTGTAGACCTTTGTTACGAGGTGCATCTTTAATCGAGTCTCGGCCTTCTGAGGGGGCTTTAAATCACCTAAAAACCTGCGCCCTCGAGAAAATACCGTTTTAACAGGCCTGTTGGATTTTTACAAAAGTTTTCATCATATTGTGCTAAATTCTGAAACAATACTTTCTCTTGCGTTTCTAAGCACCATTGCTCGAAATTGTTGTCAATCATTTTCAGAACGCACTAGAAAAATCCGGCCCATTAAAAGACTTGTTACGAACCACCGATTAACTCTATAAACTTCAAACTTACATCGAATATGCATCAGATGATGTCCTGCCTCTCTTCTGGAAAAACAACTCATGTTAATAAGATTGTCCAATCGAACGCTGTCACTAGTCTCATTACTTCTTTTACTCGTATTTTACACGCCCTTATTTTGATTTTTGTAGGTGTGGACATAATATCCGATTTTCTCGGATCCGAGTTTCTGTAATCTATAGGTTTTTCTGTCCCGACATATATTTTTCTTTCGCTTTTCTATCGCTTTTCTGTTACACTGGTATCATATCATGCGTTACTTGAGATCCTAGGTATAGAAAATTTGGCACTATTTCAATGTGGTACTTGTCAATTGCTAAATTCTGAAATGGGATTTTTGGTGCTTTTTTTCCCTTGCCTGCATATGCTTGAATTTATCAAAGTCAATTATGAGTTTCCTTTTTCTGAACACTTTTTAAGGCCAAAAATATTTCCATAACATGTCTCTGCTCTTGTTTATAATAGTTTTTACACAAGTGATTATGGTACTTTTAATACAAAAAAAGGAATCAGTGCTAAAATGATGTTCCGAAATTCAGTACATCGGTAATTAGAATGAATATTTACGAAGTTTTGTGCATACCGTTTGAATACATTTTGCTTTTTACCTCTAAATATTTCAGAGACGCCCTGGAATATGTCGTATAAGAGGTAATATAAATATCGAGTTGTCTGGAAAGTTCATTGGGATTTTTTTAAAATGGCAACTCCCAAGATTTTTTGCATTACACATTGTTGTATACAATCCAATGTTCGTTACCAGTTACCATCAGTTTTAGAAATGAAGCTTCAGATTTTTATTAGTAAAAGATCGCACGAAGAAATTCGGTCAAGCAAATTTCGTTCACTAAATTCGTATGGGACCCACTCATCGTATCGGCAGACGTGTCCATTTTTTTTCAGATGGTTAAAAATGATCGATTTGCCAACATAACTTATCTGCTGTCCACGGACCGTGATGCGTGAATATACGGCTATTATGGCCTATATTTCCTCGACATAAGTGCTTGAAGGACGGCTAGTGTGATGCCGGTCTTCCAATTCGCCCCTGAACCGGCCAAATCACATTTGGCCTCTCAATCAGAATCCCCTCTATAAATGGTACTCATCCTGTTTTTTGTTTGGACAGCGTTCCCGCCCTTTTTGAAAAAATAAAATCATACTGTAAGTTATCGACCGACATTTTCAATTTAGCGAATTTTAAACTAAACATTGAAATATACCATAAGAATTAATAATTAATAAACATTACATATTCAACACATATTTTTGTTTAGAAGCAACTGATGGAAAATCTCTATAAATTATTCTGAAAATGATAACATGGAGATGATCCCCAGTCAGAAACTAATTAAGCTAACTGGCAGGGGCGATTCCACCTTAATTTGTAAAAAAATAAAAAATTTTCACATGAAGAATTGAAGAATAGGGCAAACATTAAGTCTAAACATCCAGTCTTCCTACATTTTTCTCTCTGGCCAACCTTCCAAACGTTAACCTTGTGTCTGAAACAGCCTCTATCCTGAATTTCACTTTGTGTAATATTTGCTGATCTTAGGTCCTCTTTAATTGCAGCAATCCATTTAATTATTTCTACTTTAGCTCTACTCCTATTTTCATAAAATTCGACTAGTTGTCTAGTTAGCCTACTCGGATTCATCCGTTTTATGTGTCCGTAAAACTTAAGTCTTCTTTTTCTCATATATATATATATATATATATATATATATATATATATATATATATATATATATATATATATATATATATATATATATATATTAGGATTACTAGATTTCTCGGGTAGAACCGTGTTTTAAATTTGTAAAATCTCGACGTTTCGGTTTCCACTTTGAAGCCAACATCAAGAGAATCTGGTTAATTTACCCCGAGGCCTCAGGCTGCCTACTCCCGGTTCAAAACTAGAAAAGTTTTTCTATTGATGCCTCGGGGCAAATCAAGTAGATTCCCTTGATAATGGCTGTAAGTAGAAGCCGAAAAGTCTAGATTTTACAAATCTAAAAGGCAATTTTACCCGAGAACGTAGTAATTCTAATATTACCGACCGCGGAAGCCTTTTCGAACATCCGTTGTAGGACCAATACCTCACTTTTCATAAAGTTTCGAAGTGAGGGCACGCATTATCTGTACATCTGACAAACAACGTGTTGTGAAAATAAAAAAAGTTGTTTCGTGATTTTTTCATTAATCTATAAAGTGATCAATTTTTAACAATTTTTGAAGGTAAATACCATCAATGTGTTATAACATATACATGTATTTTTACGTGTAAAAAGATTTCCTGTAAAAAGTCCTGATACACATTTTTTTGCGTGACAAAAAATGGCGTCATTCGGGTAAGTTGAGACACCGGCGTTTCTTCGGTTTCCGTTTCCAGGCGTATTTTTTTGCTTATAAATCGTGCTTTTTGCCTATAAATTTGGCAAAGCGTTTGAAATTCGGCACATTGCAGGCATTGTTAGAACCGCATCTGCTTGCTCTTTTGCTTGAAACCATGATCAATGGTTTTGAAGCAACGAGAATTTGAGGCAGCTGTATCGACTGAAAGGGAAGGTGTCGATGGTGATGTGCTGCATCATATTGTGATTGGTAATGTTCCAGAAGAGGTTGCTGCCCATAAAGAGTTGACAACATCTGAGGCACCATCAACATCTATATGCCTTAAAAAAAAGAAAAACGCGGCAACGTGGCGGCGAGGAAGAAAAATCAATAAACGGACGTCCGACAGCATTGCCGAGCGCCGCGAATAGTTCCAAACTACCCCGATTCAATCTGCGCAATCGCCGGCCGGCTATAAGACTGAGCATAACGATCCATGCTCGTCAGTTTGACTCTTCAGTCAAAGCGGACAACACTAAAAATGCCAAATGAGATTTTGGTGAAACGACGTCACTCTTCACAGAATCAACGGATCGACACCCGAAATGATTCAGAAACATTTTTAAATGGTCAAAAAAATATATATACAAGTTTCCAATGACCTACATTTTGGGCAAAAAATTTTTTGTGGAGTAAATTGAGACACCTTAAAAACTTGTTCAAATCGTGAGAATATGAAGTAAATATACCAAATATTTAATGTTTATGGAATATTTATTAATCGTTTATTATTATTTCCGTTCCTTCAATGCCGAAATTGTTTCCGGTGAAGTTAGAATGGCACTTTTCATCGGCTTTCGCCCCCGGTTCGATTTTTTGGCAGGTAAAGTTGCTTGCACTGGACTAATCGGTCAAAATCAACGAGAAAAGTACCTGACTTATGCAAAAATGCAGAAGTGATCCTTTTACATAAAAAAAGGAGCATAGGAATATTTAAAGAACTACCGCCCAATAAGCCTCCTATCAGTAATGTACAAAGATTTCACTAAGATAATTTCTAAAAAAATATTAAAAAAACTGAATGATGCACAACCACGAGAACAAGCAGGATTCAGAAGTGGATTCAGTACACTGGATCACATCTAGGTTGTACAGCAGGCCATAGAAAGGCACAACGAATACACCATACTACTGAGCTTGGCTTTTATCGACTACGAAAAAGCATTTGACTCCATCTTAAAGCATGCGATAATGGATGCACTGCTTAGCCAAGGGGTAGATAAAGCATATGTAATATGCATATGTAATAAAGCATATGTAATAAAGCATATGCAAAGCAAATCACCTTGATGATCCTGAAGTGGTAATTAATGTAGAACAAGGTGTACGGCCAGGCGACGCAATTTCGCCTATTCTTTTCTTGGCTGGCCTTGAAAAAGTATTTCGTAAACTGGATTGGGAACAGGATGGTGTAAAGATCAATGGTGCAACCTTAAACCATCTTAGATTTGCAGATGATATTGTTCTCCTTTCACAAGACCCAGAGAAACTGCAAAGATACATACAAGAACTGCAAAGGGCCGGTGAACCATTTGGCTTGAAAATAAACCTGAAAAGAGTCAGGTTATGTTCAATAACTTCGCTCAGGACAGAAGAATTTCAGTTTTAGGAAGGGATTTGGAGATTGTGGACAGCTTTATATATCTTGGGCAGGTGGAAGGCAATACCGCTCGGGAGGCGGAGCGGCGTGTGAAATATGTCTGGCAGGTATTTAGCAGGATCAACATAGTGTTTAAGAGCAGACTCCCACTTTGCCTGAAAAAAAAAGTCTTCGATCAGTGCGTTCTACCTGTTATGACAAACGAAAGTGAAACCGGGACGCTCACAGCGCAATCAATTCAAAAATTTCGGGTAGCACAGAGGGGGATGGAAAGATGTATGCTTGGCATGCATTACAAGATGAGACAGAAAGTCCTGCGCATGGATCAGGGAACAAACGAAAGTCTGTGACATCATTGGAAGAGTAAAGCAATTGAAATTAGGATGGGCAGGGTATAACCGAGGGGATGGGACGAGAGATGGACCAAGGCAATCCTGGAGAGGATACCGCTTGATCGCAAACGTTCGAGAAGAAGACCGAAAGTACGATGGATTGATGACATCGTTAAGTGTATTGGACCCGAGTGGCAGAGGAAAGTCCAGGACCGTGAAAGTTGGAAGCATGCTGAAGAGACCTTCATCCTGCAGTGGATCGACACTGGCTGATGATGATGATGATGATGCAATATATATATATATATATATATATATATATATATATATATATATATATATATATATATATATATATATATATATATATATATATTATATAAGCTAATACATTTCATTTTTCAAATTGTAGCTGTTCCTTTCTAACGAACTCTTCAAATCCTTTTAGTGTGGTGGATCAGTTCACATTTCTTCTTGTTGTCCTTCTCATAGTTGTTGGGGAGTTTTCGCCTTTTCGACTATTTTCCTCCATCTCTTCCTGTCTGCGATCTGTCCTCTCCATCCCTCTGCGTTTACTGTTTTTATATTTTCCTCCACCTGCTGTCTCCATCTGAGCCTGGATCTCCCTCTCGGTCTGCTCTGTGCTGGTTTCCATATTGTTATCTCTCTTATTGGCGTATCCCTATTCTTTGTGCTTTAATTGATCTCATTATGTTTTCCCTTCCCAACAAGTTGTCGATTTCAACGTTCATCAAATGTCTGTACTCATTGTTTCCCAATTTCTTTGCACCCATTATGGTTCTCGTTATCCTGCGTTCAAAAATATTTAATTTGTCTTCCTCTTTTGCTGTGAGTGTTACAGTTTCTGCGGCATATATTAGTATAGGTCTTATTATTGTTTTGTATTTTCCTAATTTATTCCTTGTGCTCAATCTCTTGTCTTTCAGTAATTTCTTGTTGCTGTGGAATGCTCTATATCCTTTATGTATCTTCCCTTCTATATCAAGTCCCTCATTCCTTCTATCTATTATGACTCCCAGATATTTAAATGTTTTTACTTCTTCAAATTTATAGCTTCCGCACTCCAAATTTCTCAGTATTCTTTCATTTCTGCTGCAGTACATATACTTTGTTTTTTGCTCACTTATTTCCAGCCCTTTTTTCTTAGACTCGCGGTCAAGTATTTTTATTACGCGCTTTAGCTCTCTCTGCTCTCTAGCAATTATTGCAACATCATCCGCATATGCCACTATCTGTACAAGATGTTTATTTAATGTTCCTATATTTTCAATCCTCTTTATTATGCTATCCAATGATATTATGAATAATAGTGCCGATAATGCATCTCCTTGTCTAATCCCTTTTTTGATTTTTATCTTATTTGTCATTCCTTGTTCTGTATATATTCTTGCTTCAGACTCATTCATTGTCATACCTATCAATCTTTTAATCTTTCTTAGAACTTCGATGTTTTTTAAGTCTTCCATGTGTTGTTCTCTGTTGATTTTATCAAACGCCTGCTTAAAATCCACAAAAACTATATGTGCTACCATATTATGTTATATATATATATATATATATATATATATATATATATATATATATATATATATATATATATATGTGAGTGTTTTTAAATCATTCCGGCTGTCGATCCGCTGATTCTGTGAAGAGTCACGACGTTTCGCCAAAATTTCATTTGGCATTTTCAAATGTTGTCCGCTTCGACTGAAGAGTCCAACTCGAAGTCGAATAATTGATTTATTTCAAGAAAAGTTTCCTGGATGCTTTAATAACTGTAATGCGAACTGGGCATCCTGATCATGCGATCTCATGCCGTTGGATTATTTTGTTTTTTGTTAAGTCTCTGCTTTACAGAAATAAATCCCGAATAAATTTTGCCATTAAACGAAATATTCAGACCATAATTGAAAATTTACGTCGTGATATGTGTGAAAAAGTAATAGAAAATTTGGTCTCAAGTATGCATTACACCAAACGAAGCGAATGGGAACATTTAAACAACATTATTTTCAAAACATAATGCAGTTATTTGTTCTTCAAGATGAATTAAAAATTATTGGATTAAAACTTGTAGTTATCATTGTGCCTCATTTTAAAGTTCTGGCACTCTAATTGGATAATATTTTATAACTAAAACAATCTAATGTAAATTTGGAAAATTTATTAGGATTGAAAATATCATACTGTTACTCAAAAATATTTTTACTATTTGAAATATAAAATATATCGAAACCGCCTTTAGAATATTCACTAGCTAAAGCAATAAATATAATGTAGTTTTAATTTTTGGAAAGTAAATTATTTTACATTGCTCCTACAAAAAAATCAATTAATTACTGAGGCACCTTATAATTTTTTTCGAGTTGGAAAAGCAGTAAACAACTTTCTGGTAGCCAAAATAGACAGAAAATAATAATCGAAAAGTCTTATAAAAACCATAAAAATAGATATCAGTTCGGCAGCATATTCGAGCATTACTGTCGATCGTAAATCTTAAACCAAAATAACAAAAATCCTTCTACATAATCATAAAAATAACTATAAAAGAACTAAATGTATAGAAACTGCCTTTTTATTACCTTTGTGGTTGCTATTCTTGTATGTAAAATTTGGTGGTGGGGTTTGACTAAATTTACCTGAAAATAATAACAGTATTAAATCTTTGATACATAGATACGAAAATGGAAATAAGATCATATGATTGTTCAATAATGGTATCAGAACTTTAAAATGAGAGGCAATGATAACTGCAATTGACAATCCGAGAATTTTATTCTATCTCAACGAACAAACAATGGCATTATATGTTGAAAATAATGTCTTTCGTTCAAATGTCTCCCTCACCTTCGTCTGGGAGAATGCATTCTGGAGGCTCAATGTTCGGTAACTCTTTCAGACATATTCCGGAGTATTTCTATGGTATTCGGTGGGATTTATTTCTGTAAGCCAGAGATTTAACATAACCCCTCAAAAAGTAATCCAAGGGCGTGATATCGCATGATCCTGTTAATTTTAGTATTTATATCCAAATTTCTCAGTTCAGGCCAAAGATATTCTGTAGGCATGTTCCTATAGCATTCACCATTAATAGTCACACGATTTCCTTTTTCATCTTCAAAAAACGAACGTCATATTACTCCTTCATCCCTCAGAAAAGCACCAAACTGTGCTTTTCTGAGGACGAGGAGATCTCAGAAAATTCTAGACGAGGTGATCCTAATTTCTTCCTTAATCACTTAATGATTTCCATCGGCCCAAATCAGTCAGTTATGTTTGTTCACAAATATAAGAATAAATAGTCACAAAATTATTTTTAGACATAATTTCTGGTAAATTATGGTAAGTTCAATTTTCAAATAAAATTTTTCCAAAAAAACATATTTACGGTATGCTGGACGTTGGATAAAAAATAGAATTTTTTGAATTTTAAAAAATACTACGATTTGCTAGAATTATAATGCTTTATTAATATATTATTACAAAAAAAACTAATTAATTGTGTTAATTGTGAAACTCAAAAAAACACTGTCTTTCTAGGTTAATGCACAGAAAAATATTACATTTAACACATTTAAAACGAGTTTTTCTTTTACAACCGATGTTTCTGCACCTCATAAATTAATTTTTGTCAGTGACCGCACATATGGGAAGATGCTTGTTTCCATTTTTTATTAACTTCGACTGGAGGAATGGTTCCGGAAGGTCTTGCAACTTTCTTTGGAGGTTGATTTCCTTCATCCTCTGTGTGTGGAACAGAAGCAGCTCCTGCAAGACATTATCCTATGCATATTTTAAATGTTAATAAGTCATTACATCTTTATTTCCTAAAACCTTTTGGTCCAACCGATATTCCATCCATGAATTTGCAATTGTAAGGTCTATGAAATGTAAAAAGAATTTAACAGGTCACCTCCTTGGTTTTGCGGCAATTCTATATGTCATAAATCTGTCACACAGATCGACCCCTCCCATCGATTTATTGTAACATGTAATTGTGTAAAGACGGGGTACGTTAATATAGGAAGAAGATGTTTAATCTAACTCTATCTAACTAATTCTTTTTAATCTAACTAGGTTGGTTTTGTTCTTCATATACTGTAAAATAATAGTAGAACCTGTAAACGGAATCATCTGTTTGTCTATACTCAGATCTGGTGTTCGAAGTAAGGAGGTGCATTTTTTCTTACGCAGTCAATAATTGGTTGTACTTTCCACAGTCGATTATTTTGTTTTATTTGTTCAGATGTAATTAGATTATCCACAAAATGCATAAAAGTTCGCAGTTTACAAAATCTATTTCTTGACAAACAATTGGAATTTTTAATGAACGTTTGTAATACATTCTAAGTCTAGGAAACCTCATACAGTCCATAATAATATTACTTCTAAAGTGGAATTTAAAAGTATCCAATTCTCTTGCAGAGCTCTGATGTTACTCTGTTCAGATAACATATCAAAAAAATTATCATTGAAATATTGACCAAAGTAGTCAAAAGGTGAAAATGTTTTCCTATTACCTACATACCAGTTTTCTTCTGCGATTTTACCAACATTTGGTTCGAATGTTTCTTCGTTCCATTGTAGTAAACGAGGTTTTGGTTTTTTCTTTCTGGTTGAGGTCTTTTCAGTTGCCTTCGGAAATAGTATTGCAAGTGGTATTTCATCTTCTGACGAAAAATCTTTATCTATAATGCTGTTATCTAAGTTAGGTACAAGTGATATATTCAAAACATCATCGTCATTATTTTTATTATCTTCATAATCTGATGAATTATTTTCATTATCGATTGCTGGTACAAAGATAGGAATTGGACCTTCCTCATCGCTCGAACGCCTTCGCCCATTGTCGCCTTCTAACTTCCAATTTCTACGCGCTATTGAATCGTATATCTTTCCATCGTAAATTGATATAATATATTGAACACTCTTATTGGAAAAGTTCTGACACGCTTATTGGAAATCTATGATATGATAATATGCTTTAAATATTTTGTGTGATAAATTGTTCAATCATTAGTTGGTATCAATTTTTGCAATCATCCTCTGGATACTACTCGGACAATAATGTTTTAACTTCATACAAACAAAAAGTGTATTAAATAAATAAATAAAGGTTAATCTCTAAAAATTTCCACTATATTTAAAATTGTATGTATGAGAATTGTTTCGACACACAGTGACTTTTTCAAATACAAATTATACTAAAACTGAGAAACAAAAGTTTATTAATTTAGTTTTAGTTTATCAAGCCAGAAATGAAAATGAAATATGTCACAAAGTTTTGGCGGTATATTCTATTTGGTAGAAATTTCATTTTGTTAATGGAGGTTTTGCTTATTTTTTGTGGCAGTATATGATTAACGACTGCTCTGCTATCTCAGTTGTCCAGGAATTGCTGCACCTGTCTATGGTCTACCTTAATATTTTCGTTGTTGGCATTTGTTTAAAACGCCGATTGCTTTATCTCAAGTCGCAATTTAATGGAGGAAACACCCGTACAAAGTGTTTTGAATCATTTTTGGCCAATCATGTTGCGTTTAGATTGAATTTCGGTTATAATATTATCCTTCTCAACAACCTGTTAGTTTTGCTATGAATATAAAGGTATTATATCACCGTTGATTGCGAAATTATGAAATTATGAGTAGAGTGAAAACTCTACTTTTTAAATGAAATACTGGTTTTTTTTGTGATCGAACATCAAATTATTTTTCGACATAGTCTTCTTTTCAGTGGAGGCTCGTGGGTTTTTAAAGTGCAAGGACGTAGAAGAAAATAGTGCTGCTGAAGATTTTTTTGCTTTCCGCTTCTTCCTTTTTACTTTTCGTGCTATTGAAACCCTATAGAGGAGGTGAACCAGGAAAATTAGTTAATGGAAAGAAACTGAACGGAAATAAAATATGGTATTTTGCTCTGAAAAATTGTTAACCGTGATAAATGCTGAGCGGCGCCCCAACGCCTTTCCTCACGAGCTTCTTTTGTACAATATACTTCTTTTAGTACAATATACTTCTTCCAACGACTAACCAATTTTTTCATTTCGTCAAAATTTCTTAATTTGATTTGAATTTCTTTCTATATAACCATTTTTTCATGTTTGAAAAGAGAAAGAAGTTGCACGGGGCCGAGTTCTGAGAATAAGGTGAATGCGGCATCAAGTCGTAATGTAAATTGGTGGGAGCATTCTCGTGGTAAACCAGCACTTTGGTCTGACACGTTCTTTATCAACTCCTTATTAGATTTGACCAATAATGCAACATAATAAGATAAATACTCCTGTAGTAGTATTTATCTTTTCCAGATAGTCGATGAGATAAGGGCTGTGAGAATCCCAAGAAGTCATGACTTTTCCGAGAAGCGTCCATCGGAGCACATTCGCCTGGTAAAACGCACACTTTTGATTGTTCCTTCATTTCTGGTTTGTAGTGATAACCAATGTTTTATCAACAGTCACGAATTGTCACAGAAACTTCTTCAGATTACGCTTATACACTTCTAAACACTGTTGTGAAGTGACTAATAAACTCCGTTTTTGATGCGAAGTGAGTAAATTTAAAGCGGTATGTACCGCTTTAAAGCGGTACTAACTGCGGTATGTCACTCATAAAGATTCCACTGCATAGAAATGCAGTAAACCGCTTATAAACCATGAAATGAAATGAGTCCATATAGTTTCATGAATTATAATACTTTTAATAACATATCAATTATAATACTTTTTCAACTATTCTTCGGTTCGTGCGCTGCTGTTTCTATGAAAAAAGTAGTGCTTAACCAACACACGAAATTCGCTTTATCAATGACAACCAAAATGTTCAAATTCACGGAACGTAACTAGAAATGAAGGGACTTTTTGTAAATACAATCAGTTTGGTGATCACACCACCATGTATCGAAAAAGTTTTGCATTCTGTTTGTTTAATGCACCATAAACAAATACATAAATGTCTATAAAAGTATAACATTTACCTGATCGATATTATTTAATGGCATATATTTCACTTCAAATAAACATTCCTGTGTTTTCCTTACTCGTGTTTCGATTTTCAAAACAAAAACAATTTACATGTTTCTGTCGTTTATGCATACGCGAGTATGTATTTTATAATTGGTAAAAATTATTGGAGAAATATTCTTTGTTGGTGTAATTGCAATGATGCATTTGCAATCAAAACAAAAAATGTTATCTGAAAAGTTCAGTAAATATAGGTTGATTGAATTTTATTAATATATATATCAATTCTTCTATTGGACCCTTTGGCGTGAAACACTAAACTTGAAGAGATTTACCACTAAACACCAAAACACTTTTTTTTAACTGCTTGACGCACGTTTCGCTAACCATGTTAGCATCATCAGGAAATGATTTAATCTCTATAAATCGAATGTATTTACACTATTCTCATGATGGTTTCATCAGATTTTTTTGATTGTTGAAAAATTCGTCCCTTGCAGAACATTATTTCGATATTACTGTAAAATAAATATGTATATGTATATATATATATATATATATATATATATATATATATATATATATATATATATATATATATATATATATATATATATATATATATATATATGTATACAGGGTGTTAGGTAAACATGCGGCAAAAATGCAAGGGGTTATTCCTTGTCCTATAATAATTTTTGAAAAACCCCTTTATTTCGAAGATACAGGACGAACAAAATTTGCGACAACCATATTCGATATTTGTTGAAATCATTAATGCAAATAAAAGTAGGGTGTACGTCAATGAGTTTATAAAGTACAAAACAGTTTTTTTTCGATTTCGATCGCTTGGAACGGCTGTTTTATCTAGTAAGTGGATTTCATCGGTCGCATTTGTTTACATAGATTGAGTGACGTTTGGCTGTTTGAAGTGTCTTAAATAGTGAGTAAAGTCCTCTATCATAATGTATACAAACGCCGAGATGACTGACATGCACTTCATGTATGGACTTGCTGATGGCAATGTATTACAAGCTATGCGATTGTACAGTGAACGATTTCCAGCCCGTAATGTCCCCGACCGAAAAATCTTCGAAAACCTTCATCGACATCTTCGTGAAAAGGCACATTGAAACGAACTGAAGGGTCAGGAAGATCACTGACTCTAAGAACGGTACAATTGGAACAGAATGTGATGGACATGATAGCGGAAGAGCCTGGTAGTTTTACGTGAAAAATTGCAAATACTTTGAATGTGAGTCACTGGACAGTTTGGAAAATTCTTAAGGATAATTTGTTGTATCCATACCACATTCAACGCGTTCAGGCACTACTACCTGTTGATTTTCCTCCACGTATTGCATTCTGTCAATGGATATTGCAAACTTTACTTCGCATCCCTCTATTCCTGACACAAATTCATTTCACCGATGAAGCCACTTTCGCAAGAAACGCAATAAGGAATTTTCATAATAACCATGTGTGGGCAGATCAAAATCCGCAGGAGGTATGCGAAGATCGTTTTCAATATCAGTTCTCGTTGAATGTTTGTGTTGGAATTGTAGGTGACTGTCTAATTGGACCGGTATTTCTATCACAAAGACTTACTGGCGAGGTGTATCGCAACTTTTTGGATGCAACGCTGCCTGAGTTTCTGGAAGATGTACCATTGGCAACAAGGCATGAAATGTGGTTTATGCACGATGGTGCACAATCAGATTTCAGTTTGGTTGCTCGTGATTGTTTAACAGCAACATACGGATATCGCTGGATTGGTCGAAGTGGGCCACACGGATGGCCTGCTCGATCCCCGGACTTAAAACCGCTGGATTATTTCTTCTGGGGATATCTGAAGTCATTAGTTTACGCTACTCCATTGAAGAATTTGGATGATTTGCAAAATCGGATAATTGCTGGGTGTAACTCAATTGGAAACCACCCTGGTGTGTTTGAAAGAGTTCGGCAGTCAATGACGAGAAGATTGAATACTTGTATCAAGGCTGAAGGAAGTCATTTCGAACATTTATTGTAGATTGAGCAACTTTACTTGTGCTTTTTGATAATAAAATGTTGTTAATGTCGTAAATTTTGTTCACCCTGTATCTTCGAAACAAAGGGGTTTTTCAAAAATCATCATACAATAAAATATTCTTAGAATAAGTCAAGGAATAACCCCTATATATATATATATATATATTATCTAACACCCTATATATATATATATATATATATATATATATATATATATATATATATATATATATATATATATATATATATATATATATATATATATATATATAATATGTTTGTTTAGCTGTTTGTTCTTCAATCACGCTAGAATGAATGATAGGATTCTAATAAAAATTGGCATATAAGTCGATGATGTCGTGGAATAGATCATATAATGCTTTTTACAACGCTATGAAGTTTCGGCGAGGGTTTACATCGATACGGACATATTTTTTGGCTTTGACATATTTTATACATTTTTTAAATTTAGATTTTTTTTAAGCTAACAGTAATTAATTTCAGAACTGATAGTGATAATTTAAGTAGTATATATAGTGACATAATTAATAGAGAAATTAAAGTTTTATTTTTTTGCACCTAATACTATTAAAAGCAAAAAACCCAAAACCGTATGCTTAAAAAAAATTATAAAATATGTCAAAAAATATGTCAATTAAAAACTAAACAAAAAATAACATATCTGAAAAAAAATCTCAAAAATATTTATAATTAATACCATAACGTAAATATAGTATATTAAGATATAAAAAGGTGTGTTAAAATATTAATTTATAATATGTATAAAAATAATATATATTATAAAATTGTAGCTGTTCTAATGCTGGTTTAATAAAAAAAATCGAAACGTTAGCAAATTAAAAAAATAATTATTATTATTACAATTGACCGAACCCCAAGAAAAAAAAACAAAAAATTATATTAAGCGGTCATATATGCACGATATATAAAAGTCTACATACACCATATAAATTAGTTATATTTTAAAAACGGTTTAATTCTTGGTTTTTTATTTTTACAGGTTATATCCTCGACATAAAAAAACAACAATACGCACAGAATCAAATTTTTTATTGGAAAGTATACTCAAAAATAAATAAATAGTCCTGAATAATACCTCACAAAAGTTAACATACACCTGAGAATGCATATGTACATATTATATAAAAAAATCTCTCAAAAAATTATTATTTGGTTGGTCCACCTTCAGTACTTATGGCCGCTTGTAATCTTCTGGGTATTGGCAGGTCAAAATTTTCCGTAACGTCTGGGGTAATTTCAGCCCATGCCGATTGTACATAGAACATTTTTTAAAGATACCTTATTGGAAATGTCGTATTTTCGCACTCTTCTTTATAATTCATCTCAAAGATTATCGATCCGGTTCACATCAGGTGACTGGGGTGGTAAATGAACTTGCTTTGGAACATTATATAGGATCCATTCCTTGACAAATGCCGCTGTGTGTTTAGGATTGTTGTCTTGTTGAAATATCCATCGATTTCCCAATTTCAAACGTTCAACTGAGGGTAACAAATTATCATGCAAAGTTTGCAGATACATGCGGTGATCCATATTACCTTCAATAAAAACTACATTTTCGGCCCCAGGCTCTGCTATAGAGCCCCACAACTTTACGCTACCACTACCGTGTTTCACTGTTGGCATCAAAATTTCAATTTTTAGCCCTTGGTTTGCTTTTCTCCATATTTTGATTCTTCCGTCGAATCAAAAAAATTTTATATTTACTTTCATTAGAAATAAAACAGTTTTCCAAAAATCAAAATACTTGCCCTGGCCAGGCAGAACTGGCAAATTCTAACCGCTTTTGTCTATTTTTCTTATATACGAGTTGTTTTTTCCTTGGTCTCCTGCCATTATATTCTTTTTATCTGAGAACCCTGTACCGTTTGTACCGTTTTGGTACTGACACGTTTTCCAGTTTCTTCTAGAACATAACCGGCCACTTTAGAAGCACTAGTTTTGGGATTTAGTCTAAAGTTTAAATTACGTCCAGGAAAGCGGGGGAGAAACCTTAAAGAGCATTATATCATATGGCGTTGTCGTAGTGGAACATTATGATCTTAAAATAATGTCAATGTTTAGTTTTGTTATCAATAACATAAGACAAATTAATACAACAAATGTATACAAATGAATACTCTTAAAATATGTCCTCATTTAATCTGCAGTTCTGTTATATCTAGTATCAATTCTATATAGAATAAGGTATTTCTATGAGTTAGTAATACGTCATTTTGCGTTTATTTGCAATGTTACAACTTCGTAGAAAATGTTAATACTCACTGATCATAACATTTTGTCCAAATGATGGTAATTTTAAAATAAAGGTTATTTTTATTTCCATTTTGTAGCTGCTAATGAAATAATTATTCTGCTGCGAAACAGACAAACAAATGTAGTGAATTAATATTAAAAACATAATAAATTAAACTGTGTAAATAAAATAAAATCTTATATTAACGGAACATGTTAATTATAAAGGAAAATATAATCTAATATGGCAAATGGTTAAAATCTAAAATTTTCTTCCTATGATATTTCATTTTCAGAAAATTGCCACAAAATGATCTCAAATAAATTCAGCATACTATAAAGATTGATATGCAAATCGCTACTGGAAAAGTTAAGTAAACCTATTTGAATATTTTGTAGGATTTTTCACTCTTAGTTCATCGTTAAAATGCATAAATTGTAGCATGGTAAGGTAGTATAAATAAATTAGGCATTGCTATGATTTGATATTGAAAATTTTTCCTTGTTTGAAGTTGTCCTTTATATTTTGTAAATATTGATATGCTCTGACAGATCCTTAACATTCTAGATAGCCAACCAAATCAAGCCTTTTAAATCCAATTAATTATTAAATTCAAACCTAATTAGTAAGAAAAAAGTTTTCAACTCTCTCTACTAAAAAACCACATGTTTAAAACAAGTAAATTAATTTCTATTTTTCAAATCACGACTCACGATCATTTTATTTATATTAATATTATTATTTTCTTCTTTTATTTGTATTATGTAAACTATCATTATATTTTTAACAAAATGTCCTCCAAAGATTATTCTTGATTCAGACTGAATATCTCTGTTATTTTGGGAAATTTTTCTATGCCGTTTGTTTAAAGACGAGAATTCATTTAATTAGTCACGAACTGACTATTGATTTTCAGTTCAGAAATTGTTTGCTTCTTACCATAGGTTTTAGACCATTTATGTCTTCTATTTCTTATTCTTGAGTTTTTGCATTAAATGAATCCCAACAGAGGAATAAGATTTTATGTTTCCAGAATATCAGCAATGTTTAGTTAGCTACGGCGATATGTTCTCTTGATAATTACGTTTATTAGATATTTATTAAGTTACACACATTAACATACGTTATTTTAAACAAAACATTTATCCAAAATGCAACTATTTCGGCGAAAATCATTATTTTATTTTCCTGATAGTTGGCAACTGCGCCAGTTGTTAGGAAACTTCAGTTTTTTGTTTCATTGTCATTATCCTTGAGGTATTATTTTAAAATAAACTGTAATATTTTTAAAGCCATTTATTCTATACGTTTCAACAAGAATTTTGTTTGTTTTTTACAAAAAAAAAACTTACACATGTCGTTTAATGTCAAAGTTGAAATTACTAGCACTACTTTTCCACATCACAACACTATAACACGTTTTAAACTATTCACCTCAGGTTAAGAAGCATGATTAATTGTTTTTTAAAATTAAATGTTCAAAATATCCACTATTTTAGTATATATAAGCCTGGCACCATTCAACCTGTTTTTCGGAACATATTTAAAAAATCCTGGTTTATTTCGAACTTAATTAACAGCAGCTTAACCGTAAATAAGAAATATATCGTGATATTTGCGTACATAATACCATTTTGGTTTTAAATGGAATTTCAATACACTCACTGAAATAATATTTGTTGCCAAAACCATTTGTAATCAGAATTATCACAATTAGCCAATGCGACGTTAATTTTTTGACTGATGTATGGCTGATTGTTAAATTTTTTAAAATTGTTTTAATCATGATTATTAGTTTATTTGTAGCTTATTCGTTAAATAATATCCAATTATTATTTGTCAAATATACTTTTACACATACGTATTTGCTTAAAGTGATAATTCTTATCATGTCTTTTCGATTGGCGGTTTAATAACTTTCCATTTTTTTTTTCAGAAATCCAAGGGTCAAAAGGTTTTTGATCCTTATAGTAAAAAACTTTTTTTTTCAAACGATGTGAAGAGTCGTTGGTTAATTTTACACGTTATTTCCCTTACACCTTGTATATACGATAAATATTTGCTTGTTTGTCTATAAGTGTAATCAAAGATATTACAAATATATTATTAAATCGGCCACAAAAGCCTCACACAAATACATAACATATAAAAGTTTCATTAATTAATGGCGTGTGGTTAAATAAACAAAAAATATATAAATATCCCTCATATTTAAAAGGGAAAAAGTATCTTAGGATGTATAGAAATTTATAGGTATAGTAAGAAATAAAAACCCTGAGTTCTCAGACGAAATAGAAGTATCCCTCAGTATTTTGAGTTCTTTAGAATATTAAATAAAATATTCATAGAGCAAATATCCTTTAGTTATATTTAAAAAGATGTGACATTTTAAAAATTTGTGAGACAGGATATATTCATATTTAGAAAATCTTATATTATTGTCGAAAAATATTTGAAATATTTTTTATCTCTCGTTGAATGTTTTTTTCGTTTTCGAAGATTCATTTATCTGAATTGAAATGCAGCGTGCCTGACATTAAACTAAACCTATGGTATTTCAGAATAATTCAATCATTCTTAGAAGGGTCGTTGATGAAACAGTTTTTTTTCCTTGTGGTCCCCTTTTAACCATGCAGAAAGTGGCTACATCCGATTATTTAAATCATCAAACGTTAAAGAACTTTAAACGATCATTAAACGTCCAAACGTTTGTATTTATTTTAGAAAATTTTTATATTTTTTAAAATTTTGTTCGTTTTTTGTTTTTTACCCAGTGATTCTTTATTTACATAAGAGCAGATATTTTTGATACTTTTTGAGTTTTAGATCGTGGAGCAAAACCCAAAAAAATACATTTAAATCATGTGATAATATGTTGTTGAATCAAATCATGCCTCTTTATATTTTGTTTCCGTATTTCTTTTGGAAGTTGCTGGAAGTTGTTTTAGGTTGTTTTAATTTTAGTTGTTTTAATTATTAGTTTTTTAGTAGCTTGTTGATTATATCATTGAATTTGGGGTCCAGGTTCTATTAAAGACTCTCTAGCAAAAACTTACGCTTAATATTTCACATAGAACACATGCCATCATTAATTTACAGTGACATTACAGTAAAATCCATCTGATTAGAGAATTTGATAAGAGAATTGATAGGTGAGAATTTATAAGCCCGTCCTGTGATATTCATTTTTATTCAGCATCATCCATTATCATATATAAGCCACATTTACATCAATCCACTGATCAACTAATCCAACTCCCATTTCGTTAATATTATTCTAGTTCCTTTGAACAGAAACGTATTTGCTATATACGAGGTGGGTAAATTAAGTGGTAAAGAGACTGGTGGAATAACGTCCGATCTGGTAATAATGTTGGCATCCCCTTTATCTTCAGTAAGAGTTTTAACTCCCTTGAGTTACTTGGTGGTCCGTATCAGTTCTTTTCGAGAACCGAATTTTTCTACTGCGTTCTGAAAATAAGTGACAAGAATTTCGAGCAACAGTGCGTTATAAAATTTTGTTTCACACTTGTTCTCAGTTCGACAAGTCTATTAAAACAGTGTTTTGTCAAGGGTCCAGAAGGCAGAGGCTCGATTGAAAATAAACCTCGCAATGCAAGGCCTTCAAGTGCGAGATGTGACGAAAATGTTCACAGAATCCGAGATCTTGTGCACTCTGATCATTGGTGGACGGTCAGAATGATCAGGAACGAATTTTTGACCAATCAGATTTTGACCAATGAATTGGAAATGAAGAAAATCTTGGCGAAAATGCGAAAATGTTTAAAAGAGAACAGGATATAAACATGTCTTGATTTTTTGGAACGGATTGAAAATGACCCTCAGTTCCTCGAACCAGTCATTACTGGTAACAAATTTGGGATTTTTGATTATGCAGGAGCACACACCGACGTTACCACGTCTTAAGAAAGCTAGAATGAGCAAATCAATGCTTTTTGATAACCAGAGGATCTTCCGTAAGAAATTTGTGACCAGACCAAACGATAAACTAGTATTGTTACCAAAAAAATTTTGAAAGACTTCAAAAAAAGGTCATTCATGTAAGAACATCGAGAACATAGAAAAAAGCCGCAAGAGTCGCATGAGTCCTTGTGACTTTTGAATGTCCTTGTAACCTTGGAAAACATTGGACCTTGGAAAACATTGAAAAGGTCGTATCCGACCAACCGAAGGCAATTTCAAAATATGAGTTCCTGCTCTGCCAAAAAGAGTGGGTAAATTGTGCTCAGCGCTGATTCGCTTCCCAAGGAAACTACTTTGAGAGAGAATTTTAGTAGTTTAGGTCGCATCGATATCGAGATCATTTAGCGACCATAAAATCAAATTATGAATCTATTACTCATGGAAAAAATAAGGATTAGATATATATATATATATATATATATATATATATATATATATATATATATATATATATATATATATATATATATATATATATATATATATATATATATATATAAGCTAACTATGTATAAAGTGTAAAAACATAAATGTATAAGTATAAAATGTATAAAGTGTAAATATAAAATGAGTCGTAGGTTACTATATCACAGATGGGTTGTATCACAAGTAGGAGAATCACACATGATTATGTCACAATTGTTATTATCACAGGAAATTGACTAGTTTGCTTACGCTTTGCTACAATCATTTGAGTGAAAGCGAAGCGCTTGAAATGGCTATATCTTAGTAAAATAATTTATTTCTTTTAGGTAAGCAAATATGTTGCACATGTTGGCAGAGCTAAGATTTTTGGTAAGATCTTGGCTTAAGCCGAAGAAGGATCTGAGAGGAGATAAGACTGTGCAGTCAGTCAGAATGTGTTTGATTGTTAGAGAATCATTGCAATATTCGCAGAGGGGATGGCCTTCTCGTTTTAGCAGGAATTCATGAGAAAATCTGCAGTGGCCTATCATGAGTCTTATCCATTTAACTGTGGTTTTTCTATCCCGCAGTAGCTCTGGAGGGGATTGAGAGAATGAAGGTTTAAGGACCCTCAGTTTGTTTGGTCTCTCAAGATCCTCCCAATATGACTGCATTGAGATTTGTGCAAAACTTTTTGCAAAAGAGAGATCGTCTTTTGGGTAGAAGCTGTGCATGTATGGTAGTCCGTGCTCTATTGAGCGCGTGGCGAGCTGGTCAGCTCCCTCGTTACCCTTGATGCCCTTATGACCGGGGCACCAAACGAAAAGAATAGAAGAATCCTGAGAGATGATGTCTTCTACAAGTTTTGTAATTTGTGCAATAACTGGATGAGAAATGAAGCGATTTTGAATCATGAGCAGAGCATTTTTGGAATCAGAAAATACAATCCAGGAATTTTCAGGGTTTAATCTGATATATGAGAGAGATTTTTCTATTGCCACTAATTCAGCAGTAAGTATACTGGTTAAAGTCGGCAGTTTGAATCCTGAAGTGGTTCTATTGTGTACAAAACCGCAGCCAACTCCTTGGTCCATCTTAGATCCGTCCGTAAAAATTGATTGGCATGGGGAGTGAGAATCGAGTAAGGTGTTTATAATGGATTTATATATGGATGAACTCGTGGATTCTTTATCATATTTTAATAGAGAGAAGTCTACCTGGATTGGATGAAGCAACCAAGGAGGAGAAGAAATAGGGCGGATTGGAACAGGGACATGCAGTTGTATATCTGACTCTATTAGCAATTGTTGAAAAAGGATTCTGGGGTCGTGGGCCAAATTGTGAGTAGATGGTAAAGGGAGGATAGGGGGGGGGGGGGGTGGAAAACTACTTTGGTATTTCAACTGAGTATTAAAAATTTGTCTCATTACTTTATTTAGACACTTTGTATACTACTTTAGTCTGTGTAATTACGTCTCTGAATTCTGGTTTCTGGAATTATTAGAGGCAATCGGGTGGTTGATATTTTAATATTACTAGGCTAATTGAAAAGTTCGCGGAGCGTTACTTATAGAGCACTAAAAGAACTATATAATCTACTCCTTTTTGAAGTTTCATTCTTCATATGAATATATGTGAAGTTTCAAGTAGATCTGTCAATTCATTCATTCAATAACAACAGCTTAAACTAAACGTATTAGTGTTATTTTTTAAAATGGACAATACCGAAAATCGTGCAGTGTTAGGTAGTGTAATTCTTTGTCAAAAAAGGTTTAAAGGCAATGGAAATTCATAGTGAAATGGTAAATGTATTAGGGGAGTCTACTCCTTCATAAAGAGTGGTTTGCAAGTGGGCAGGTGAGTTTTAATGTAGTCATCACTTTGAATCTTGGATGATGATGCTCGTTCTGGACGTTCTGGACGAATAAGTGCAATTACTGAACAAATAATTAATTCTATACATCATATGATTATGGATGACAGACAATTGACTTTGAGTGAAGTTGCTAAGGCCATGGTTTCATTTCAGGTTTCATATCTTAGAAAAGGAATTAGGCTTGAGTAAGCTATGTGCAGTATGATTGTCGTATTTGTTGAATTCTGATCAGAAAGGACTTCGAGTAAAAGTTTCTAACCAACATTTGGATGTTTTTTGAAAGAATAAAATATATTTTAAACGTCGTTTTGTAACTATGGATAAGACTCGGGTTTACTACCCTAATCATGGAACTGCGATAATAAACCGCAGAGTGGACTGAGCCTGGTTGTTCAGCCCCGAAGCAGATAAAATCGACCAACAAGGTTATGCCATCAATTTTTTGTTATGCAAAAGGCATTTTGTTAATTGATTACCTTCAACCTAGTCAAACAATAACAGGACAGTATTACTCAAACCCTTTGGATCAATTGAATGTAAAAATTTGTGAGAAAAGACCCGGTTTAACAAAAATAAAAAAATTGCTTTATCAAGACAATGCACCGGCTCACAGAGGTGTTCTTGCATGGCCAAATTAAAGAAGTTACACTACAAATTAAAGAAGTTACACTATGAATTATTGGAGCATCCACCATATTCATCAGATCTGCCCCCCCCCCCCCCCCCCGTGACTTTTATCTGGTCTCAAACTTCAAAAAATTCCTACGTGGTAAGCGTATTTTATCAAATGAAGAAGTTATAGCACTCGTAGAAGAGGATTTTGAAGGACCAGAAAATCACTTCGAATATGGAATAAATTAATTGGAGAACCACTGAACAAAAGTGTATTGAACTTAAGGGAGAATATACGGAAGAATAAAGTAATTTTTTCAACTATAAACTTGTTTTATCCTTGTTGTTTATACTTGTTTATACTTGTTTTCCGCTCCGCGAACTTTTCAATTTGCCTAGTTAAAAAAAACCATATAACCATTTCAATATTTCTTTGTTAACAACATATCGAATGTACATACATACAGTGTTTCTTAAATGTTATATTTTTACATATAGATTCATTCCTAGAATACTCATCATAAAAATCGGCTAAATCAAAATAAGTTTTACAATTAACCAAACCAAACCAAACAAAATATTATAGCTTACTCAAAATATTTTCTTCAGCCAAATGGAGATAACACTGGTTTCAAGTAATGTCCATTCTAAGTAGAAAGTTCGATGATGTGGTACTTACTATACTTAGCATTCCATTAATATAAGCGAGAATATAATTAACAAACATTAGCTCTTTCGTCGATTGGCAGTCGACAAACGTGTGCTGACTGTACGAACTAAGGGTTGTGATTTTTGATTTTAAAGTATTTATTCTGACGACCTATCATGTAATGAATAACAAGGAAATAATTCAGATTTTCCGCATGATAAAACCAGATGAAACAAATTATAGCCTTAGTAGTGCTAAATAAATAACGTTTTACACAGCAATACTTTTGAACTTGAATTATCTTAGAAAATAACCATCAGATATTATTATTCTGAATAAAAGTAAATGAAGTGTTCCACAAAACTGTAAATAACTATTTGTGCAGTCTATGGATGGACGATTCGTTAACCATTTATGTTTTCACTAAAATATTTGTTAAACATATTTAAAACTACAAGGAATTTAATAATATACCTCTAAATTTAGTAATAGTTGATTTAGGGTTAAGGTAATAAAATAACCACATACAATTTAACCTTTAATGCCCTCTGCTTTTGTTTCGCTGATTTTCATTTTGAATTGTTTCCGCGTTCTTTTAATTATATATTCCCTTTGAATACAAATTTCTCAACATTAAAGAACAATCTCAATATTAAATAACTAATTATAGATTTGTGTTTAACTTATTTGATCATGTTGAATTCCCTTTTCAAACTTTTAACGCATTCTTTTTTCAAAATTAAAAAAGAATAATTAATTTTAGAAGGAGATATTTTCAGTATGTCTACCAATTTCAATATTATTTTAGCCATTGTTTTACTGAGCAAACTATTGTTACTTATGTTAATCATCTGATTGTTATAAACACGTTTAGTTATTAATTCAAAATATTTTTGGAAGCAGAAACAACCCGTTGTAGGAAAAATAGGTTGATGGTGAACATTCATAAAAAGTAAGAAGAAAAAACTTTGAGGTCAGATGGGTAACCACGACTTACTTTAATTGTATCGATTTATTGATCCACCGCAGTCACACTTCGATAGCTGAATGGTGATATTATGTGTAGATATGTAGATATGTATGATTATGTAGATATAATAATAAGTATATAATAATATGAATGAAAAAGAAGACATATATATATATATATATATATATATATATATATATATATATATATATATATATATATATATATATTTATTTATTTATTTAATTATTTATATATACATTTTATTCACAGCTATATGAAGATAAGAACCAATCAAAGACAAAAATACCCACGGAAGAACAAATGCCAGAGATTTAAGTGAAGGAGGTGACAAATGCTATAGAATCGATGAAAAATTATATGGCAATGCTTCAGGAAATGACACTGTAACTGTCGAAATGCTAAAAACTGGTAATCGGACTTTACATAATACACTGGCAAAATTATACTCAAACTGCTTCATAGAACAAAAAGTACCTCACTTATGGAAAAATGCAGAAGTGGTTTACATAAAAATGGAGCACAGGAAAAGTTAAAGAACTAATGTCCAATAAGTCCCCTCTCAGTAATGTACAAATTTTTCACCAAGATAATATCTAAAATACTATTAAGAAAACCAAATGACGTACAACCAAGAGAACGAGCAGGATTCAGAAGTGGATTCAGTACAATGGATCACATACAGATTGTACAGCAGGCCATAAAAACGCACAACAACTACACCATGCCAATGTGATTGTCTTTTATCGACTACGAAAAAACATTTGACTTAATCTCAAAGCAGGCCATAATGGATGTATTGCTTAGCCAGGGGGTAGACAAAGTATATGTAAACCATTAGGATCGATATATAATGGAGCTACAGCAACAATTCACCTTGATGATCTTGAAGTTGGAATTAATGTAAAACGAGGTGTACGGCACGGTGACGCCAATTCTTTTCTCGACCTGCCTTAAAGAAGTATTCCTTAATCTGGATTGGGAACAGGATTGTGTAAAGATAATGCAAACTTAACTAAAACTTTGTGCAAACTTAAATCATCTTATATTTGCAGATAATATAGTTTTCCTTTCTCAAGACCCGGGGGAGCTGCCCGGGGAGCTTGCCGGTCGAATTGCAGCCCGTAGGTAGCTGCCCACTGCTTCACCACATCGGCCCAATTGGGGACCGCCAGTGTCTTGGCCATTAGGGCCCAAGACAGTAACCGAGACTGAGAGTACGGTACGCCACTCATCAGTTGCCAATCATTAACCATCAATTTACATAATTACAATTACCCTTTTTGAGGTCGCGCCGGAAAACAGATTAAGATCATGTATTTAAGAACTGTATTAGTTATATTTATTTATTTTGTAAGGAAATTGCGAGCCGACATCGTAAGTCCAGATTAATTACTCTTTATAATAATGTTCTGTTAAATATTCTTCTAGTCATATATATCACACCTTTTATGTTTTGTACGTCATGTGTGGAAAGTATATATATATATATATATATATATATATATATATATATATATATATATATATATATAGATATATATGTATATACATATATATATATATATATATATATATATATATATATATATATATATATATATATATATATATATATATATATATATATATATATATATATATATATATATATATATATATATATATATATATATATATATATATATATATATATATATATATATATATATATGCCCTATTTTATTTTAATAAATATTTTGTTATACATTTATTAAAATTATTAGTACCAGCCAGCACAAAAATACTCTCTGATGTCATTGCTCTGATGCACCAGGGGTCGTATAAACTAGGTGGCGGTAAACAGGTAAACAGGTTGGTTATTATTATTATTACACCGTGCGGCGTTTGGCGCAACCCAATTTTTACCTTCGGCGGTCTTGTCAATCATTTTCATGGAGGTCTTTATTTTCCATCGATTTCGTCACTCCTACTCCCCATAATAATCTTGGCCTTCGTCTTATCCTTCTTGTTATCGGAGTCCAGTATCGTACTTTTGAGAGCCACCTTTTCGCATTCATCCTTTTTATGTAGCCATACCAGCTTAGAAATTTTGCATCTACAGTGTCCATTATGTCAAAGGGTACTCTCATTTCTTCCCTTATTGTTTCTTTATCCATAAGAGTCTTATCATAGCTGGGTCGCCTAAAGTCTATTTCCATAGCCCTCAATCTCTGTATATTTCTGTCAGGTATTTCCCATACCTCTTTTCCATACAATGCTATGTTTTCCAGTATAGCCCTATATAGCTTTCGTTTTATGTTATTTGGCGTATTTTTATTCCGGATTAACGAGTGTAGCTGTTGTATTGCTATCCTACCTTTTCAATAACCAATTCATAGGTTAAAATCTGATGAACGGCAGTGTGAATCAAATTCAACTCTTCCCCGATCATTCTGACAAGAAACGTTCCCGTAGGCCAGTTGAAGTTTTGCAGACTTTTCTGTTACACTGTGCACAAGTCTGAAACAAGACTTCATAGCACACCGTTCCTTGAAATTGTTGTCACTCATTTTCAGAACGCACTAGCAGAACGCAAAAAATTCGGTTCAGGACAAGAATTGCTATTAACCATCAAGTAACTGTAGCGAATTAATTTAAACTCATACAGAAGATATATCAGATGTTAGGCTGTTTAAAAAATGGCTAAAAATTTTCAAATTTCCAATACCTCTGGTTATAATTCTAAAATAAAATTTCTTATACATAAATATTGACTTATGCTCCATTTCCTCAAATAAAATATATATGCATATAGCTTCTTTATCAAAAATGCCTAAAGCTCAAGACTACCAATCTAACATGTTCTAATAATAAACAAGATTGGAGAAAATTCTCACCAGTAGTTAAGGGCTTTCGAAATCATCCAGACTTGTTGCGTCATTTTTGAACCGGAGCCAGATCTTATCGATCTGCCTGGCACAGAAACTGCACTTTTCCGATTCAACTTCGAGCTCCTCACCTGACACCCCTGAATTATTACGCCCCGGTTATTACGTTAGCGACGGTGCGAGTTTCTTATTCTTCCGAAGGATTTGGGTTGAATTATGGTTTCTAAAGGACGAATTGTTGTGGGGGTTATTGTAGTCTCTTGAGCTTGTAAAACCGGAACTTGAGTGAATCAGTAAAGTTGCTTGTTGTAGTATCTCTTGGGTAAATGGATGTAGTGAAAAATGCAATACATTTTAACAGGACTATGGAAAATGATCATACGATTATTAAATAAATATAGACATTTAACAGTTCTTTTTTACGATTTTCAAACAAAAGTTTAAATATATTTAACTTGTCCAATTAATTTTTCTTGTACACGATTTTGTAGCTCTTAAATTATTTTTTTTTGTGCATAATTTATCATTAAACAACTGACCACGTGTAAATTATAATCTAATGAAAATCTTATGAAAGAATCTAATTTGATCGGGATGATCACTTCAGTGCAATAAAAGCGCGGAACAAATAGGAACCTCTCTAGGAGATAAGTCCCATACAGATAAATATGTTATGATAGTTTTGAATCCAATTCATTTAAGATATTTCAACAACCAGCAAATGTTCTGTTGGGTTCTAGAATGATTACAATGTACCGACAATGTACCGAAGCATTGCAGTGTAGCGTCGAGCTGTTACATTTGAAAATATTTTAAAATCGGTTGATGAATTTCAATTGCGAGGAAGTTCAAATAAAACTGGTATAGTTCAACACATGTTAGACCCCAGACCAGTATAGAATACGTGACCAAAAGAGGCAGGGTTCTGCAGAAGAAATATTGTTATGGAATAAATAATATTTTAATGATGCATTCAGATTCAACCAGACACATACACATTACAGAGCTACAACAACCATAACATGGCCTAAAGGGTATATAATGGGCTAAGTTTTTTGCTTTTACGAACCAGGACCGAAACTGGTGGGAAATTTCAAAATCGATGACGCAACTGTTGAGATAATTGCCACCTTTATCAATTTTGACAATAGTCATTTGGAAAAATCGGATGCTAATTCGTATAGTTTGAAAAAGTATGACATTCGTTTTAGATGTAAATATGTAATTATATGTATTAAAACATTCCTTGAGTCCTAATTTTAAGAGAGATTTATCATTACACACCAAATTACTTCTTTATACTTCTCGATGATTGATGTTTAGCGAAACACGCGTGAATAAGTAGAATAAAGTGATTTCATGTTTAGTGATAAATTTCTTTTAAGTTGAGTGTATCATATCAAAGATTCCCATAGCGGAACTGATTTAATGAATCCTGTGATTTACTACTTTACTTTTTTAACCATTGTATGGTCAATTTGGTGATTTTTGCAACAGTTTAAAGTTTAATAAGAGGACCAGAGTTTAAGACATTCCAGTCAAATAACTCAAGTCACTCTTAGGTATTATAATATTACTGCAAATTCATTTAAACTATTGCAAAAATCACGAAATTGACCATATAAGGTTTAAAAAAGTAAACCAAAGTAGTAGATCACTGGATTCATTAAATCAGGTCCGCTATGGGAACGTTTGAATGTCTTACGACGTTGTGCGATGCGTAACTTCCGTGATTTCCTATCAACCGATTTGTATTCTCTTAGGTTTCTACTCACGTATCTTTCACGGTTTTTATGCTTTCCTAGAGGAATCCATTTCATAAAAAATTTGGATAGCCCAGATTCACTCGTCCTTTGAACATATTAATTGTGTTATTTCGATATGAGAATTTCTTCCATTTACACTTAAATGTTAGCTGTTTTTCTTCCTGAGGTTCAGTCCCAGTCCCCACGTCTTATATTCTTCCTGAAGCTTTGACTTCATATACTGGAGTTCTTTCTCATTCAAATAACAACTTGGTCATGATTACTATGATGAATAAGTTTGTTCTACCAACTTCGATCCTATATCGTTGCATATTCTTTTCTTTTCCATTGATTCAGCGCTTTAACTACGTATATTGTGAATTGTGTGGGCGACACGTAGCGCTTTCTTGGCGTAAACCTTTATTAGCGAGCAATTTTTCTGATAGGTTATTACCAAGTCTAAATTTGATATTGAGCCATCACATATGTTTTTCAGAGCTTATATTATCATTTAGTTTTTACATGATGCACGGATGAATTGTCCTTTTATTTGAATATTTTTATTATTCTCCACGAGCCCACTAAGCAACTTTTCACATGTAGTTAATGTTAGTTTCGTTTAATGCCTATTGCATAATTTCTTTACCGGCACTGTGTCGTAGGTTTTTTGGAGATCAATAAATGAGAAATTTCTTTGTCGATTGGAGTTTTTTTTCAATTATTTGTTGACAAAATTCGTAGTATATTTCGTTTTCTTCTCACCTCTATATTCAAATTCTGTTAGGTCTCGAAGAGTCCTTTTATAAAGACGACCACCTAGGCGTATATTGATTTCCTTACATTTCTTTTTTTGTTATGGTTATTGTGTTTCTTGTTGTTCTTTTCATCTTTAGCTATTGGTATTTATCTTCTTATGTGTGTTCATCCATTTTTGATGTCAAAGGAGCTTTTTTTGGAGTAGTAATAATTCAATGTCCTCGTTTCAGCATGGTTATATATATATATATATATATATATATATATATATATATATATATATATATATATATATATATATATATATATATATCGCTATTATGTATGGAAACGCTCAAATATCTCAAGAAAGCTTTGAGATTTTTTAATGAAAGTTTGTACACAAACATCAAGAAATGTTTGCCACTTTTTGGGTATATTTTCAGTTTTTTTTCTTGTCGCATATGCTGATTTTTTTTATTACAACTGTACTTGAAGTTGGTATTGTTGGAAAGAGTATTTTTTAGAATTCAACGAAGTAAATATTGTATTTTTTTTTTTGAATAAAGATAAAAAAATGGCTAAAAGGTGTTTCGGTCTGTTTTAGGGAAATATATTTTTCATTTAGTAGGCTATGACATTATGGATGACTTATGAAGTATTTGATTACACTTGACAACTGTTAATTTTAATTTGTGAATTTCAAATTTCTTTCAATTTTTCTATGGAACTAATATACATTTAACTGAAAGAAAAATAATTGAAATACTAATTATTGTTGGATATGGTGACAGAAAACGCACTTATGCTGAAGTTTGTCGAGTATTTAATGAAGTACATTCGAATAAAAACATCACTAAGTCAACAGTTTCAAAAACGGTGAAAAGATTCAAAGACACAGGCAGCATTAAAAGTCGTCCAAAATTAGGAAGACAAAATATAAAAATTAATGACGAAAATTCGTTGAATGTTTTAATTGATATAGTAGACAATGGTATGGTTTCCGTGCAACAATTAGCTTTAAATGATAACATGTGTAGACGATCAATGAAAATTACTCCAAGAATTAAGTAAATATGATTTTGATCGGAAAGTTGAGTTTTTCGAAGTGATGATGGAAAAAATATGCGCGGGAACATTACCATTGTCTACTACATCTATTAAAAAATTCAATGAATTTTCGTCAATAAATGGTTTGCTTAATGGTGCTGTAATAAATTTAAGGGAAGTAAGGTTCGAAGACATTCCGAAAATTGTTCAGATTAGCATGCGATTGAAACTTTTTTAGATGATACTGAGATTTATACATTTCAATGATAATTCTAAACTTCCGACCGGCGATAAACTCTACAAACTGAGAGCGCTTCTTGAACTTCTTGGCAAAAATTTTAGATCACATGGAGGATTTGGTGAACTTCTATCAATAGACGAAAGCATGGCACCCTATTATGGCAAGCACCATGTCAAACAGTTTATACGGTGAAAGCCAATAAGGTTTGGCTATAAACTGGGCTCTATGTTCAACTAATTGTTACAAGTATTGTTACAAGTTTTAATGTATACACTGGAAAAGTTGGTAATAAGGAAAAAAAATGGTTTGGGTGGTGATGTTTTTATACTCCTACTAGACAAAGGCAAAAATCAAGGGTATAAACTTTATTTTGACAATTTTTTACCAGTTTACAACTTTCGTCCCATTTGGCTGACCAGAACTACTGTGCTGTAGGAACTCTCCGTGAAATAGTCTAGAACTTAGAGAAAAAGCACTGGAATAAATCCAAAAGGGGGTAGCTGCCTGTAGAACAAGAATAAGTCAAAGGAAGTGGTACTGGCCAATAGTTGCCTATTTCTTAGATGTTTTAGTGGTTATTGTTTGGTTGCTAATGAAAAAAGCTACAACTGATGATCAAAATGTAGAAAGTTTATTGGTTTTTCGGAGACCTATAGCTTTGGTCTTTTTGAAATCATTTGGCATAAGATCACAACAAGGACGACTATCGCGCCCTCTGGAAAATGTAAGATATGACAATACTGGGCATTTGATTATCTACAATGAAACTGATCGCCGTTTTGCAGTAAGAAAAACAACTCTATCTGCAGATAATGTAATACGGCTTTGCATCCCAAAATATGTTTTACATTTACCATACTGCATAGGTTGAATTTGTTGTCATTTTTTATTTTGTATTCATTTATATTTTGACTTATTTTATTTAAATTTATATTCTGACTGTGTTTTCTTTAGCAGCATCTCTTTAAAAGGACGATCAAAATTTTACAAAGTAATGAATAAAAACATATTTCATGTATTATGTTGTATTAATAGAGCCCTCTCCTTCATAAAAATGTTTAAACATTGACATTAAGTAAAAAAAATAACTTTGATAGGTTAACAATGGGTTTTTTATTTTTTAATATCGAAAATTTTAACCCAGGCTATAATCAAATCCAAAAATCCTAGTAACCCCTTATAAAATTCTGTTGGCGTTTAATATATGAATCGAAAAGAAAAACCTCTATTTTTAACTTTCCTATCTATTTTACCAAACAAGGGATAAATTTCCTTCATATCCAAAAAATCAAACACGAGATTTGAACGACAGGCGAAATCCCGTTCCGTACGAAAACGTATCGATATCCCAAAGTGCACAAAGAAGTGCGGAAAGAGATCAACGATATGTTGGAAAAGGCAATTGCAGGACTTTTCTGCAGGCCATGGTAATCTCAGATTTTGACCATTCGGAAGAAAATAGACGGAAACAAAAGTGAAGGATTGTTATTGATTATAGAAATCAAAATGAGGAACTAATATCAATGAAGTATCCAAATCTGAATATCTCCGATATTTTGGGAATCTCGGACGAACACAATATTTCTCATGATTAAATATAGCGAGTGAATTTCGTCACGTTCAAGTACACTAAAACACTATGGCGAAAACAACGTTTACGGTTGACAATGGGCGATACAAATACCTAAGGCTGCTCTTATATGTTTAGAGTAAAGTCGATACGGTGTTTAGAGATGACGATTTAGACATAAGTCTTTAAGGACATTTAAAATCATTGTGCATCAAGTTTTAATAAAGAATAATTTTGGATTAAGTTATTTTTGCGAATATCTATGTCCAAAAGTTTCGAATATTCAAACATTTCACTTTTTATTGATATTAAGATTTTCTTTTGCTCGTTTATGTAATCATCATTTTATTAGAACTCTTACTCGTTCCAAATAAAACTCGACACCAAATGATCAATGTGTGTAAAATTTATTTATTATTTTGAAGTCAAACAATTACAATGTACCAATTGCCATCAAAAGTAATTTACAAATAAAAAGAACAACTTTCAATAACATTAATAAGGCGATTTGGCATGCTGCCGATTAAATGATGGGCTTGTGGAATTCTCTTCCATTCTTCACGAGCAGCATCTTTTAGTTCTCGCAGGGTAAGAGGCGGATTGTTTCGTTTCTTGATGCATGTTTTCAGAATGTCCCAAGCATGTTCAATGACATTCATGTCAAGGGAATTTGCTGGTCATCCTAATTTGGTTATTCCCTCTTCAAGAAAATTATATACTGTTTCAGTTCGATTAGGTGCGTTATCACCCATGAAAACAAATCCATCGCTCACTGCGCCTTGGAACCGATGTATAACAGGATTTAAAACTTCCTCGATGTACACTGCACTAGTGACTGTTCTCTCCATGACCAGTAGAGATGTCCGTGTATCCCTCATAACGCTCCCAGTTTCAAAGGGGATATGTAGTTGAGCTGTTTCTAGTCGGGCTTGTCGACCTGGAACTCTCCAAACTAATGTCCTTCGTCAATCAGAAAACAAGAACTCGAGCACATTGCAATCTTATATTTTTTTGTTGAAGGGTTAGCATGGAAACACGTAAAGTTCTGCGATGCAAATGTATCGCTTTCAGTCTGCGTATTATCGTTTGTCGTGAAACATTTACCCCTTCAAGCCTAATTAGCTCTCTTGATATACCACTTATAAATTCCAGACGATTTCTTCAAGCTATCATTGATGTCTGCCGGTCTTGTGCAGCTGTTGTACATCGTTTTCTACCACTTCGGGGGCGATCCTTTACGTCATTTGTCTCTTGGAATTTTTTATGAATTTTCGATATAGCACTTACAATTTCCTAACACCTACAATTTCCACGATATAACTTTGATTAAAGCCCTGTTGTAACAAAGAAATTACTCTTGATCTGTTAAAATGACATATCGTGTTCCTAGGCATTTTTAAATGGATTGCCTGGACATTGAAAAAAGACTGAAGTAATATGTAAATACCAGTATTAAGGGAATGGATAAAAATTGAAAAACCTGTGTTATCATCAAAAAAATGGTTTTGTTATTTTCATTTAAAAACGGTCTAAAATAAATATCCATCACAATTTTTAGAGTATCATAGGTGTATGTATCCTATTTGTAAATATTCCAAACATTTGAATATATATATATATATATATATATATATATATATATATATATATATATATATATATATATATTAGAGATAACCCTATATTCATAGTATGCCATAAAGCAAACCTAGAGAAAAAGGACAAAATTTATATTTTATATTACTCCTTAAAAATGATTATCATTTATTCGGTTTTTAAAGATATATTGTTTATTACTGTGAAATAGAATCTCTCATTTGGCACCTTTTGAACCATAGCAAATAATAATAGCTTAATTTGAATGATTTATATTTAACACGATGTTCATAATTGATGTCTATAACAGTTTTGGCAATAAAAATAGCAATCTTCTTTAGTGACTCAACTATGAAAGGATATAATGCCAATTTGAAGCAAATCATTCACCCGTACTTGTTGCGCCGCTCCTGCATCAGCTGCGATCGATTTGACCGGCGCACCAACTGCATTTTTCCAATGTTCTTGTTTTGCACCTGACGCCTATAAAATATCGTATTCCAGTAATTCTTTCGCAGTATTATGTTTATTACTTTTCTAAAGGATTACGAGCGAGGTTACGGTTAACCCAGAAGATTTGTTTCGATATTTAAGACGACAGAAATAAATATTTTAAAATTTTACTAAAAACGGTATTTTTTCTAACACTGGCATTATTTAGATACAATTATATTCAGTGTATATACAGGAAATTTCTTTTTAATGTCATTTTATTGTCATGCTGCTTGGATCATTGCAACTTTTCACAGTTTTTGAAACTGTTGATTAATGATGTTTTTATTCTGACGTAGTTCATTAAATACTGGACAAACTTCAGCATAAGTGCATTTTCTGTAACCGTATCCAACAATTTTGAGTATTTTAATTCTATGTTTTTCAGTTAAATACATGTCAATTCTATATAAAAATTGTAAGAAATTTGAAATTCACAAACTGACGTAAACAGTTGCCAATTGTAATCAATTACTTTATCTGACATCCATTCAAAGCATACTAACAGTTTCATAGCATACTAACTTCATAACACACCCACACACACACACACACACACACACACACACACACACACACACACACACACACACACACACACACACACACACACACACACACACACACGAACACACGAACACACGCACATACACACACCCATACACCCCCCGCCCCCCCATCACACACACACACACACACACACACACGCACACACACATATAGCAGCAGCAGTTTGGTGTATGCTGCTCAGCTACTGTTGTCTCATTGGAATCTAGCACTGCAAAAATACGCTATCTGTACACGTACACGTACATACGCATACACGCACATGCACACACGCACACACACCCTCACGCAGACATACCCACACACCCACACCCTCACACACACATTATATATATATATATATATATATATATATATATATATATATATATATATATATATATATATATATATATATAGATATTTGCGTCCAAAAGGAAAACGGATAATTAGCTCTAAGTAACCAAAACAATTGTAAAGAACTTGCGAGATATTTTGAACAATTGCTGAACTGTCCGGTGCCCTTAAACCGATTACCAACATTAAACCCTAAACAAACAAACCCAGATTAATTACAACCGAATGAAGATGAAATAATTAGGCAAATCAATCGACTTAAATACAACAGAGCTTCTGGTGAAGATGGAATTACTGATGAACTTTTGAAACCCGCTGGTCCAGGCCTAATTAAGATAATAACTAAAATGCTACAAGAAGTTTGGCGAGCTGAACGGATTCCGGAAGATTGGATAGATGCTCTAATCCATCCATTACATAAGAAAGGAGATAGAACGGATGTAAACAACAAGAGGGATATCTCTTCTCCCAGTTTGTTACAAGATTCTTTCTCAATGTCTAATAGACAACACAGGGATAGTTAGAACCTAAAATTGGTTAATATCAAGCAGGTTTTCTACCGAGCAGATCCTGCCCGGAACAGATCCTGAATCTAAAGTTGATCCTAAGACATCAAAAAGTGTATAATAAAAATCTCGCCTGTATTCCAAATCTTGAAAGAACAAAATCTAGATCTGAAAACGCTGGCAATTATTAAAGCAACACCAACTAACACAAGATTTTTCATTTAATTTTGAATTTTCCGGCAAAGAACGTTATATCAAAGCAATCGTCTTGGACAAAAGTTGGACGAAATTTACTCAAAGCCAAAGACTGTGTCAGGCCGAGTATCTGCCGAGATTTCGAGTCAGATTATTCGAAGTCAAATTATTCAAATATATTTTTGGTTTTAAATCGAACTTACACCGTAATAATTTTTGTCGAAATCTTCAAATAAGATTGTTTGCTGATATGGCCGATCGATATTGACGTGATTCTTCTTAAAAAAATGTTTTAATTATATTCATTGCTTTATTAGTAGTTTATTCGGTAACTAATAATCAATATATGTCAAATATGCTTTTACACAGATTTGCTCAAAATGTTAATTCCAATCATGGCTTTTCGATTGGTGATTATTCGCAATTTTTTTTTCTTGAGTACCCTTAGGTTTGTGACTCTTCTTATAAAGATTTTTTCTTTAAAATGGCGCAGAGATTAAATTTACGAACATAATTTCATGTACACTCTGCTTATAGACACCCTGCTGATATGTCCTTCAGAATAATGGTCAACTCCTTTTGAATGACTTCAATGTTGGCACAACGCTGGCCTTCCATCGGCAAATAAAGTTTTTCGAAGAGGTAGAAGTTAGAGGGAGCCAAATCAGGCGAGTATGGTGAATGATTGATGTTCAATATACCATTTTTGTTAAGAAAATCAGTTTTTCGTTTAATCGTTTCGAATCGCGTTATATATTTGTAAAATCTTAACGTCTCCGCTTCCACTTTTAAGCCGTTATCAAGATAATCTAGTTGATTAGTCCCGAGGCCTCAATCTGCATACTCCCCAGGATTCACCACTAGAAAAGAACGTGGTCGGCGCGACCTCTTCATTAATAGGTAAGGTTGAGAATGGAGCGCTCGGTTGAGGGCTGAGGGTGAGGCGGGGGGTAGACGTTTGATTGGAAGTGTTTCGGATGGACAATTTGAAAATAAGAGATTTCCATGTATTTGGAACTCTCAAGACCGTCGTCCCTTTGTTTAGACAATTACTTCACGAATTATGCGTGGTTTGTAGGAATATATAGGTGTGATTAGTTAGGTCTTGTCGAAATCTATTTTGTGATCCGTTTGAATATGATGTTCTGCTAGAGTTGAATAGAGATCCGATTTTCGGACGGTGAGAGAATGCTCGTGTATGCGATTTTGTATACATCTGTTGGTTTCGCCGATATATGGATATTTTTGGCCGATATATGATTGAGAGCAGCCAAAACAAGGAATCTCATAGACACAATGTAACTCTCGTGGTATATTATCTTTCCCTTGTCTAAGGAGTCTGGATATATTTCTTTCTGTTGTAAATATTCTGTTCTGTTGATCTGAATACGTGGCAAATTTTATCGGCAACTCCCTTGATGTATGGCAGAAGAACTTTGGGGTTTTGTGACAATTTTCTAGTGGATTGATAAATATGACTTTTTGTCTGAACTTTATCAATATGCCTTTTTATTTGGCGCACGTCATAACCGTTTCTAGGGAATTAAGTTCTGTTTGCATTTGTTCCTTGTTCGACAATCTTAAAGATCTTGTGACTAAAGTTTTGAACACCAAATTTAATTGGGATGGATAATGATGTGAATTCGAATTTAGATAATGGTTTGTGTGGGTAGGTGTACGATAAACTGAATAGGAGAAGTTGGTTTAATCTTTTTGCTATAAGAACGCCAATAAAAGGGAAGGCACAATTGTTTTCAATCTCCATTGTAAATTAGACCTGAGGATGTATACTATTCAAATGCGAAAGGAGCAGAATTAGAAAATGTATTCCGTGTGGCCAAATGAAGGTGTTATCTACATATCTGAATCAGCATATAAGTTTCAACGGACTGCTGTTAATGGCTTGTGTTTTAAAATGTTCCATAAAAATAGTGGCTATGACCGAATAAATAGGGGAGCACATAGAAGCTCCACGAATCTGTTTAAACAATTTATTTTTGAAGATGAAATATGTATTCGACATGCAATGTTGAATAAAACTAAGAATATCTGCTGATATGTGGTGTTTGTTTTTCAGAATGTCTAGGGTTTCTAAAAGGGGGATATTTGTAAATAACGAAAAAATATTGAAACTAACAAGAATGTCACTTTCGGATATACTGTGCTTTTGAAGAACCTCAATGAAATGAGAGTTTCTGGGTGGTTTTTCATTTTTTAATTTTTAATTATTTAAAGGTGGTATCATTTGTTTACAAAAATATTAATTACTAAAATTTTATCTAGGTCTGTTATTGGACAAAAACTAAAACCTGTAAGAATTTAATTAGTTCATATGCTTCCTGAGCAACAAAAAGTATTTAAAAAACACCTGTTAAACACATTTTATTAATTAAGATCCATAATTTCCATTGTTTACATTTCATCAATAATATTTTCCATAAAAAATCTAGAACATGCACTTCTTCTTTTCTCTTCTTCTTTTGTCTCTTCTTCTTTTTTCCTTCCATGACATCTGCCCCATCGATTTATATTTATTTTTTTTACTTTAGGTTCAAAATAATGTAGGACTTGTTATGTCAACTGTATATAATTCAGACAAATATTTTTGATAAAAATTAACAAAAAACTATAAAGGTATGTCGTATTATAAAAAAATTACTTTCTGTTAGTCATTACCAACTTGTCATGTTGATTGTTCACCAGTATTATTATTCTTTTTCTTTTCTTTTGAATGGCTATTTTTGTTTCCTCTATCCTTTCTTTGGCCTTATTATCACCGGTCGTATTTTCAGTTTATTAGTTTTCGTATATTTTGCATATTTTTGTTTCATATCCTTGAAATTGTCCAATTCAATTTTTAGTTCTTTAGTATCAGTTTATGACCTCAGTTTATGACCTGTCATCAAAAAAATATTCTATATTGTAAATAGAAGATATTTACAAGAAGATCAAAATTATCTTTTGCACATCAAGTGTGACTGAACGCGACGACCACTTGAAGTCAAGTTAGACTCGCACTTTTATCGCACCAGCTGCGCTCTGCCAGTTTTCCTACTTTGCACTTAAATAACATCGTAATAATAGTGTTTCTTTTATTCTATCGCAATTTTTATTTTGCCAACGAACAAGCTTCGTATTAGATACGATAATGATATTTTGCATTATTAAAATTCAGTTATTTTTATTTAACCAGAACACCAGAACGATTAGATACACAGAAATAGAAGATACAACATAGAAGATACGCGAAAATTTCATGATTTATTGTCTTTAATCCAAAAAAATATTTGAAATGAAATTTGGAAAAATAGTTTAATATTCAACAAATTTTTTTAAAATATTAATACACTGCGATAACAAAACATTCTGATACCTTGTGAAAAAAATTTGCCGTCCTGCTTCTTCGTCTGCATGATCAGTTTGACTACACGTTTATTCAGTTTAGAGGACAAAAGTACTCAATATCTGTCAGATCTGAGTAACAGAAACGATGTTTTTAATTTTCAAAACCAATTTTTATAGTCTGGGGTATTATTTAATCCCGAAACCCACGTGATCTAAAAGTGACCCGAAAATTAAGCGAAGAAATAAAAAACAATGACAATATACATCGAAGAACAAGAAAATTTCAACTGAAGGAAAGTATTTGAATGACCTTGACAATGTGGCATGACAGAGATACATATTATCAAAGCTATCTTAAGGAATTATAAGGATATATTGAGGAATTAAGCTAAATCTGGTGGCTTTACAAGTTGCAAAAGTATTACTCTCAGAAGTGGTGTTTTGTTTAACTAAATCCTTCTGCTTTGGCTTCCTAAACTAACTTTCTTCTTCGTGGGCCTCATAGGAGCTATGATCTTGAATATACTTTACACTGATATCATCGGAGACAATTCTACGGGAATTATATTTCTGGATAAATTTATTCTTCTTCGACAAACCCTAATAGAGGGTACGGACTGACCTTCTATTAACAGTAGTGTTCAATCTGGTATAGAAAATGCTAATAAGAAATAGAAACATATAAAGGGATGCCACGGTTATTTTACCACTTTTGTGCATAATTTAACATTATCGATTAAGTCAAGAGTTTGAAAAATTCGCAAAAAATCTAGAAATAAAAGCAAAAAGTTTTGGATGACGAAAATGAAAAGAAAAAAGTACATGATAACGGATCCACAACAAGAAACACAAAACCATCTATATTTCTCAACTTGCAAACCCAGGAATACAAATTTGAGAAGGTTAGGAGTTTTGTCTATGTGGTCAAAATTTGATCAGTTTCTTGATCCGGCCTTCATCAATCCTGATTTGTTATTTCTAAATCTAGCTTAATATTCTTTAACACTCATTTTGATACAAATATTCAGTTAATATATTATTACTAGTAAAAGCATTCAATCTATTTCTTATTACACGTGCTAATACTGCATAATATGTATCCAGAAATGCAATAATTTTATCATTCTCGTAGAATCGATTATCTCCATTTCTATAAGTAGGACAAATTAGGTCCTTCATGCATTTTGCAGGCATTTGTTCTTCCTCCCATCTTTTAAATGAGCACAACTATTTTTTTGTAGCTGCTTTCCTTTAGCTTTTATGACTCCTGCCTCAATATCACTTTCATGTGCTTTTTGGTTATTTTTGAGATAGGTCTTAAATTGAATTTTTTATTTCGCCCTCGCTTGGTGGATTTATGACTATATCATCATTAGGGAGAGGATTTTGTTCCAGTTCGGACAAGGTCACTGCTTATTAGTGTGTTTAGTCATAGTCGTACACTACTAACCCGTTCTAGAGAAAAATGAATTAATACTAACTTTAGCTTTATCGTTTTGTTTACTTAGTGCTGTCACTTTTTTACAATACAGCATACAAAAACGAAACAATCCAAAGTGCTCATAAAAAAAATTATAAACATTTTGGCGATATGAATATTTTCATAAACTGTGTAAAAGTGTTGGCATATACCATTGCATGAATCAATTTATCCACTAGTCTTTTTTAACAAGTCCGCTGTCTAATCATATTCAGCATTGTAATTCGCACTCAATACAACAAACTTTTGCGGATTCAATACAAACGGCCTTTTTCCACTCAATATAACAAACAACGGAAATGATATTTCCATTTTTGCATTGTGCTTTCTTGACCTCACACCGCCATTCCTTCTTCTATTTTAACGTAAATATCGCTACTTTGATACCGCTTTTCAATGTTTTTTTTATGTTTCCTGAAAGAAAGACCTTATTTAGTTTTTGATATCTTCATTATACTATCAATCTAATTCATTATATTATCTGTTTTTCATCATACATAGTCTCTTCCTTTCTTTTCTGATTACATTATATTTCCGAGAATTATCTTTCAATGTCATCTGTCTTACCGGTCTCATATTCTCTGCTAGTTTTGGTACATTCTTCGTTAAACTAGTTTTGTTACCTTTAAAGACAACCTTTTCTAAACATACTGTAACTTTAAAATAAAATTATAGAAACATTTGAAGTAGATTAAGTGTAAAATACATTTTTTACATTAAAAAAAAATAAAGAGCTATATTATTCAACGAATTTTGTATTTTGAGACGTGTTTTTTTCATATAAATTTCTGTATAACTTTCATTATTACTCACTTTTCTCAAAGAAATATTTTGTAAACATTTACTAACACGTTTACTTACGTTAGTATTAGAATATATTTAAAACATTTTTATTCGCAATGTTGCGATTTAAAAGTACCTTGTATTAAGAATATCTTAATCCCTTTTATTAAATACAAAAAGTATTGTTGTTACTTTAATTTGGTACCTCCTTTTCAAAACAATTACATTTATTCTTGTGTTGATGCATACACAAATATAAGGTAACATATCCTACTAAAAATTAAACCTCACATAATTCATTATTTTACAAAAGAAAAATTACGTAAATTGTTTCATAAGTTTATTTGAAACATATGAATTAGTATCAGAACTACAATATTCATTCAAGCATACTGTTATGTAAATATATACTCAGACTAAAACTTCTATTATTAATGTCTCGAATAAAAGATTTTATATTTTCTTACAGGGAAAAACATAAAATATTTTTTTTTTATTTATAAAACATCCCTGAGGAAGTTTTTCAAAATTACAATCTGACCAAAGTTGATCAATGAGTAATGTTGTACAAACCTAAGTTACTACAAAAGAAAAGATGATTTTAAGAACTTACTCACTAGTATCCCTTAAATTAAATCCAATAACTTAATTACACCAATATTAACGTATACACCAGCACTATGCTCTGCTTTTTTACTAACACAAACGTTCAAACCAACTCAAAGGGTTTGGTCCTCTTAAGTCTTCTGATTTGACTTGCATTATCAAGGAGCTGGATGGCCTCGACATTGACGTGCTGAAGAAGTCGCTGCTCGTGACTCTGGGCAAATCTGCTAATGGTCTGGGTAACGGTGTCCATTTCCAAGTCCCTATGGAGGTCACTGTTTCTGAAATACCAAGGGGCATTTACAATGTTCCTTAGTACTTTGTTTTGGAATCGCTGGATTATTTCCAAGTTGTTCTTTTTGGCACAACCCCACAGCTGGATGCCATATGTCCATACGGGCTTTAGAATTTGTTTGTACAAGAGTACTTTGTTGTAGACTGATAGAGGGGAATTTCGTCCAAGCAGCCAATACATTTTTCTAAATTTGATGTCAAGTTCTTCTTTTTTCTTTTTGACATGAGCCCTCCAGCATAGCTTGGCATCTAATGTTATACCCAAATATTTTGCTGTATTAGCATATGGTACTTGGATATTATTTATACTAACGGGGATATGTTGATTTCTTTTGTTCGTGAAATTAATATGGATTTAGACTCATTTAATTTCATTCGCCATTGCTTAGTCCAGTTGTTAATTTTATTAACTGAGGTTTGCAGGTTTATTGCCGCTTCTTCGTGGTCTACGCCTACAGCCATAATAGCAGTATCGTCAGCAAATGTTGCTATCGTGTCTGGGTCTAATTCAGGAATATCACTGGTATATAATAGGTAAAGGACTGGTCCCAATACACTACCTTGCGGTACTCCTGCTTTAATATTTTTTAGTTCAGAGTATGCATCTTCCTGTTTAACTCTGAAATATCTATCTGAGATATAAGACTTTAATAATTGCGCAAACTGTTTAGGCAAAAGCTTGTTTAATTTGTAGTTGAGGCCCTCATGCCACACTTTATCGAAGGCTTGGGCCACATCGAGGAATACGGTAGAACAATTTTTTTTTCCTTCCAGTGACTTTTCAATTATATTTGTTATCCTATGGACCTGGTCTATAGTTGAGTGGCTTTCTCTAAATCCAAACTGATGGTCTGGAATTATGTTTTTGTCTTCAATGATTGGCTTCAATCTTTTAAGGAATATTTTTTCAAACAGTTTTGAAATAACAGGTAGCAAGGAGATTGGCCTGTAAGATGAAACTTCATTCGGTGGTTTTCCGGGTTTTGGGATCATTATCATTTCTGCTACTTTCCATATCTTAGGTACATACTTTAATCTAAAAGATGCATTTATAAGATATGTAAGTTTTACTATAGCTTTACGAGGAAGCTGTTTCATGACTTCTCCCGTGATTAAGTCAAACCCTGGGGCTTTTTTTGTGTTGATGTTTTCTTCAATTTCTGATGCAATTTCTTTTGGGGTAACAGGTCTTATGTCACTTTCTTCTTGGGCAAGATTTTCCCAGTCAAGTATGTTTTCACCTTCATTTGGCTGGAAAGTCCCTTCTAAATATTCAGAATATCTGTTAGCTTTTTGTAAATTGCTTTTTGCCCATGTTCCATCTGCATTTTTAATTGGTGGATTCTGCAGGATTGGTCTTTTTAGTGTTTTGGTAGCTTTCCATAGTGAATAGTCAGTTTTACTGTCATTTGACAGTTCACTTAGGTAGTTAAAACATAAAATATAATATAAAATGACAAATCAATTACAGGCAAATATGTTATGGGTATTAGATGCGAGATTGCGCCAATTAAATCAATCGCAGTTGAAATAGAAGTTATGAAACAAGTATCAGCATCTGAGTCGACTTCAAGTGGGCGTTATGATTATTCACAGCTGACTTTTGTTGAAGAGCAATACGCAATTTTTTTTTTTGGTATAAATGAGTTTCGATATAAATCTTTTCTCATGATGCGTATATATCTATTTAAATTAGAAACTAGTTATAAATATAACTATATATTATAACTAATTTCTAATTTTTCCTTAGATTTTATATAATCTAGTCTTCAAATATATTGTTGAGCTATATAGAGGGTTTAAGGGAAAGCACTTTCGTAAATTTAATCAGCATTTTGTTTTACATTTTCAGAACATTATATTAATTTTCTTAACATTGGCAACATCTCATCGTCTTGTTTATTTCGAGCCATCGGAATTCAGTTTTTTATTGCATTGACTTCTTAAGGTATAATTTGAAAATAAAATGTAATATTCTTATAGTCATTTGTTATATATGCTTCAGCGTAAATGATTTTACTTAGCGTAGTTGGTTTTGTCACAAAAAAAGTAAACTTACACATGAATAATTGTTTTACTATGCAAGCCTGGCACAGTTTTAACTTATTTTCCGGTCCTGGAATATATCTAATCTGGTTAGCAGCAACTTATCGGTAAATAAAAAGTATGGCCGTACGGTATAATAATTTTGGAGTTAAATGTATTTTAAATACACACATTAATACACAGTGGAATAATTTTTGTCGCCAACACTCTTTGTCGTGGGGATCAACCCAATACGTCAATGGGATTTTCCAACCTCCATCTTGGTTAATTCTTAAATGAAAAAAAAAATATTAACAATATTCATTAGTTTATTTGTTAACTAAAAACAAATTATTATTTGCCAAATATGCTTTTACATAGATTTGCTCAAAATTATTAGTATAATATAAACAAATAAACACATCTGAATGAAAACAAACAGGTAATGAGTGTAACTAAATGTATCTTTATGTATCAGCGTAATGTGTATTATAGTTGTATATCGAGATGAGTGAGCCATTCGACTTTCAGGAAGTCGTTGACAGTGCCAGCATAAGCCCTATTGCTGCATTCAAAGGCAATGTGGTTAACCGTCATATTGTTCGGTCCCGCAGTCGCATCCAGGTGACTCTTCATATCATCATTGATGTAGTGAAACAGCACCTCTGTCATGCCCGGTATGGACTCTGTTCAGTTGCACCCATGTCCCCTGGGTAGGTCAAACCCTCTGGGTGGCTTATCAGGATCGAAAAAAGGTGAATACTCTATGGGGGCTCATGACATCCAATACTCTCTCCATTGCGCATTGTCGTCAAAGCTATTATGGACAAGTAGTTGAACTATTTGGCTCACGGCCGGTGGCTTTGTTGATCTTAAACGGCAAAAAAAAAAGCCGAACAGCTTCATTCTGGAGAATTTTTCTGAATTCTTTGATTACCTGCTCCTAACAACTCTGAGGTGGCCGAATGTGGGCACGGGAAACCAATACAAAGGAGTGGATCTGATTGCTCCAAATATAACACACATTGGCTGATTGAGCATTGTGTGCACTTGTTTAGCATGTGCGCTGTTCATCCACACATCTGAACTTTGGCGGTTGAATGCAATAAGCTCAAGGCCGTTGTTATTATAACCGCTGCCGATAAGGTTCCGGTGAACTTCATCAAGGTGCTGTTTCTCGATCTCAGCTTTGCAGATGTTTTTGAAAAGTGTTGTTAAGTATCGTGTTATAGAGTAGCGTAGTGGTGTGCAGCCTGATATTCAAAGTGGTATGTGCCTGCCTGCTATTCAGGTGGAAGCAAGACGCCTCGGTTTTAGTTATACTCGGTGTTAATCGCCATCGCATAAAGTACTCTCTTCCGACGTTTGAGGTTAGAGTGTCCTGAATGACGGAGATATTCTTGTGCTGGAAAGTAATACAGATGTTATCAGCATAAGCAAATTTCCTTGAGGTTGTGAGAGGGCGGCCTGCAATATACCAGTTAATCAGCAATGATAAAAATACAGACCGCTGAGGGAGGCCGTTATTCAGCACCTTTATCCTACACCGTCCACCGCTCGTGACCACCGTGATTAATCTGTTTGACAGCATACTGCGATATAAGGTGACACGAGGTTTTACATTTTAATGTTCTGATTAGTTTGTCGTAGATACCCGTCATACCGTATCATAGACCGCAGTCAGGTTTATGAATAGTGCCGCCGTCTTCAAGCACTTATCGAAACTTGCCTCAATGTTTGAGCTGAGTGGCATAGCTTCTTTCTGATCTGAATCCTGAAGAAAAAAAGATAAACAACTTTGCATTACAAAGAAAATATCGCCGCTATTGCTGGCAGTTTTCATGAAGATCCAAATTTAACAATTCGTCACCGTTCGTAAGAAGTTGGGCTTTGATATTCTACTACATGGATTATTTAATTTTGAATTTAAATGGTATTGATCTGGAAGAGATATGGTTTCAACAGAACGGCTCTGCATGTCATACAGCCAACCCAACAATCGATTTATTGAGGGAATAATTAAGTTAGAAAATTATTTTGAGGGACGGAGGTGTTAATTGGCCGCTAAAGCCATGATATTTAACTCTTTTAAATTATTTTCTATGGGGTATGTTAAATCTTTGGCCCATGCTGATAAACAAGCAACTATTCAGGCCTTGGAAGCCAACATATGTCGGACAATTGGGAACATATGCATTTCAATTGCTTGAAAAAGTGGTCGGAAATGGGATTGACAGAAAACGCTTTGACAAAAGTAGCCGTGGCGGATATTTGTTTTCGAATCGAACCAAACTGTTTTCAAACATTAATGCCATTGAATATTATTTCACATAAAATAAATATTTTCAAGACATTTAATTGGGTTGTTTTATTTGAAGTTAAACTTCGCACGTACTATATATATATATATATATATATATATATATATATATATATATATATATATATATATATATATATATATATATATATATATATATATATATAAAAATATAAATTTTATTCCGTGGGATTCTTGAACAATCCTTAACATATTGATTGATTTGTCCGTTACCGTTTCAAAGTAGTGTTTGAGAATGTAAAATAATTTTACGAAACTATAGTCACACAAATTTAAAAATAAAAGTGATAGATAACAAAGTATAAAATTGTTTTATTCCTTTTTTTTTAAATCCTTAAAATAGTTTGAAAGATATTTGTGTGGCTGACATTGCTTTGTAGATTTATCTAATATCATTTGCATTTCAATATTATAAATGTTTAAAATAATTCTCAACCAATCAACCAATTCAAGTAACCAATTTTTACCAGCAGATGAAAGCAATATTTTTGTTTTATGCCAGTAATGATAGACACATACACTGTACTATGCATTTGTATGATTAACTTTACGTTATATGTCACTTTTCATGTCCAGTAATGAGTTCTTTAAAAAACGATTCAATTTTAAATAGATTTAAAACCTATTTCATTGACAAAGACCATATACTAAACATTTCGCCAACCATGTTAGCATCATCAGGAAATGATTTAATCTAATTCGATTTAATCTAATCTAATTGGATCCAATTAGATTAAATCATCTCCTGATGATGCTAACATGATTAGCGAAACGTGCGTCGAGTTTTCAAAAAGTGATTTGGTGTTTAGTCGTAAATCTCTTCAAGTTTAGTATTTCACACCGAAGGTTCCAATAGAAGAATTGAAAGACCATATAATTTAACAAAATAGCAAGCACTTAGGCTTTTTTGTCTAACTGAAGAGATCCAGAAAATCGAAACCTACCGATACTGGAAACCTTTCCTATCATAAGTTAGGTTTGTGAACGTGGATTTTACCTTCTCAGAAAATAACCTTTCCGGCTAAATTAAATTAATTTATCTCAAAGTAAAATCATTGGTTGATGGGACGAAGCAAGATGAAGTGAAAGCAAGTTTTTTGTAGACTGAAATTTTCAGGAAATTCGAGGAACGAGCTTCCGCTGAAACAAACTGTTAAAAAGAGAGGCCATATAGGTTCAAGAAGTGATTCTTCAGAGCAAGGAGCAAACTTTGTTGATATTACCTAACCTCTGGTTCTGTCGAAGTTTCACAAATTTTCATTTTACCTTAGATATTCTTTATTCTGTAAAGATCAAATAGCATTAATGTGAAAAAATATATAGTCAAGTATGGTAAATATATGTGAATGATAATATATAAGAATATTGATATTTGATTCATGTCTCTTGTACTATTTGGATAGATAAATCAAATATATTTAAAAGATCAATAATATCTCAGAATAATAATAAATAACATTATCTTATTATAACTCCATTAAATTAAAAAATAATTAGGTAACACAATGAAAAGGTAAACAGCACAGGAAGAAACTTTGAAGACAAATAAAATCATCACTGTAACAGCTTTAATAAACATTCACTTTTGGCACAGTTTTGAGTCAGTAGTGTTCCATTCCTCCACGATTACTGATTTCAATTCCTCTTTAGTTGAATAAATGCGCCCGTTCCTCGTTAAATATCCCCACAGATTCTCGATGGGTTTTCAATCAGGGCTTGCTTGCTGACCATTTTATTACACAGACATTTTCTTGAACAAATCAAGATCTTAGTAACTTGCTCGTGTGGACAAGATAGTTGTCTTGCTGAAATATTCAATCTGCTTCTGCCAGTAAGGTAGGCTGAGGTAAAAAAAATTGTTGGAGACTATTTTTATGATACTTCGAGTTAATTTTTTCGTTTATAAAAAAAAGGAGCCCACGCCATTAAAAGCTAAGCACCCCCATACAATTAGAGAGCTACGACCAATTTGAGGCCTACAAATAATGTAAGCGTATTGCAAATAATGTAAGCGTTTTACGACACCATGCCAATAACATTTGTTGCCATCCAGGCCATCCTAATTAAAGTTGTTTTCATCCGAAAACATTACCTCCAATTAATCATCGTTCCACAAATTTTGGCGGCCAAATTTACTCGGGCGATTTTGTCGTTTGGAAGAAGCTGGGGTATTCAATTTGTATTTAAGTATTTAATTTGTCCAGGCCTATTGAGGTAACTTCTGATAAAACGGCTACATATCTTTTTTTTCAAATTGGGCAATAATTTTCTTGGAAGAGAGGTTTTCTGTTTTAGCCAGTCTTAATGTTCTTTTATTCTGTACCGTTAATTTTTTAGCCTGTCCCCTTTGTTTTTCTTTAGTTTCCTATTTTTTCTTCTATGTCTCTTCAATTATACCCAAACAAATAAAAATGATCAATTTTCCCTTTTTCACAATCATTTAACTTTTTTTGTCGGCATTTTTATTTTAGAACAGATACAGTCACATCTAATTGTATATTAACACTGATGTATAGATAGTTTATTTTTTGTAAATCAGTTTTTACATGTGTTCTAATTTATATTTTCTTCTAAAGGTCCTTAAAGATTTTCTCTCCATGTAAATAATATCTATTTTAAAATGAAATTTAAATTCCTTAAATTAAAATTTAAAGTTCCCAATTAATGATTTTTTTAATGCAATTCTTTAACAAAACAGGAAAAAAAATGTTTATATTGACAAAAAAAACCAGACAAATTTACTTTTAAAAGAATATACTATATTTATTTATGTACTCAGTTTTTTTCCATTGCTTTATTGTATAATATCCTGCAGTTTTTTGATTGAAATTTTTATTTTACCTGTTGACTCACACCCACAGATTAAAAAAATTGTATATACGATAAGTTTCTTAAATTCTGAATTCAACAAGATATTTAATTTTTCAAATTTTTCAAAATCAAATCTAATTGCAGGTATGGAGTTAAGGTTGTCTTTTATACATATCTCTCCCTTTCTTCCTATCTTGTGTCAATTCCTTAATTTCAGAGATATGACTAAAATACCATTTTTACTTCCCAAAAGTCTGCGACCTTAAAATAATATTAGCCAAAAACATCTGTCTTGGTGCTCTATAAATGATCATCATTTTCTTTAAATCTTTTGGTGGTCTGATGGCGAGCTACAGAAAGATTTTTTGTTTAAAATATAGATATTTATAAGAAAATGTACCTTACCATAATATCTAAAATTACAAAGAATTAATTGGATGTTTCATAAAAACATGCGCCTTTTCTTTTACTTGTAGTTAATATTATAAAACTATTCGTTAGTTCAATATTTCAGAATGATAATTTTTTGTCATTTACAAAATTCTAAAGTACAAACTAGGTTTGTGAACGATAAAGAGCTCAAAGGGGAAGCTATGTATCAGGAGCAGGGCAGAAAGCTTATGGAAATTCTCGCCCGCCGAACGCACCGAAAGCAGATAGCGTTGTAAAATATGGGCTTTAAGATATGGATCATAACAAATTGACCTCCTTCTTGTTGGCGCTGCTTGTTCGTTTGTTACGAATTTTTACCGACAATGACTTAAAATCGAGAACGGGTGGTTCAGATTCGCCTTCGAGGTAATTTTCTGAACGAGGAGGTCGGGGTCGACGTCCTTATTATGACAGTCTATTCTATATTATAATTTTATATGTTCTTCAGTTTTGATATTAATTGTCTTGGAAGTGTTAATGGAAGCAAATAGTTAGTGTAATTGGGAGTAAGTAAGAATAGAACATCCAGGAATCCAATAAATTGTCTAGATATTTTTGTGGATGTGTATCGTTTATATAATTGAGTAATACACATTGAACTGGGAGATTATATTGAGCTAATTATTCTAAGTTTGAGTCTTTCATTTTACATTATGTTATATTTTAAACAAAATTTGGTTATGTTTATCAAGTTATTTACATAATATGCCACGTAATTACTGTAAAACTTTCTACAAGCAATAAGAAGAAACACAAATTAATGAAAACAAAGAGCTTTGATTATTTGCAACAGTAATCATACAGGACTAGGATGTGTTGTATATTAAAAACTTCGCGACATGCTCTAATCAAACTAACTTCCATCCTAAAAAGAAAAGCATTCAACCAGTGCATTCTATTCGCCCTCATCTTTGGAGCGGAAACTTTTACTTTTACATAATTGATGAAAACGAAACTATAGAGAAACTAGAGGTATGTGTGGAGATCAATCGTATGTATAGGGGTGAGAGATATAATTGGAAACGAAGAAATTTGTAGAATATAAATAAAAAATGTTAAAAATATAATTACAAAGCCAAAGTTAAGATGGGCAGGGCATCTTTCAAGAGTGAGTGATGAGAGAGCGACAAAGAGGGCACGAGAGCTGAGACCAAGAGCAGAAAATAGAAGCTGCGAGATCTCCTATAAGATGGACAGACGACATCAATATAATTCATTCCAATTGGATAGCAACTGGGCCGTATAAAAATCAATGAAAACGTCTAGAGGATGTCCATGTCCAACATAGTAATACGAGAAAAATAAATCACATGGTTTACCATGTGATCATAACCATATGGTAGATTGGCAATGTGGTAGTGGCATCAATTTGATGTTTTTTTCTTCAAAAAATTGATTGGTATGACGAGGGACGATGCGACGTTTTAGATTGTTCAGCATTGATGATCTTTTGGTTCTTTGATAGTTATATGACCAGACAAGATAAAGAGGAATCGAAATCAATTGATGAACATTGAAAATCGTTGCAATGTTGTTTTGTTTGTTTTGTCACAAGTGACGATATAGTATCATAAATTTTTACCACTTTAGTTGCATAGTTTGCATCAAATATTCATGAAATATCGAATGTGCTGACCTCATGACGCCTATAAATTTCTTAATCTTGCTTTTAGTCACACGACAATCGACCTCTAATATTTCTCTTACAATAAATATAAATATATCTTGTAACAACAGATGTTAAAGGATGACCCTTGGTCTTAAGGCATCAAGTGTAGTATCTTCTTTTCTGCCTACTACCTCGGCACTCATGCAGCTCCAGACCATCATAATTCTGCCTCCGCCGTGTTTCACCGTGACTCGCAATTGTTTTAATTTGAAAGACATTTTTTCGCCAAATGTTTTGCCACTCATTTGACCTGTGGACATTAAATTTGGACTGGTCTAAAAAGAAAACTATTTTCTAGTTACAGTATATAAACAACAAAGATGTTGCAGTCTTCAGATGTCTTCAGATGTCGCAGTCTTCAGAATTTCGCATTTCTGAACATTATTTAGTACTGAAAAATGCCCAGAACGGGACCAACTCGAAACATGACCCAGTTAATTGTATCTTTTAACTATATTAAATATAATCTACATATTTTTGTCAACTGAAGATTTTTCTTGACTTTGTAGTTTAAGAACTAGTTTCCGAACGGGCTAAGGATACTTCTATATAACAAATAAATGTCGACTGAAAAGAATTTTATTTTAATTTTAGGCCGATGGAAAGGCACTAAAGCAAGCAATAAGTCATAACCCGTTAATCTCATGTTTGTTTATAAATATAGTATCCAAGTGTTCACAGATTGTTTTTGATATGAAACTCTGGTTTCTATTAAAAACGATTACATGTTGAGGTCATTTTATGGATAATTTTACATATGAAAATTGAAAATGGATGTTCAAAGTATATAGTTCCTAAAAAATATTGTTCTTTCTCTCACAGTCTCTTTTGATACAATATATATTGTAATATCTAAACAGTCAAAAATCGAAAATGATAAAAAGTCAATAATATCTACAATTTCAAGCTGAAATGAAAATGCTTGAAAAGCGTCAGGTTTTCTCACAATCAATAATAAAAATATCCGTTCAACATTCGAATATCTGGCAAACAAACATGACGCCTTGATTTAAAATTTCCAAATCTGCAGCCTTGTTTTCGACTTTATGCAGCGCTTTTACGACAATTCGTTACACTGTTTTCGACTTTATTGTTCTAGTTTATGATATAAGTAAAAATTTTATATCAAGAGAGAACGAATATAAAATTTATGGAATGAACTAACATAGAGTTTTAATCAAAATTACTCGCGATTCTTTCAAGATTTAATGATCATTACATTTTGTTGATAAAATTATAAACTTTTTCAATATTTTATTCCATCTTTCGTTGGGTATATTTTGATAAGATTAAGTAATGTCTTTGTGCTGTTCTAAGTTGGTATTGTGTTTACTCAATTTGAAAAATTATGATATGATTATGGAACTGTTTTCAGTGTTCGCAAGTTAAAAATCTAAATTTCGAGAAAGAATATCACCTCAGCTATACAGATAATTAACCTGTTTGAGTTAGGTTATATCATTTAGAAGCAAAAAAAACTACATATAAAAACAAGAGAATACTCAAACAATTCAACCGAGCCCATACAAATTTGATGTACAATGTCGTCACAACCACAAGTGATAAAACCTAGAATTATTCACATAATCCCAAAATAAATGAATAGTCACTGGCTGATATTTCATAGAGTCAAATCTAGAAATTTGGAAGATACTTTGAAGATAGGGGAAGATTAGGTCATCCACGGTCTCTCAATAACAACGTTTTAATAGCGGCTGTAGAAGCAGATCCTAGAACAAGCGCTAAGAAACCTTCAGAGTTAGGTGTATCCCGCACTACCGTTAACTGGCATGTGTGAGGGATATGAATGTTGCCAAAGGGCTGTAGAAGTATCCCTCTTAGTGACAGCAAGCCACGCGTCGTGTGAAAGTGCGTATAACTCTCGTCAAAAATCTTACTGATATTCGATTCGGTTTGTTTACTGCAAAAATAGGTTTATTTGGACATAATTTAATGATGTAAGGGTCTTCAGGTATCAAAGTGAGAAAGCTTTGTTAAAAAGATCATGCTATGTGTTTGATGAAATTTTGAAGGACTAGTTCACTAGGAGTTAGTTCCTGACAGTAGGGCGATAAATTCAAAACTACTGAACATAAAAAAAGTCCTCCTACAGCAAGACGACGCAAGACCATACTTCATATCTGACCACTTTAAAACTTAACGAATTAGACTTTGAAATTCTCCTTCATCCAGACTCGACCTCGCTCCGTCGGATTACCGTTTGTTCAGGTCCCTGGTTCACCTTTTGCGAGGAAAAAATTCAGGACTAAGAAAGAGATAAAATTGGCGGCGTCGGGTTTTTCGCCTCCAAATACCCATTGTGGTACCGAAGAGGAATATAGTTACCAGCTCAAAGATAAGTTGAGGTTATTGAAAGCAACGGCCTTGCAAAAGCAAAGGCATATTTTTTTTAACAGTAAATAAATAAGAACTTGAAAAACGCAAATACTTTTGTCACATCCTGGTGTATCAGTACAGATTGGTATACAATTATTAGCCTTGTACAATATATTATTATTAGTCAACAACCATCAATTAACTTAGTAGAAGGAATCGAAATCGTCGCATTTTTCCTCCTCCGAAATATATTAAAACGTATATTCGACATTTTGAAAGCGATATATTGATTTATTAAGAGATTGATTATTAAAGATTAATATTTTTATCATATTTATATAAAAAGAAAGAATTGATTTATTATTCACCATATATACAATTCTATCAATTCATTATTCCATCAATAACACAATTGTGTAGCTGTTGATTACTAACGCATAATCGGGAGGTTATAGTTTATGTAATAGAGGCTTATGAGATTTCCTCTTTTGCATATTGAGGAAAAATAAGAATATTTTAAAAACCAATAAATAATTTCTATATAATAATTTGCGATTCTTATCGTTTAAGGAGTGATTTGGGTAAGAAGTGATCCTTTCTATTCAGTATTTCTGGGGTTCTTGCTTGATGCGGTCTTACAATATCCTGAATTCACACATTATTCCAATACATTTCTTTTTTATTTGAGTGAAGCTTAAAAAAAGTTAAATTTAAAAGAAATGACTCCTAATATAAAGTTACTTATTTACCACCCTGTTACGCTCAACTTTTGAGGTGGATCATTATATATTTTGCTTAATCGGGTACGTTCAACTTTTACGAATCAATATTTCATCGCGAATATTACTGATATTAAAATCAAGACCTTGCAATTTGATACATTTAGATCTACGATGTTTCATCTTTTTATTAGCCTCATTATACGGTTTGTTTAACTCTGCAAAATAAGCGATTGTTTCACCTTTAACTTCATCAGCTATTTCGCCAGGAAGTTGTTATAAAATAGTGAATGAAACTGAAATTCATCATTAAAAGCCTGAGACGAAGTAGTCGTCGAAACATTGCATTGATTGGAAAAATAATCAATTGATTAATAAATGGGAGCGCGATTGAAAGTTCGGGGCACAAACAAAAGTTTGAAAATAAAGGTTGCCATGACGAAATTTTTTGTTATTTGTTCCTTTAAAATAATGTTTATGTAATGACCAAGCTAAATTGTTATGGTACAATTCTGGGCCTTCATCAATATATTTCTGCGGACCAATTAAACGGTTGTTTTCAGACAGCAAATATAATTAATTCGAAGTGAAATTAATTCCCTCTAACCAACAAAAATTGAGGAATGATGAATCTGCAATTTTTATTCACCATGAAATGTTATAAACAATCACAAATAGAAAAGTTTGCAATGCGCTAATCGGTTTATGTTCGACAAAAACATACTACATTTGTGAAGCCACTTCCAAGTCAATGAATAAAGATGGAAAAACCGGGCAAATTTCAAATTCGATTTTGTTAACTCTCCATGCATGATGAGAGTCTTTAGAATGTTTTCTTAATATAAGTTATCTTAATATATGTTTTCTTAATATAAGTTATTGGCTTAATATTAAAAAATGGTTAAAAAGAATGAACAATATAAAATTATAAATTTTAATAAAAAATATAACATTTAGAAAAAAGAAAGTCGTTTAGTTATCCTTAAAAAAAAATGGGTTTTATGATCGATAAACCAAAACTAAAAGAAAAAACCACCATAGCCTAAAAATAAATGGTTTAAACGATTTTCTTAAATGTTTTTTTATTTGTTAAATGCGTTATATTTAAACCACTATTCATAGCACGATATGCATGTGACCATTCATAAATTATTGACATACAGTAGTAGGAAATTGTCATGTCAATTGTCGTGTTGGTTACTAAAATAAATGTTGTCTAAAGAGGCCCAAGAACCTAGAAATAAAGATTTCACGACTCACGGGATAAGGCATCATTTCCAATGTTGTTGGCGTCCTCGGATTCTACAGCCAATAGTTTTAGGGAAATAGCTCAGAAAATTAGAGAGTGGCTACCCGACGGAGTACTTACATTATTAAAAGCTCTCAGTGGTGGATTAAATATGCACAACCCCATTAATTATGGCAAATTATCTATAGGGTGATTATTTTAGTGTATTCGACCAAATTAACCAAATTAGATGTCATTAAACTGTTTATTTTATGTGAAATAACACTCAGTGACATTAATGCTTAAAAACAATTTCAGATAAATGGGCGCCGCGGCTACTTCTGACAAAGCGTATTCCATCAATCCAATTTCCGATTACTTTTTAATAGTTTATCGGTGTAAACCAAAGCTCTAACATAACCCCAAAGAAAATAATCTAAAGGCGTTAAATCCCATGACCTTGGTGGCCAATTAACAGCTTCGTTGCGCGAAATAATTTTCTCACCAATTTGTTCGAAAAAAAGAAAACGATTGTTGTGTTGGCTGTATGACTTGTGGAGCCGTCCTGTTGGAACCACATTTCCTCCAGATCAATACCATTCAAATTCGGAATTAAATAATTCACATGGTCGAATAACAACTTCCTGCGAACGGCGACGAATTGAATCTTCATTAACAGTGCCAGCAAACAGCGGCGATATTATCTTTGGAACGCACAGTTTTTTGTCTTGTTTTTGTTTTAATATCAAGCAGCGTGAATCGATAATTCGGTCGATAATTGGGCGAATATATCGCTCAGTTGGACGATTATGTGGACCATAAAATTCACGAAGTGCTCTATAAATTTGGGGCACAGAATACTTTGTTTGATAATAAATTTCAACAATTTGCAGGCGTTGCTTTGATGTTAAAGATTCCATAATGATTTGCCAGATTATGGAGACAGACATCTACAGAACCGCAAGCTCATAGTTCATTTAACAGTAACCGCTATCCGAAGTTCAGATATACTAAAAAAATACCCTTTAGTATGGAGGTATTAGATAGTGAAGAATTAAGCTGTAAGGATGGGAAGTACTTATATCAATATTATATGTTAATTATTATAACTGTAGTGATTTGTATAGTTGTTTATAAAATATGATTACTTGTATCATTTTTTTTGTATAACTTTTAATTAAAATTAAAAATTAACAGTGGGATGTTTACTTTTTATTTTAATTTTGTTTCGTTTCATGTTCATGTTGCAACTATATTTGTATATTTTTTAAAACTTTATACGCACATTTTAATTCTACTATTGTTTAATTAGTACTTCGTAATTAGTATTTAGGTTAAAAAACACTAATTTTGATAAACAAATTAATTAAAATTATTGAATTCAGGGAAATAATATCTTAGTAAGTAAATTTGTTCCATTTATTTTTCGTTTTATGCCTATTTTTGATATTAGTAAATATGATCCAAGTCGTTATGAAAGGTTTATGTACTTTAAAAATGAATCTATTTTATTAAAATACATTAATTATATGCAAATTGATTTAAGATTTAACTTCACCTAGAATGCCTATCCGGGCCACAGTGCAGACCAAAGTGCGCCAAAGCAAACGAAAACCTTTCCACCTGCATTAAACGTCATTGTTATGTATTGTTGGGATTCTCATGGTATGGTGCCATAAGCTACTTTACTAAATCAGGACCATCACCGGGAAGTATTACGTACCACTGGACAAAATGAAGGGTCCCATTCAGGCTAGATGTCTATATTTGACCACGCCAAAACGAAAATGCTCTTTCATTGCGTTAATTCGCCAACAAACATTATAATACAGACCTAGATAAAGCTCTGTATACTGAGGGTATTAAATATTTAGAAAGTCCTTGTTGTAAATATTTTTAATTGTTTAGCAACTGCTTTTAAAGTTATTAAAAATCGTGTGTTGTTTTGTCAGGTCGAGAACTTTTCGAGCTCGAAAATTTGAAAAAAAAATATTTCAAAAAACACAGTGGACAGACAATTTTAATATAAAGTTTATTTTGGTACTTATAAAAACATCTCATCTCCTAGATATTCATTTAGAAAATAAACCTTTTTACATATAAAAAAGAATAACAAGACCTAATTTATGTAGATAAAAATATTTACATAATAATATTGCGAGAAATGAAAATTAATGAAAATGATGATGAAATAAATGAAAATTAATGTAATTACTATATAAAATGGATAAAACTTTTCAATTATGTTCTGTTAAAAATTATTTCTATTATGCTAGACAGTAATGGAAGGTGTCTAAAATATTAGGAATTTAAATATACCTAAATATTTTATCTTAGTTTTTTGCATGTTATTAGCTTGGTTTAATTAAATAAATGTTTGAAATAAATAATAAAATATATTTTTAATTAATATTGAGTTTTCGCACACAGGGGACACAAGGACTATATCCTTTGGTAGTAATTTTTGTGCGATAAGACTGAATTCTATCTGTATTGCGTATATACGACCTGTGTGATGTTTAATGCTTTCATTGGCTCTCATGGAGACTTCATTGAGCTGTGGCAATACTTGTTTATATAGCTAGTTGTGGTAACAATGGCATTAAGACGTTATATCATTAAATTGTCATGAACATTTCTTTCATTATATTGGTGAGTATCAAGTAAAGTGATGTAATATTTGTTGAGAACTTGACAAGAAGTATTAAATTTGTCGGAATCTAAAAGAATCTGATCGATAGCGCCTAAAATAAATATAAATCTACGAAAATTATAAAATAAATTTTTATTTTGAGAAAAAGATGACCATTGCTGAGGTAATACTGCGAGCAATGAAGATTTTTTGAATTGTAATAGATTCCAGCCAACCTACTACAACTCGACAAGCAAAAGTATAAAATTGTGTAGCTACAACACAAGAGTTGACCACTGCCCGTGAACGTTACAGAATGGTATTAATAGAGAACGGGTTATCATTGTTCGGGCCCCAAATTAAGCTAACAATCCCGGAATAATAAATCGATTGTTGATAAGTTCGAAATTATAGTGTTGTGGTGCGTTAAAATTTTTGTCGGTACATTTTTAAATTGTATAAATTTATTCAGCGAAGAATTTGAATAAGTTTTTATCTAAAAAACTAAAAACTAAAAATTTTTAAAAAATACCACGGTAATAAAACTGTGGCAAAAAAATGTATACCATTGTTACAAGGACTTCAGTGATGGTAAAGAAGCAGTTGAAAATGGACCTCGTTTAGGAAGACCTTCCACCTCAGCCTACGAAGAAAACGTTTCCAAAAACAAGGATCTTATACTCAGTAATCGACGATTTACGTCCAGATTTCCGGCAAAACAATTCATGGTTTTTACATTATGATAACGCACTATAGCACATAGTGATAATTATTTTCAATTTTTCGCAAAAAAATCAAACAGATGCCATTCTACGATTAAAGGAATTACTTCGTTGATGCCTTTTTGACTCCCTCCTCAAGAGCTGCTGGCCGTTTTAAAGGAAATAACAGAAGTCCATAATAAACACTACATCGAAGACTGGAAAAAACGCTGGAATAAGTAAAGTATTGTCAGAGGGAATTGCGCTGAAGAAGACAACAAAATTTGGATGAAAAATAAATACTTTGTGTTTTAGTTAAAGTCACAATGGCTGTCAACCCGAAATGAGTATACTTCAGTCATGGCTATTAGTTTTCTGACCCATTGTTGAAGAGTTATGGATTGTATAGTGGATCTGATAACCCAACTTAGATCTACATGTTCTTTAGGTCAGGAGGATACATAAATGGTACATGCAGTCTGTTTAGCTTTTGGCGCCTGCCTTTCGGCTGTGGCAACTTTGGTAATCACCAAAAAGATTATCTTCCTCATGGAGCTGCTTCGGCCGTATGTCTTCTCACGCCATTTGGATCTGCCGTTTGCTGTTTTTTCCCGTTCGTACACGCTTGACATAGAGTTCTTTAGACACTTTATTACATCTTTATATATTATTTTAGACGTCCCAGATTTCGTTTCTTGTTTTTAATTCACCATAGTATCCTGCATTATCTGGCAATGACTTAACCATCTTAGCAGAGCTTTCGGGATGCTCAAATTGCTAGCTCGCTAAGTACCTCCACATTGGTCCGATAGTCTTGCCACTTTATTCTTAAGATTTTCCCGAGGCATCTTTGATGAAATCGCCCGAGTTGTTTTATTTGCTTCTGATAAAGGACCCATGATTCAGCCTCATACAAAAGAGTCGGGATTATTATGGAATTGTAAACACTGATTTTAGTATGTTCCTTTCCAGCACTCTTTATTCTATATATAACCTCTTCTGGAAGGTCGACAGAGCAGGAAATTTAACTTCCCAAATAGGGGAAGTATGCTACCTCTTCGATTTACAAGAAAATTAACCGTCTCTCTAGCTGTCACGCTATTTCTAATGACTTTTCCAGAGTACGCTGGAGAGATTTTCGACAATTTTCGTCCCTTAGACTAGACGTAGTGTGTATACTATACTCCCTATACTGTTTTAGTATTACATGTATATATAGGCTGATTTTTTAATGCGTCAGAACTTTAAATTCAAATAAAACGACAACCAAATTGGATGTCTTGAAAATATTTATTTTATGTGAAACAACATTCAATTCATTATGTTTGAAAACAATTTCGGACAAATATCCGCCGCTGCTACTTCTCACAAAGTGCATTCTGTCAACCCAATGTCCGACCAGTTTTTCAAGCAACTGGGGTCTTATGTCCGAGATTTTTCGTGTTATATTGGCTTTCAAGGCGTTAAATGCGTTCCGAATTTGTCATTAATTCGGCGAATACACCGCTCACTTGGGCGATTATGTATACAAGAAAATTCACAAAATGTATGTACATCTCTATATATATATATATATATATATATATATATATATATATATATATATATATATATATATACATATATATATATATATATATATATATATATATATATATATATATATATATATATATATATATATATATATATATATATAGTCTGGATACATCTTTCTATGTTCTTGCACACAGCATAATAGGAACTGTTTTTGTCCCACTTCTGCAATGACCAAACCGTGGAAGTGTTGCATTAGCTTAACCGCTCTTTCTGCTTTCTGCTTAACTGCTTTTAAGCTAGAAACCTTCTTTTTAACTTCCACATTGGCTGAATTTTTTCTCACGAAGATATGCTTTAATTGCGAAAACAAATTTTTGCTCTTGATGGAGACAAAATCGCTCAGGGATTTTCCTTAAACTTAAAACAATAGTAATAAGAAATTAGTATCACAACTAAATTAATAATTTCATAAAAGTAACAGTGAAGTTAAAATAACAGATCAAACAAAACTCTCACCATATAACGAAACAGACATGTCTTCTTTCGATAATTCGATCAGTTCCCGATAATCGTCACGTACGATTTTTGCAGTTCATGAGCAAGAATCGTCACTAATTCGTTAAGTTTCGTTAAGATGCTGTTTGAAAATATCAATGCTTGTTTCGATAGCCTTAGGATTCTTCCAATGCTCTCCAAACTTATTGAACAGTAGAATATCGGGACTGCTAGTGACTTGGTGGATCTTTGATTAAAACACACTTTTAAGAACCCATTGATAAACATGATGGCTTTAATCAAAAAGAAATAATTCTCGATCCAGTTTTTGTTGTAAAATTACTAGCTTCATTTAAGCGCCCTGTATTAGATGCTGTCGTATCATAGCACATTAGCTGTACCTTATATCTTATGTTCCAATCATACAGTACGTTTGAAACTGCTTTGGCTTGATCTCTGCCAGAAAAACTCTACAGTTTAGGTACTGCAAGAAGTTGCCCGTTCTCTTCAAATGAAATAACGATCGGTAGACGTTCTTCTTTAGAACTTCTCACATCCAGGTCATGTAATAATTTTTCAATCCAGTGAACGGTAACAAATTCGGATACATAATTCTTAAAATCGGCTTTTATTGATGCCGCTCTATGTTTTCTCATTTGTGTCCGAATGTGTTAAATAGAAGATTTGTTGATTTCATAGTTGCCGCAACTAAGACCTAGTGCTTCTACTGTGGCCTGAAGTATATAAACAGAATCCCTTACACTTAATTGACATCTATCTAAACCTGTAACTAACTTTGTAGTGATGAAATCTTTCTTTGCTCTTTTCGTAGTAGAAGCAGAACTTACAGTTCGTGATGTTGGAGGTAACGGTTCCTCAGGACTTTCTTCAGAGCTGGTAGATTCATCTTGAGACGATATACACTCATGTAAAGGAAAAGATGACAATAAGCTCTCTGAAGACATCTGCGTGGTTCTCTTTTTTTCTTCGTCTAGATTTCCCTGCCTCGCTCTATCTTCTTAACCAACTTTTTGTCTACGCCCGCCAAACAACCTAGACCCTCTGACTCTCTTTGTTGTTGTGAGAACATTTAATCTTTATCTATATTCATTCTATTAAGGGCATCAACGTGTCCGATATCAAATACATTATCCAAACCCTTTTAGAAATCCTCCTCGCGGTGTCTGGAAACATTGTGTTTTTTTGCAGCTCTCGCCAGAATTGATAGAAATCCACAAACTTCTTCACGGAGTTAGGTACAGCTTTGGTAGGTATTCTAGCCTCTTCCCAGAATATAACACACTTCCGAATGACAATATTTGCACTTTCACTTACAGTCAATTAAACTTAAGTCGCGGTCAATAAAACCGCGAGAACTTGACGATTAAAAGGTAATTTTGCACCAGTAATTAGGTGATTTACGTCACCAACCAAGAAAATACTTTTTTAGTGCTTCTTAGTTCCACTGACATCTTCAAATCATAAAACAATGCGCGATATATGCGCAATATATATATATATATATATATATATATATATATATATATATATATATATATATATATATATATATATATATATATAAGTCCCTTTTGTTATATTCTACGTGGATACTCTGCCGGTTCCTTTAGCTATCACCATAATTTCGAAGGGAGCGGATTCTAGCTTTATAACCTCTACCAATTGTCAAAGCAACATCATCCCCGATCTTCACCGTGCTGTGCAATTTGGACCAAAAATTCTATGTCATCGATCAGCCAACATATTTACCAGAAATGGCACCGTTTGATTTAGTTCTTTCCCAGATATTTAATTTATTAATTATTTCTGAATATTAAGGTTTAAGAAAAATTTAGCATTAATTAAGAGAGATAATCTAATAAGAGACTACCGCGACATTCCGAAAATCCATTAAGAAAGTCCTTCTGTCCGGCTGTAACGACGCTCTGCTTATCTTGATTCCGGCTGAGCGAGTCGGGAAGTTGATCTGAACTTTTGGTCCTGGGCAGCCGATAACGGTCTCCAGACTTGAAAGTTGGCAAACTGAGTTACGGAAAAGTCTGTTAAGTTACAAGAGGTTTTGGATGTAAAAACAGCTTCCTCTAGAGATAGTAAGGGGTGAGAAAGAGGTGCACTATAGCTACTAGGGACTATTCAAAAGCTCAGATTTTGTTAATATGACGAAATATTTGATATATGCCAAACTATATTGGTAGGAGAATTATTTATTGCGTAAGCTATAAACTTTGGATTTTAACCTACAGAACAATAGTTTCAGCCTTCAAGTAATATTTTAAAAAGTCGTTAAGGTCGACAGTTTTTCATAGTTCGATAATGTAAAGAAATATTTGATGCAACTTTAGTCCGAAGCATCTTTGAACGTCTTTGTGCATGTGCCTAGCAGTCTCACCCTGGCAAACAATTGCTGCTGTGAAACCTAATTTGAGGTGGGAAGAGAGAGTAATCAGACTATTTATATTTATAATTATAATTTATAAGTTTTTAATCCAATCGAAAGTACAATTCTACATTGTCTCCTTCAGAGTAGTTGCCTCGGGAAGCCGCTCAGCACCGAAGACAGTTTGTCCATTTTTCATAGCAGTGCTGAAATCTCTATATATACATCTATATCTCTATATATACATATATATATATATATGTATATATATTATATATATATATATATATATATATATATATATATATATATATATATATATATATATATATATATATATATATGTATATATATATATATATATATATATATATATATATATATATATATATATATATATATATATATATATATATATATATATATACATATATATATATATATATATATATATATATATATATATATATATATATATATATATATATATATATATATATATATATATATAACCATCAATATTTTGATTTTTTGATTTTTTTATTCTAGCTTTCTTGCCTGTTGTGAGATTGGAGTATACCATTCCTACCTCTGGCACTTTATTTCCGAGTCGTATTCCAAAAATCGAGACTCGTCACCAGTAATGACACGTTCTACAAATTCAATCCGCCCCAGGAAGTCAATACATGTTTCCCTCCTGTTGTCATTTTAATTCTGCCATAAGTTTTTCGGGACCATTTTGTCACAGATTTTCTTTATTCCCAATTAATTGATCAAAATCAAATAAACGGTTGTGTGAGTCAAATTCAACTCTGCCCCGGTCATTCTGACCGACTTCATGCTCAAGTCTGTACACAAATCTTTACAGCGCACTTGTTGTAAATCTTATATATGTTAAATTACATTAATCTTGTTACATAAGTTAAAATAAAAGATCCTCGTAGACCTACCTACCTCAGTTAAAAAATATAGTAATTAGTTCTGCAAAAAGAGTTTATCACTACAATAATAAAAAAAAAATATTCCGATATGTCATGTAGTTATGTACATGCATGCTAAGTAATTAAAAACTTTCTTGGTGATTTTAAATACTGAAGGGAGTTTTCTGAACTTGTATCAAGACTGAACCACTTAAAATAGTTGTGATTAAAGACAATGTTGATTTGATCCATGACGTAGTGGTCAATATCCAAATGCGCCGATAAAAAAAATTAACCGAACTGAATCTGCCCTGAAAAAATGAATGGAATAATCTAATTTGCAAATTTGTTTGTATCTACGTTGAATGCCAGGAAAAAATGACATGTCCCCGCAACACATTTAGGAAAACTATCATTTTCTGGTAACAGAAAATTACACACCAATTCAAATTCAAAACTGGAGAAATGGAAATGTCCGTTAGTTCACATTGTTTAAAAAGAACTATTATAAAGGGTGATTTTTTAGTGTGTCCGAACTTTGGCTAGGGGTCGCTGACAAATGAAACGTTAGTTTGCGTGTAAGTCTGTATCTCAACAGTCTGGCAAATAATCATGGAACGTTTAACATCAGAGCAACGCTGTATGGGCGCCAAACCTATAGAGCACTTCGTGAATTTGAACTTCGTGGTGTATTCGCCGAATTATCGGAAAAATTCCGAACGCATTTCACGTTGCTCGATGTTAAAACAAAAACAAGACAAAAATGTATTCGCTCCGAAGAAAATATCGCCACTGTTCGCATGAAGTCGGACTTTGTTATTCGACTACGTGGATTATTTAATTCCAAATTTAAATGGTATTGATCTGTAGAAGAAGTGGTTCCAACGGGATGGCTCCACATGTCATACAGCCAACGCAACAATCGATTTATTGAGGGAACAATTCGCTGACAAAATTATTTCGAGAAACCAACTTATTAATTGGCCACCAAGGGCATGTGACAACGCATTTGGATTATTTTCTTTGGGGTTATGATAAATCTTTGTGCTATGTCTATAAACCAGCAACTATTGATGCCTTGGAAGCCAACATAACCTGGACAATTGCGGACATAAGACCCCTATTGCGGAAATTAGATATAGAATACAGTTTGTCAGAAGTAGCCATGGCGTATATTTGTCCGAAATTGTTTTCAAACATTAATGCCATTGAATGTCTAAGAAGAAGACACTACAAAATCACCCCATATAATAGAAAAGGCGACAAAGGTGGTAATAGGAGGCCCATATGATCCAAACTTAATTTTCAAACGATAATTTATTATTGAATTTTTTTGAGATTGTGAGACTATTGATGAAAAAACTTTACTACGACGCAAAGCTAACCTATCATTGGGTATTGTAGGTTATGACGGGGAGTGCAAAATTTAGCTGGCTGTGTTTACAAATGGTATGCGAGTTTCCCACACACATACAACCAACTATCCAAAACAAGCACTGAATAACTAGACACTCATCTTTATTTTCAAGTAAAGTGTAATTTGACAATGAATTATAATTTTTATGAACGTATGAACATGTTGAAACCAATGGCTTCATTTTTCTCGCGGTCTACAAAGCTGCCAAATCGATAACTCTTCGTCCGCTTAGCTTGGTATTCGCTATAAGCCAGGGTGTTGCAGATAATGCAGATTCTTGTAGGGGCTAAGTTGCTACAGTATCATCGAGTAAAGCCGGCGCTATGCATTGGCTAAGGGATATGGTAATCGCTTGGCCAATGGGTGGATAGTAAGTTGGCGCTTGTGAAGACGCTGGCCGATGTTGGCGCTTGCGTTGGTCCCTTACCGATGGGTTGTCGGTTTTGTATTGCACATCAAAGGAACTAGCGCATACAAGTAGATATGCCAAGCCCTCGAACACACATTGGTCACGTTTTCAGCTCTGATTTATTGTATCAGTTATGTTGACATTGGTTCAGTTACTTGTGAACTAATGATATGGTAAGTGCATAGCCAATATGTGGATGCCCACTTGTGATATATGAAAGAACAGCCAACGTTTGATCAAACGTTGGCCTGGCCATGTGGGTCAATGTGTAGCGCCAGCTTAACTGAATTCCGCATGTTACAAAAACGGCACCATATATTCAGAAATAGATACAACTAACATCTACATTGAATTAATAATTATTAATTAATAATAATGAAACTATGGGTATATTATATGGAACTAGAGAACTAGTAAATCCTTTATATTAGATGATTTTGGTTTGAAATCCTACATAGTAGTAGTTCCTTGTCAAATTATTTTTAAAATTACTAAATCAACTCCAAATTAAGAATTAATGATGTCATTAGTAACTAATAAATAGATGTTTATTTATAATTCAACATTATAAGTAAATGGGATTATAAGAATCTACAGGGTATAACAAAGAAACATGCGATCATAAAAACTCACTAACTACTCACTTTAATTTATTTAAAATATTAGAAATAGGCCATGTTGCAGTAGAAAAAACTAAAATCATTATACAATGCAATATTTCTACTTAAATACGATATATTTCTTGTAGAATTGTAGTTTCAGCTCTTCAATTCTTAATATTTTATGGGGGCTCAAAGCAGACCCTGCTTTTATGCCGTTAAATATAGCGATCTTGGCGACTGGTCAAGGAATTGCCTCATATCAGGAGATGACATGATTGGGAAACAATTAACTAATGATGTTTAACGATATCCAGGCTCCAACAAGTCGTTCTATCTTGCTGAAGCCATGGCTTATAATTAGCAAGAAGAAACCTGCTTAGTTGTTTCAAAAACGACTCGATCATGTGAACAGAGTAGGCTGATATAACATTGTTTATATTTTTTCATTCATTGCATTTTCAAGAACAGAAAAAGAACCAAGAATGTCAAAAGATGATATTGCATATCACACGGTGACCTCTAGATTGTCTAAGGGTTTCTCGTGCATTTGTTGAGGATTTCCGTCGGATAAATATCAATTTTTTTTGTATGTTTACAAAAGGCCAGAATTTAGTACCAAAAAGTATGTCACTATCCTAATATTGATCTGTCAATGCATTTACTACCTAGATTTGTTATTGCAATTTTGATGTAAGATGGGTCATAAACTCCAATCCGAAAGGTGAAATGGAACTGACGATAAACTGAATCCTATGGATTGTATCGAATAGTAGCTCTAATTCCCCCTTTGTTTGCGGGCGAAGGTATTGTACTTTATCTAACCGCAAGTGACTGCAAAATATTCATTCAACGATTTGGTTGGTTTGGTTTCATTCGACGGTTTTTAACAAAAACGTTAAAATGAGTATATGAATATGTCGTGCAATTAAAGGTGGTGTATTATGGTAATTTAAAAAACATGAAATGTTTTGCAACAAATCTTTAGAATGATAATCGCTTGGTTATTGAGCAAAAATTACGAAAGATGTTACAATTTCTAGCTTAACAACTGAAATGATACGAATATTTTCTATAAGCAGTCAAGGACAATCATTCTAACTAAAAAAATAAGTGGTTGGATCTATAACTAAAACGCCTCCTTACTGTTTGATTATAACAGGCATATTTTAATAATTTTCACTTCATAACATTTATCAATCAATTATCATGAAAAAACGAATATTTTTCGGTAAAATTTAAACTACAATGGCATAAAAAATGGCCTAATTTCTGAAATACTCCAAATTGCTTCTTTTATGTCGGAAGCAAACTTGGATACAGCTAAAATTTAGCGAACGCGAACTTCGCCATTATATTTCGTTGACAAGAATTTACTTGACCTGTTGTAGCCACCGAATTTAATAAAAACACGAAAATAAATGCATTTATGTTTCTTTGTAGAACACTACTAAAACCATCAGTAGAAACGCTTATGTAGAAATAACAAAAATGATATAAAATAGTATCGATGAATAAAAAATGATAGAAAACACGAAAGGAAAAAGTTCCCTAATTACCTTTATTGTGTTTCGTAAATTTGCAAATTTGTATAAAGCACTACCCCAGCAAAAGTAAAATATTCAAAAATGTATGTACAAAAAACCAATAATATCACGAAATCGTATCTTGAATTAAAATTATTTTTATATCTGGAAGGGGCGAATTCAATTAATTCATGAATTTATGGAAGCGTATAAAAGAAACGGAAATGATATAAAATATAAAAGAGCATGCAAGAAATATGGTCATTTAGGAAACGAAAATTTAATCCTTACACAGTGTGAAGCAGAGAAACAGAAAATACCCTTATTCTGTTTCGTATATTTGCATATTTGTATAAAGCCCTTCGCAGCACATGTAAAATATTCAAAAATGTATGTACAAAAACGAAGAATATCACAAAATCGTATCTTGAATTAAAATGATATTTATTTCCCAAATGCGCGAATTCAATTAATTTATGAATTTATGGAAGCGTATAAAGGGAACGGTAAAATAAATAAAATATAAAAGAACATGTAAGATATATTGTCATTTAGGAGACGAAAAGTGAATTCTTAGACAGTGTGAAGCAAAGAAACGGAAAATTTGCAATATTTGTTTCATCGCCAATTCAGTATTTTCAATATTACATGATCCCTCTCGAGAGATTTGCGATGTAGAGAAAAAAAGGGCCGAATTAATCCGCACCACTCAGCTTTAGTTCAAAAAGATCCTGAGCGAGGCATAAATCTTAAAGATAGGGTCATCCTCAGTCTCTTGATGCCGATATTTTAAGAACAGCTGTGGGTGCAGATCATAGAACAAGCACTAAGAAACAGAGGAATTAGGAGTATCCCACATTACCGTGAATTACCGGTATTTGTGAGGTGTAGGAATGATGCCAAAGAGTACAGAAGTATTCCTCACGAACTGCTACCGCAATAAGCCACGCATCGGGTTGAAGTGTGTAAAACACCCCAAAAACCCAACAGCTTTTCGATTCATAATGTTATTTGCGATAAAAAAGAGTTCATTTTAACAATCCTAATAACCGGGATATGTCCGGAAAACCAGTTGTTTCAGTACCAAGGCGAGAAAAATTTTCAAAGGGATCATAGTGGGTTTGATAAAATTTTGAAGGAATTTGAGTTGGTTTCTGATTGTAGGGCAATAAATTCAGAACTTTACTCAGCTCAACTTGAGGGAGTACACGTTATTCTAATCGAAAGAATCTAAATAATAATCCTTCTGCAGCAAGACAATGTAATGTTACACACTTCACATCTGATCACTCAATGAATTGGATCAATTAACGAATTGGACTTTAAACTTCCTCCTCACTCAGCATATAGCCCCAACCTCGCTTCGTCCGATTACCACTTGTTTCGGTACATGGCCGGCTTTTCTCGCTATCGCGAGAAAAATATTCAGGATTGACGAAGTAAAAAACTGGTAGTGTCGAGTTTTTCGCCTCCAAAGACCCATTGTGGTACCGAAGATAAATAGAGTTACTTGTTCAAAAATGGGATAAAGTCATCAAGAACAATAGCTTATAATTCCAGAAATAATTTCCAGGTAAAAATAAATAATTTATGAATAAGTAAGCACTTTTGTTATAACCTCATATTTTCAGCGCAGAACTAATTTCTTCGAGGTTTTTTGAAATAAAAAAATTAAATAAATATTGTAAATTTGATATTGCAAATTTTACGCTTCTCCGCTTCACACTGTGTAAGGATTCAATTTTCGTTTCCAAAATGACAATAATTCTTACATGCTCTTTTATGTTTTATATATTTTCCATTCCCTTTATACGCTTCCATAAATTCATAAATTAATGGAATTCGTCCCGTCGAGAAATAAAAATCATTTTAATTCAAGATACGATTTCGTGATATTCTTCGTCTTTTGTGCATTTTTGAATATTTTACTTTCGCTGGGGTAGCCTTTATATAAATTCGTAAATATACGAAACAGAATAAGGGTAATTGGGGGACTTTTTCCTTTCGTGTTTCCCACGGTTTTTATTCCTCGTTGCCATTTCATATCCTTTTTGTTACTTCCACGTTTAAGGAAAGCGTTTTTACTGATGGTTTTAGAACTGTTCTAGAAAGAAATATAAATCCATTTATTTTCGTGTTTTTGTTAAGTTCGGTAGCTCAACAGGTCAAGTCAATTCTTGGCAACGAAATGTAACGGTAAAGTTCGCTTTCGCTAAATTTGAGCTGTAGCCAACTTTGCTTCCGACATAAAAGAAGCAATTTGGAGTATTTCAGAGATTAGGATATTTTTTTTGCCACTGTAGTTTAAATTTTACCGAAAAATATTCCTTTTTTCTCGGGAATGGATTAGAAAATTTTGTGGAGTGAAAATTGTTAAAATATGTCTATTATGATCAAAAAGTTAGGTGATGGTTTTGTTATTGAAACAACTATTTATTTAAGTTAGAATGACTATCCTTGATTGCTTATAGAAAATTTTCGTATTATTTCACTTATTAAGTTAGAAATTTTAGCGTCTTTTTTAACTGTTAAAATATTTATCGACGATTTTTTTAATTATCGATCAAATAATTTGCATTTAATTTTGTTTGAAAAACAAAATTTCTGTGCTGGTGAATTAAGAACATGAAGAAAGTATGACAGCGGTTGAGTTGAAGTGAAAGATGATCCTCGTTCAGAAAGACCTTCTACGTCAACCGATAAAGAAAACATTAGGAAAATCAATGATCTCGAACTGAATAATCGCCAATTAACTATTAGAGAAATTGCAGTTACTACTGGAATATCATTTATATTAATTTGATCAATTTTGAAGTTGAGTTTAGGTTTGTCCTTTTTGTCTCCTCATCTTGTTTCGAAAACACTGCATTTTTTTTTCAAAAACATCGACGTTGTTTACGAAATGCATTCTTTGAATGCTGATATTCTCAAATGCATAACTGCTCGTGATGAGATACGAATAGATTTGTTTATGATCCAGAAGCAGCTCAACAACCAAGCGAGTATCATGCTAAAGATTTGTGGCAAAGATTTAATTTTTTTATAAATTACGATAACGTACCATCATGCCTAGTAGTAATTATTCGTCAATTTTTCGCTAAAATTCAAAAAACTATTCCACACCACACACAACTTTTTTTCTATTGCCCTGATGAAAGAAACTACTTCGGATATGCCATTTTCAGTCTATATATTATGCAGAGCTCGCTGGCTAGGTTCGACCAGATGTCCAGTATGAAAACTGTTTAAAAACTGGAAAAATGTTGGAATAAATATACTGCAGTGAAAAGGGATTTCTTTGAAGGAGATGACATAATCCGGATGAATAAATTAACACTTTGTGTTAGATTTAAAAATGCGCCTTATTTCTTGATCAGTAGTCTACAATATTAAGATAATCAATTAAATGTAAATACAGTTCATTCAATGAAAACAATATGCACGATGATCATTGAATCGGGTGAATCAATGATCGGATGAATTTTATTGAAGCAGGTTTCCTATAAAATATAAAATAACTTATTTCCATTCTTTCGTTAGCCTTTCGCTAACCATTTTTAACACTACACAGAAATCAATTTATACAGGTAAGCCTTATTTAATGAGCAGCTTAATAATTATGAACCGTTACGAAGTCAATTAAGTCATATTAATAGTTCAGAAAGTTATGATGAATAAGCTGCTTTGTCGTGGTTCATGGGTTTTCGACCTCTTGTTATTTGTACACATTATTGTTGTTTACATTTGAAATAAATCTTAAGATTTTGATAATATATAGGCAATATATTTATATTCTTTAACCTTTCAGTCGCGCGCAGACTGTCGCTCCACTCTCCTCCAAGTGCGCTTCTCAATACCTTCCGGGAAAAGCGTGTATTAGTAGGCGATTGAGTGAGCCAAGAAGTAGTTTCGAGCTTTGATGAATAATTTGATATTGCGGACAGAGCATCCGCGGCGAGCACTGACGTTACAAAACATATTTATTTATTTTTCTGTGTTCTTTTGATAAAGTATCTTTTTTTCGCTATTTTTTATTGTCACTATTATACTTTTTTAGAATGACATCCTATAAAAAAGAACAAGAGCGGCTACATAAATTAATAGAACAATGTTTTCAATCCTCTGATGAGGAGGAATTACCTGTTGATGAATGTGATTGAGAGGAAGAAGACCCCATTGAACTGGATATACATAAAACATATAGCAAACAGGATATTTCAGACAATGAATAGGGTGTTTCACAAGAAGCTGTTGGTCCATTTTTCATAGGTAAAAAAATCAGAAAATTTAGTTACCCATTTACCCGGTCCAAAAGGAATTGTGAAAACACTAAACACTCCTTTGTCAATATAACGGTATTTCTTTTCAGAAAATGTACTACAAATTATTGTAGAGAATACAAATAAACATATCCAGGCTACTCAAGATCGATATTCTAGAGAACCAATGCCAAAACAACTGACATCCTTAAAATTTAAGCATTGTTTGGGCTTTTGTATTTGGCTGGGGTAATAAAAGCAATCACTTAAACACTGATGATCTTTGGGGTGTAGATGGCACTGGTATCGAGATATTTCAGGTTATTATGTCTCTGTAAAGATTTCGATTTTTACTAGCTCATTTGCGGTTTGATGATCTTATGAAAATACTTGTTATGAACAAACTTGTTGATAGATTGGCAGCAATTCGAGATCTTTGCAGAAAAATGTAAATATACATTTACACATTTTCAATACGTAACATTTGACTAAAAATTAGAATTATTTAGGGGTAGATGTATTTTCCGTCAATACAGACCCAATAAACCCAACAAATACGGAATAAAAATGTATGCTCTTTGTGACCCAAAGTTTTTTATACTTGTTACTTGGAAGTATATATTGGCAAACAGCCTGTGGGTCCTTGGGAGGTAAATAATTCCCCAGATGCTGTTGTGGAAAAGATTGGTTGAAAGGAAGGTGTAAAGGACCCTTAAAAAAAGGTAAAGCGTTAGGGTTAGAGGCGCATCAGCAACTAGGCTATTTAGCGACTGGACTTACACCTTAACGTGGGTTCCGAACAACGGTCATCAGTTTCCGATGAACCCAGGCCAGCACCCCCTTCGGGCTATAAACCCTTAGTTATGTGCCTACCCATAAGTCTATCAGGAAAACTACCGACTGGCGAGTGACCAACATAGAACACTTCTCAGAAGGCATCCGGCATTACCCAGCCTTTAATTGGCGTGACTGAGGGGTAATTCGTAGTCGGATTTTACACTCTTGCCTAGAAACAATCACATTTAGGAAGTAAACAAACAGAAGAAAAAAAGAAAAACAACCATCCGAGCGCTGGAATTGAACCAACTCCCGCTCCAGTGCGGTTCCGGCAAAGCAGCGGCAGGCCGCTGCCCTTACAGTCCGCACCAACGCGACCGGAGACCCTTAAGAGGAAGTGGAAGAAACGTAACTACTGATAATAGGTTTACAAGTTTTAAGTTGATAGAAAACCTAAAGAAAAATTTTAGGATGACTCTCGTACAAACGGTTAAGAAAAACTCAACAGAGCTTCCTGTTGAATTTAAATGCCCTGTAAATCGACCTGAAAGGTCATTAATGTTTGCCTTTCTCGAGAATTGCACACTCTTATCTTATGTTCCAAATAAAGGTAAAAATGTTTTGCTTATGTCAAGTTTACACCATGACACTATAGATAGTGAAATGAATAAGCTAGACATAATAGGTACTTATAATCAAACTAAAGGCGAAGTAGATAGGTGGACAAACTTTGTGCTGCTTGTAATTGTGCACGTGCCACTCGGTAGCCAATGGTATAGTCCGTTTCAAGATATTTCGTTGCCCTTCGGCAAAATGTCAATTTCCGCAATAAATCTCAATAAAAATATTCCTAGTTTCTTTCAAGGCGTCAGAGCCGGAGTGGTTTAACTTCTGAATAATCTCAGGAAAAATATAATATTGTTAAATTATGATTAAATTATTATTATTATTATTAAGTATGACTAAAACATTGTTTATTGGCTTATGTATTTTAAATTTATTAGTACAATAAAAATAAATAAATAAATTTATCTATTAGTGCAATAATAATTATAACTTAAATTTAATTATACATTTAATTCGGTTTCGCTCTCACTGCCACTTTGATCTACATTAATAATAAGTGGTTCTATATTATTAGTAATCTTATTATTATTTATAATATAGTAACTATATTATTAGTAACACAGAAATGCCCTATTTAAATAACATGGTTAATCGGATTTATTCAACTTTCTTTGGAAATACAATCTACAACCTTCCTAATTAATGTTGCAGCACTTGCACTTAGAGTCGGAGAAATGTTTCTGCTGTAACACTGGATTTTATCTGATGCCACATATATTTACCTTCATCTTTACGACATATGCTCAATTGGATTAAAAATACAGTAATTCGGGGCAAGGCGTTAAAACCGTATGTCCCATATCGGCAATGGTATCACATAATATTCCTTTTTAATATTAAATATCATTAATATCTCTAGAAGATCACATTTTTTATATGAATTTTCGAAGTTTATATCGTTTTTTAACATATAGTTATATTGTTAATTGGTATTTGTTATTTAGATTAGAGACTTTATTTTTTTGGCTATTATGATAACTAGGATTGTCCATTACAATTACGCTTTCCTTAGGTAGTCCAAAGATGAATGTTTAATATTTTTGTAGGGCAACCGTAAACAATTTGGAACCCATCCATCCTCGGAACCAGGAACTCTAATTTGTATTTTTTATAGAGTTTAAGTATTCAAACCACCATTGTCGCAATCGTTGTGATTCCATTAATATTTTCTTTTATTAATGGTCCGATATGCAAAACCCATCTAAGATAATAATCTCCGGAGGCTAGTTCTGCTGCAAAGAATATTGGTTTAATCTTTTCTTAGTCGCTGTTGCAATGCATGCAATGTAGGTACTGTTAGCACAATGTAAGCAATGTCTGCTCTTCATATATAGTATAAATTTTGCTTCGAATTAAGTCTTTGTCGCTTTCGTCAACACATTTGCTTTTACCAGAATCACTACGGAAATTCTTGGCTTTAATTGACTTCGTTACAATATCTGTAACTGTAAACAACGGAGTTTTCGTTAATAAAGACGTTTCTGCTGCGGGTGAAATTATCACTATCGGTGGCACAATTATCTTGACAAGAACGCCACATGTTTAGCATGTTTGGAATAACAAAAAATACGACCGAAATTATAGAACTGCCTCGTTTAAGAAAAGAATGCGAACTAAACTAAAATATTTCAAAACTACTAAACCAGGTATATAAATGATTTCATTTTTTTTTACCTGTTATTTTATTAGGTCCGGCCCTGTTTACCTTTCTTGCAACTTTGTCGGGTTTCGTTACGGCAGGGGTTGTTAAGAGTTTATTGCAGCCAATCGGTTAATGATATATCTCCGTAGACGTAGATAAAAAAACTTACGGAGAGAATTTTTGCGGTAACTATCGTTTGAAAGAACACGTGATTACCTAGGAATCTATTATATGGAATATATCAAGAAAAAGGAATAAAACAATTTCTTACTTTGTTATTTATCACTTTTATTATAAATAAAAGTGATATATAACAAAGTCACTTTTATCAAAGTGATGGTAGTGATAACAAAGTAAAAAAAATGGTGATAACAAAGTAAAAAAAATGTTTTATTCCTTTTTAAAAAATGAACTGTCAGAAAGTAACGGACAAATCAACCAATAATTTGAATATATCAAGAGCGATAAAACTAAGGATTGGGGAGATTCTTGGACTAGAAGTTACGGAGCAGCCTCGGGAACCTCCAGGAAATCAAAGAGGTGGATGTGTTATGTGTGACAGGAATAAAAATCGCCCCATCCGATATTTCTACAAAAAATTTCACACTTATGTATGTTTTGAACACGCTCTAATAATTTGCCCAGAGAGTTTTAAAATAGAGCATGGTGAAACTTAATTTTACAATGGCTATTTTACATTACTATCAAGTTATTTTTATGTTCTCTTTTTACTGTAGTTCTTAAATGTATGTATTAGAAGCTTTACATGTTATTTAAAAAAATATTATATTGAATGTATTTTTATGTTCTTAAATGAGTACGTAATACAATATTTTAAGTTTAATATGTGTCTTTTTTATTATACGATTGTCTATCTTAATCACTACGTAACAAATATATGACGTTCTCTAAGGGCGGACTAGAAGTCCGCAGCGACCACTGATTTTCCATAACTTAAAGGAAGCTTAAAAACATTAAGGAAAGGAATTTATCTGATATGGATCTACTAGATGGTGTAATATAGCTTCGATCTTTTAAATATATACCGCATCAAAATATCCACTTGGTATTTTATATCTTCTAAAACTACTACAACTTTCTTGCTACAAAGTTTGTAGGCAGATTCGCTAAATCCACTGAGTGTAATCCAAATAAGTGTCGATTTTTACGATGATTGTGAATTTTGTGACCAACAAGCTTGTATCGTTCTCCAGTCGAGAATTTCCCAAGACATCCTTATAAAGTAAATAAACTCTATATCATGAAAAAGGTTATATAATATTCTACAATTTAAAATAGCAATTTAAGTAATACATCTACCAAAACCATAGTGTAGATTAAATTATTTTAAAGGAAATGCTTTCTTTCCACAGTTTGGAATGCAACCAAAAACGAAAAATATATGATAAAGTGAAATATCTATCTGATTTATATTTCTCAAAATCAGCCAATAAATCGTTGGTAACCATTTGTCACATCAAGTTCACCCAGGCACTTTTTGTGGCACACGGCCTTACCGACCTCTCCCTTGATTTTGTTAAATGTACCGAATGATCTGAGCCCGCCTTTTCCTAAAATGTTACTGAGTTTTTTATTGAAATATCACCTTTTAATAACACTAAAACCATAATGTGCCATTATTTCATACTTATAATTACATTCCATTTTAACGACCGGTTAATTCAGAAAGAAACTAAACCAGCGCGGGTAAATTTATAATTTAGGGAGAAAAAGTAACTCTAATAATGGAATAATTTTTATTCATCAATTGCGACTTAAAATTTGAAATATCATTACTAGGTAAACATATTTTTGTTTTGAATTAGTGATGCCTCAACTAATAGGGTTATTTAGTCACTGAACCTTCTTATCATTATCTGTGGTTTTGGTGTGCAGATGGCAGATTTATCTTCGCATCAACATTTTAAGTATTATCGCGATATTGGTCACCTACATAGCTACTAAAAGCCAATATGATGCGTCCAAAATATTTCAATTTCAAGAGCTTTGTATATGTTTAGAGTAAATTTATGTAAAATGTGCATTGTAAAATGATATTATGTAAGTAAAAAAATGATTAGGCTGGTTTGAACATATACAGTAAATGAATCTCATAAGCGCTTCATTTCACTTCTCTATTTTTAAAAAGTATCTGACTGTTCACAATAGGCTTGTACGTTTTTGATAAAATACGACATTTAATAAAGTATGGAACATTTCACATTACATTTATTACTAATATACAAACTGAAACCGGTTATAAGTCAAATACTCTCTAAAAAACTCATTAAACTTGCCGCCGAAACATTTCAGTGAAAACATTAACCGTCATTCTTGATTCATAATTATGGATGTATCGCCTCTGAGCTAATAGACCCTTCAAAATTCGTCGAACTAAATTACGTCAAACGCTAATCAACCCAATGGGGCCAAAGTGGGTGGTTAACGGAGAGACGAAGCGCAGCTCACGCATCACAAATTGCCCCCCATAAATCGAGAGCAGAAGGGTAAAACATCATGAGTGACTTGTCAAATTATTAATTGATGGGAGAAAGTTTACCAACAACTGGCATTTTCGATTTATGTACTTTTAGTTTAATTTAATTCATGTGTTTTCCAAACTTGCATTGATTTTGGATCGGGACCTTGACGTGGTGAAACTGCTAAGCCAAAATACAGGGTGCAAAAAAATTTCTTTCTTAAATATAACCAATGATTATTCACATCACTTATACCAAAAATGTTTCTTACAAGTTCGGATATCTTACGAATATCATTTATTCTGATCAATAGAATTTTCTGTGTCGGCAACCTTCACAGATGAGGAGAATGTTTTTTATAAAGAATCTGTATCAGTTATTTTTAAATAAAATAAAGTTTTTAAATACATGGTAAAAGGTAGTAGATAGTAATAGTTAATATAAACTGATTAGAATTTATGTCGTATATTAATAATAATACGTTAGGTTAGTAGTAATTCCGAATTGTAAATCTTGATTTAAATCATGCAGAACATCCTGAAAAGTAAAAAACTGTGGAGGATGAAGAACTGCAAGCACTGATGCTAGAAAATTTTTGTCGTATATTGCTCGAGTTCACTCAGAGACTTGGGGTAACACTGTAAGCCATTTTTCAATATTATACAAATTAGGTATTTTCAAATATTTATAGAAATTAGGAAATATTGAAAAGCAGAGTTGTTGAGTGCCCTATGAACTCATACCTAAGAATAAGAATAGACGCTTTGACGTTGTTGTGTCGTTGCTCTCCAAATTCAAGAACAAGAATTTCCTGCACAAAATTGTGGTATGTGCTGAAAAATGGATTCTTTACAATAATCCAAAGAGGCGAGAATCGTGGGTTAATCAACAAATACCGCAAAATAAAATTCCCACGCGTACACGTCTTAGATGTATACATATATGCCATATACACATCATTCTTGTAAACACTTCAACATCTTGATGTGTTTATGCTGGGATTAGCTGAGCGTCGTGCATTACAAAATACTCCAATATAGTCAAACGGTCCCTGCTGATGGTAATCAGCAGCAACTGATTTATCTTAGTGACATTCTGGGGGAAAATAGGCCTTATACTAACAAGCAACAAAGGGGAGTCTTTTTGCTTTTAAACAACACAAGGCCACACAACAAAAAAGAATCTGGAAACCATGACCGAGTTGGGCTGGGAAATTCTATTCGTATTCGTATTCTTCAGACTTGGCCCTTTCAGATTTTCATATCTTCCGATCCATACAATATCACCTGATTGCTAGCCGCTTTAGATCTCTACAGAAATTCGTGCGCAAAATTTCTTAAAAATCACCTTTTTTTTTTTAGGTTTGAGATTTGACAGTTATCTGAAAGTGAAGGAGATTACTTCTATTTTATAGTATGACTGAATGAATCTGCGACTAGACTAGAGAATATTATAAAATATTAATATATTAAGAAAATAGAAATAACTCGGCTTTTATGGTATAAAGTTTTTGTAATATAAAAACTAATATAAAATGTTGCCTGACTTCATTATAGTCTACTTTCCAAATTCTACGAAATTTTAATTAAAATAGTGTGGAAATGACTAAATAATACATCTGAATATTATATTAGCTTTTTTTGTTCATATAGATTATTTATAGCTATTCATTGGTCCAACAAGTTTCCATACTATTTCTACTACCGTAAGAATGTGATTAATAGAGACCACCATTTGAAATATTTACGTAGTACTATATGATTTGTTTTGATACTAAACAGCTCAACAAATATCAAAACTTTTGACGAAATATTAGTTTCTCAAACTAATTAAACTTAATGTTTTGCAATTTCGTTTGCTAAAAAGCGTGGCTCCATTGTCAACCTCAACGACTCGAAATAATTTCCATTTTATATGCACGAAATTTTCAAGGAACGGCAAGAAAAGCTTAGTTGTATTGCGCGTATTCTTGTTGTCCCCTGTTTCAAGAACAAATCTTTTAATTACCTGGATAACTGAATATTGCCGACTAACAAAGACTACACAAAGCTTTTAGAAAAGTATACTATTGCCCTGAACTGAAGGAAAACATTGCGTTTTTGGCTTTGGAAGCAACACCACAATACCAAAAAAAAAATGAGCTTTTACTATTTTTGGGATAAATCATTTCATTCTAACAGCCCCGAATGAAAAATAAATAGGGCACTTTCATCTCGTAGCCATAAATAAATCAGTTTACTTTTAAGGAAAAATATAAATAACATTATTCATTTATTCAATTATTTATTTTGAATTTTACTAGATGTGAAATAGTTGGGAAAAAATCCGAGATTTAAGTTGAAGACCTAATATTATAAACCATTTTATACTGTAAAATAAGCAAGGACGAAGGCTGACATGAATGATTGGAAATCTCCTTCAAAACAAAAAAGTATTTGTAGACTTCCAAGGACAAAGAAGCCGGCGGAGAACACAAAAGAATGGGATACCACAGGGTAGCGTGACTTAAATACTTTGGTTACTAATGTAGTTTTTTAAAAACACAAATTTTATTTGCAAATGAATCTAATAATCTTTAAAATTATTGACTATTACAATCGTTCATAAAATCAGAATTTTCACAATGAATAACAATATTGCATATATATATATATATATATATATATATATATATATATATATATATATATATATATATATATATATATATATATATATATATATATATATATATATATATATGTAAAATTGTTATCCATCCCTAAATGGAAGATTGTCCCTCGGGGTTGAAGAACGTTCTGGGCGTTGGTTGTGGTTCACGGCTTCGGTCCTTGGATCGGCTTGTGGCTTTCTTCTTTTCAGTCGATAGAAGACATACCATACTCCAGCGGCGATTAGGATAAGGTAAATTGGCACGGTCCAAAAGCTGTGTTGAATATGTGAGAGACCAATTAATTCAATGGGTGCTATTTTATTTTGCTCCCTTTGTAATTGATGGATTTGGTCCAGCGGTATATTTTTTAAGACGAGCTTCGTCTTATACTTTGTTGGTGCTTGACGCTTATTGACTGATATTTCTTCTAATAGTAGAGGTCGGCTGAAGGATTCTTCTTTATGATTTTCATACGTAGAGTCATTAGTACGAAATTTGCAATCAATGGGTATTTCGATTAAGTTCCTTTTTAAGTTAAGTCGTTGTAACTGCACAAAATCTGTCCCTTTGCATGTTGTTTCAATTTTTGTTTTGTTGGCAAATACGGCGATATAATGGGCCTCGCTCAATTGCTCTATGACGTTTCTAGTCAATTCGATCTGAATTTCTTCACAAGCTTGGAGACTGGTTTCTAACTTTAATAATCGGTGGATACAATTGTCGATTTCCAATCCATTTATTAAAGTGGCCTTTGTACAGAAGTATTCGTTCTGCAGCATATCACAAGGTACTGGCATGTATTGGTAGAAATCCGTGTTCATAATCAGATACGTATTATGAGGAATAATAGTAGTAAGGTTTTGTGTAGGTATTGAATATAATTGGAAATATTGAAAGATCTCAGGATAAATTATTGGAAAGTGAATTAGGAAAACAACTTTTTTATGATGATAAAATGTCTGAATTTCTAAAGCATCATAATAAAAATTAAAATGTGATTTCAGGAAAAGCATTTCATTATTTGAATACAGCTTTACCCCTGTATCATACATTGATTCTAATTCATCGATTTTAAGTAGACTCGAGTGTGCGATCTTTAATCTAGCAAAAGTGATTAAGTTTTCGATATTAGTTAATAGTTGTAAAATAACGCTAAGGCTTATATTAATCTGATCTAATACATTTTTAGAGTCGAGATAATGATTTAGATTTGATACTAGGTCGTCAGTTCTCAATCTCATCTCTTTTATACCTTCAGTGACTATATATTGATTATGATTTATTAGGGATATTGTTCTATTAAAGTTTTCTATCATTTTGGTGGTGAGAGAATTCTAATACAGTAGAATGAAAACGTTCTATGGACCCATTCGATTCTGGATGATTATTAGAGATATAGTGAGGTTCGATATGGTGTGTTTGAAGAAATTCTTGAACAACACTGTTTTTTAGTTCGGTACCATTGTCCATTGTAACTACATTTGGTAATCCATGATGTGTAATGAAAATAAGTAATGATCGTACAATTTCAATACCGGGTAGACATTGTAACGGGTAGGCTTGAGCATATTTCGAAAATGTATCTATTATAGTTAGATATTTTTGTCCTTGAGCCTGAAAAGTGTCTATATGGATTATTTCAAAAGGCTTAGAAGGTGTTGGAGTAATCATTAGCTTTTGACATGGTGGGTTTCTATCATATTTATTTAATTGACAATTTTCGCACATATTGATGTAATGTGTAACATCTGATTTAATTCCTGGCCAGTAGTAATTTTTTCTGATACGTGATTCTGTTTCTAGGATTCCACGGTGGTTGGTTTTTCCTTCATGATAATTTTGAATAATTGTGTTTTGTTTGTCTTTCTCTTTAATGTTTTCCAAGATTACATTGCATTTAATGAGTTTGAATGCTGAACTTTTGAATGTATTTCTAAGTATGTTACATATTTCCGGAAAATAATTATCATCTTTGAAGTGAAGTGCGTACGTAATTTTGGGTTTGATAAATTCTTTAAAGAATTTTATAAGATCAGTTTCTAGGTTATTTTTTGAAAGTTCTTCTTTTTTGAATTATTTGTTGAAAGTACATTAGTTCTTGATTTTGTAGGGAATATTTGTATTGTTTTTGGTTTCGCAGGTGAATAATAAACAAGGTCTATAATTATTTGGTTATTATAGATATTTAAAGGTATTTCTGAAATTGGTATTCCAAGAATACTGTCTTCGTGACTAGTGTGTACTGTTATGCCATCGTCGTCATCATTTCGGCTTTCATTTTGGGCATCTTCCGGTCGTTCTACGTTATTCGTTCGTTCTATATTAGGCAACGGATATCTGTCTTCAATGGTTTTCTCATTTAATTTACGACAGTCGACTACAATTCTCCATTTTTTCTTGCCAGAAGCATCTGGTTTTTTGGGAACTACCCAAATTGGCGATGACCATGATGAATCGCTAGGTCTAATAATTCCTTGTTCTAACATTGATTTAATCTGATTCTGTACCTCGTCCTTATGAATAAACGGATATGTGTAAGACTTAGTGTAGACTGGTATTTCGTCTTTTGTCTTGTGTTTCACTTGATTGGTAAAAGTTAAAGGTTGGTTTTCAATATAAAATATATCTGAATACTTTTTACATAGCTCAATAACATGATGTTTTTCTTCTGGGTTCATATGAGACGTTCGAATCAGTTATCAGGGCTGGATATGTCAATTTGGTAAAGTTTGTAGTCATTCTGTATGAATGGAATTACTCTTATTGGTGTCGTCAAGAGCAGACAAATTTCTTTACCCGTTTTATTTAAGATTTGAACTGAAGCTAATCCATTTCTTGCAATTGTTAAGGTTTCGGGAATTTCTATATTTTGTATCTTCTGATGTGGAACTAATACATCACCATTTTTAATGTTTACAAGAATTTTGGTTATTAATTTAGTATGAGGTTCAATTTTTATAGAATGAGAACATTTTTTGAACAGTTGGTTGGTATTTTATAGCAATTTTACTGTGCGGTGTTATTAAATATGAATTTAGAAAATCTAATTTTGCGTTTAGTAATTTTAAATTATCTAGTCCAATTAGACCATCATAAATATTGTGAAAATTAAACAAGTAAAATTTTAAAGTTTCGTTTTGATTAAATTCAGAAAACATTGGTATTTCGCAACAATAATCATGAGAAGAAGTTTGAAAGACAGTAGATACTGTAAAAGGTTCATAGAATATTTTATTTTTAAATGTCAGGATTAATAAAAGATTTTGTCTATTAATCTCTATCTATTAATAGTTTAAGATGAGGTTGCGCAATTAAAATGTAAGGCAATTCTTTTTTTGTCTGACGATAGATGATACTCTACTAAGGTTCGGTCTCTTGAACCGGGTTTTCCTGAAAATCCTGAGTCGTCTCATGTTCGTTTTCATAGAATTCGTACTCGGTGTTAATGTCCTCGACATATGTTTCCTGTTGCTCGGAGGTGTCGTCTTCGGTGTTAAACAATTCTTCGACTATTATATTTTTGTTTGCTCCGCGATTTGCAAAATGATTGTAATTTTAATTCGGCTTTCTAAATTGGGAAGTATTTCTTGTAGATATACTTATAGGTGTGGGTCTGTTTTGTATGGGTCTGGGATTGGAATTTCTTCCAAAAACTTGAGAATTACTTGGAATATTTTGAGCGGGTGGACTCGGATGTCTTTGTAGATTTATTGGCCCACGAGGAAATTGTGTGTGTTGAACCTGAGGGGGTTGACGAATTTGATTGAATGGTCTAAAATTGTTATTGAAATTATTTATTGGAAATCTCACTGGTGGATGGGTATTTTTAGAAATCGGTAGTGTAAATGGAATTTGATGCGTTGATTTTTGATAATATTTGATATTTTCTTCTTCAGTTATAAACTGTAATGCTTGACTTAAGCAATTTGGACGCATAGCTCGTATAGTTGGACCTAGAGGATCCCTTAGTTCTGCTAAAAATGTTTTTAATGCTTGCTTAGTGAAAAAATCTCTCTTACTAGTTCGTTCTGCCGGTGTGGTGCTGTGCAAATCAATATAATTACAAATAGTATTGAGCAGATGAATTACCCTTTCGTGAAATTGTGTCGGTAATTCTTGTGGTTTTTGTTTTAAATTAACCAAATCTTGGTTCAAGCAATTTTCATCTCGTTGATCACCAAAATTTTGAATTAATGTTTGTTTTATGTTGTCCCAGGTATCACAACCGTTTATGGCTATAACTTCTTCAGCTCTGCCTTCTAATTTATTTAAGATACCATTTAATAAAAGAACATTTTGAAAACTACTTCGATCATTTACGTCAAAATAATACGATAAGATTGACTCTGATGCATTGATAAATCTATGTAATTTATTTGGATTTCCATCGAATTGTGGAATAATGTTTAAATTCTTAATATCTAAAGCTGGTGGAGCCATTTTGTGTGTTTTTTTGATTCTTGTTTAAATTATTTAAATTATTTAAAAGTTTTAATGTTTTGAATAATTCTACTAAATCTACTTCGTTGTTCCGATTGCTTTCGTTAAAGGAATCAATGGAATTTGAGGAGACTGACATGAACAATTGATTGATTGGTACTTATAGCATCAGTAACCTTGCTATGAGTTGAATCATCGGCCTACCAATTTTCTAGATTGATGATTGGAATTTGCAGACTCTTCTGGTGCACTCACAACATTATTTTTTCGTTGTCTCGTTTAAGAGTAAAACTCAAAGGATTATTCACTGTGAATGTCCCACGAAACAATCCTACCGACTGCGCCACTTAAATACTTTGGTTACTAATGTAGTTTTTTAAAAACACAAATTTTATTCGCAAATGAATTTAATAATCTTTAAAATTATTGACTATTACAATCGTTCATAAAATCAGAATTTTCACAATGAATAACAATATTGTATATATATATATATATATATATATATATATATATATATATATATATATATATATATATATATATATATATGAATATATATGTAAAATTGTTAATGTCAGCTATTTGAGGCTGGCGGTTCTCGGCAGTTTCCTGGAATTGGTCGAGGACCTCTGCACATAACTCGTGCTGGCCCCACTACTTTTCAACATTTACATCAATGACCAGCCACTCCCAGAAGCAACACAAAGTTTTATATTCGCAGATGACTGTGCCATCACTGCCCAAGCAAATAATTTTAAGACCATCGAACAAAAATTATCAGAAGCCCTTTACAAACTAGCTGTCTACTGTAAGGAGAATCAACTCAAACTTAACCTTTCGAAGACCCAAACTTGCGCCTTCCACCTGAGAAATAGGCAAGCGACAAGGAGATTATGGATAGCTGGAGAAGGCATGCTCCTGGAACACTGCCCAATCCCAAAATATCTGGGGGTCACCCCAGATAGAGGTCTTACCTACAGGAAACACAGTATGAACACCAAACACAGAGTGGTTGTTAGAAACAACATCATACGCAAACTAGCAGCCAGGAGGGAAAAACTGAATCGTCTACATTTACGAACCATTGCCTATCCGGATATCAAACTGTCCCGGCCGTCTCAAATCGAGAAAGAGTTTCCTGCATACAACAGAGAATTTTACACACCCCAACAAATTGGATTAGAAATGTAGGCAAAATAGAAACGCTTATTTTCCAGATTGGTTTATATCAACAGAAGAACATCCTCCAGGACACCCAGAGGAATGGGTGATATGGAGATCCTTGAATAGACTACGTTTCGGAGTTGCAAAATCCAAAAGTAATATAAACAGTTGGTGACTTTCCGATAAATCGGTGCTGTGCGATTGTGGACATTTGCAGACTACTGCTGAAACACCTGCATCATCGAGGAGCTTATGAAGGCTACTCCAAATGCGCTAAACGTGACCAGCTTCTGGTCTAAAACTTGTTAGTACTCATGTTCTGTGTTGCTTTGTAGGTTATGTCTAATACAATTTTATCTTTAGAAATTTTAAGTATTCTTTTCATATAGTTTCGATGCTTCTGACGCGATTGTTCGTTTATGTGTGTAAACAATACAATTTAAAGAACTGATTTGCTATCCAATATACGATAAATATGTTAAAATATGTATTATAAATATGTTAGAATATAATTAGAAGGACTGCTTTTTCATAAATAACCTACAATAAATATTTTGTTTGTTTTGCAGAAATGTTCGAATTTATATGTTACTTATAAAATTTAATAAATTAAATATGATAGATAATCTCATCAAAATATGTCCACGTTCTAAGCACGCATTCATACAGTTAATGATTGAGTTTCGTATTTGTCGAAGTTGGATTATCTAATATCACTATGTTATTAATATAACGTATATAAAATATACAACAGTTCAACATGTAAAGGCGAACGTCACAACTCCTGCTCTAGCTTCAAATTGAAGCTGGTGTTAATACTACAATGATCAAAAAGTAGGGTGACTTTTTAGATAAAACACAAAATATTTACTTAATTTTTCAAATATATATATATATATATATATATATATATATATATATATATATATATATATAAACTTCTGGCAGATATTAAAGATAATCATACCAACTTACTGAACAATTAGCTTTATTTATATGTAAAGCATGCGGTTATTTATAATAAAAGGTACTTTACGTTTTGATCATAGTGGTATATGTCATGAAGAGAAGGGTGTAAGCATTACTCACATGCAATAATAGAAACTTATTATAGGGGAATGTGGGGTAAGGCGGGTTAGAGAGCTAAGTTGGAGCCCCACATTATTTTGATGTTCCGATTGAGCTTCGATGGTACTACTAGGCTATCTAGTAGTCTTTCCACAGATGTATTCAGTTTACCAATCCCTGAGAACCGGGAGGTACACTTTACGATTCTATGAGCAAAAATAAAATATGTTTTATTACTAGTATGTTATAAATTTACCACAGACTATGTTCTATTTACTAAAACATAAACGTAGTATTGTGACGGCCGTAGTCATTTTATAACCTTATAACCTAATATTCTAACATTTCGATAAGGGAATGATGGTGTATCTTACCCCACACAATTTTCACCCCCACACTTCACTTACAACAAGCAAATAATTCGGATCCAATACAATCTTCAAGTCACAATAAGGCTCGGTATCTCCAAAAGAAAATTTTCAAGAACCATCCCAGCCTTCCAAGTCACTATCTGGATATACGTCTGGAGAACAACGAGCTTCAAATAATTTCTCATTTCACCTTTCATATCTAAAACAATTGATGCGTTATCCACGTATGGCCCAAAATACAAAAAGACAGATTCTTAGGAGAGGGAAGACTGCAGTTTTACTTTATCTCCGTATAAATAGAAAATTGTTGAAAAACAACGTGAAAAATCGATCAGTATGAAGAAAAACATAATATATAAAAACTAAAGAGTAAAAAGAGTATGAAAAGAAAATTAAACAAAAAAAGAAGAAAAGAAGAAGAATCGTAAAGTAACTCTGGAGATACTGAGTGTCTTTACTGCCAAGGCTTATATTCGCAGTTTCGGAAAGGATAGATTACTTACCTGGCTGAGGGTTCACTGTGGTTGTGCTGGCGTGGAAGATGAGGATGACGGTTCTGTTCATGTCTGTCCTTTTTGTTAAGACTGATTACTAGAGACTGTTAGTACCCCATCTTGCCACCCTGCCCTTAGGATGGGGCATGACGGGACAAACAGAATAAATTTTTGTTTGTTTTGTTTTATTAGATTGAGAAAGAGTAAAAATTGTTGATTATTTAAATAAAAGTTTATAATTTCTAGAATTACATTATGTTGTTCTTTTAACCGATAAACTTTAAATGCCCCGTCTTATCCCACCTTCGCCTATCTATCCCACAAAATGCGAAATTATCTAGGTAACTAGCATACTGATTTTCAGAATCATTACATGTAAGAGTTTGCTGTTATATGTTAAACCTGTATATATAAATATATAAATATATATATATATATATATATATATATATATATATATATATATATATATATATATATATATATATATATAAAATAAACCAAACCTGAAACACGTTACTTTATGAGGATTATACTATTTCAAACATTGATTGCTTTAAGTCTTGGAAACTTCGTATTAGCAAATTATACAACCAGGTAAAATTGCTTTATGTCATTGCTGAATCGAACGGGAAATGCTTTTGCATTATATTTGATGTATCTAAGATGCAAACATTATTGTTTACATTGCAACTAATAACAATGATATGTTACAAAAAATGTAAATACTACAATGTATGGCGCTAAATTACAAACACAAGCAGACATAAAAAAATTGATACAAAAGTATATTGTCTCAAATGTAGTTTCCACGTTCACAATTGAAAATTAAATATTAGTTTATACTAAGTTTTTCCACTGAATCATTCAATAGCCAAGTTTAAATAGAAACCTAAAACTAGCTTCAATATCTAATCTTCAATCTCGGCCAAACACACAAAAGACTCAAACAAGTGTAAAGACAAACTTTCTACTTGCTCTGGACCGAAAAAAAAAACGAATCTGGAGATCCTGTAAAGATAAACGCGACGAAGTTGCCCAAAAATGTGGCGTTACGACATTCTGCCCGGCTATTTCACGGACATTTAACAGCAAAAAGAACGCTTTGATGCTCGGGCATCCGGTTCTATCCAGGCACGGCTTTTATCTTCAACATGACGTGACGGTCTACATCGTTGACATAAATTAGAGGGCCTGAAATACATTTAATTTTAATTTTGTTGCCTATTCCCACTAAGTTTTATTTGTTTTTTTTTTATGTTAAGCTATGATCAAAATGCAGTCCTACTAATGTTACACCATATACGAAAAAATAAAAAATATGTGAGAAAAGTAGTGGGTAATATAAGCAACATAAAATATCACTTTCTCCCATTTGTTCTCAAAATTACGTCGCGAATAACAAAATTTAACTTTAAGATAATAACATTAGTCAACAAGATTTTGGGCCAACGATGAGTTGTATTATAAAAAAGTACGCTGTAATTACTCATCAACAACATAAGTTGTTTAACTGCTGGCCTAGCTCGACTTTATCGATTCATGCAGGTTGAAACATATATCCGGTGTATTCTTAAATTTTACATGTTATTGGTACCTCTGGTGAGTGTGACATATAAGAACAAATTAATATAGTACTCTTGAACCAGTAGATTGTTATTTCTTTTTCCAACAAATAGTTTGAATAGTATATTAAATGTACTTTTAACCAGTTTATGGTTTTACATTTTTATTTCGTATTTCTGTATTTCAGTAATAATAATGTTGTTATAATAATGCCTCGTATTTAAAATAGTAACCCAAATATTTTTTATATATGTGCGTTAATTTTACTACGAAAGAAAACAGTGCAAAATTAACCCCACAATTTTGTCGGACATACGAACTTTACTTTGGGGTCGCAGTTAAAAATCAAGATAAACCGTTAATTCTGCAAACGTATTATTCTCGAGTTGTGGTAAGAATTTGTGGAATTGGCTGTCTGATCGTCGATCAAGTTTTTCTTTGCAACAACTTTCGCAACACCAATATTATGGAAAGAATAGAAGAACTATGTTGAAGATTGTTATATCTGCATGAATACAATTACACGGTTCAATACCCGTGAAAAATAAAATATCATTATATTAGCCCAATATTAGCTCAAAGACTTCAACCACATGATGAACATAATCTAGTCCCTACACCGCCTTTTGTGATTCTGACAATAATATTGAATACGATACTGAAAAAAATTACCACACAGATCAGGACTTCGTTATTCCCCACTCATCTGAACCTCATTTAGTCACTCAACCTATCACTCAACATCTATCAAATGCACATGCAGAGCTTCTTGGCTCGCGTCTGAAGCATTGTAATCTTTTAACCAAAGGTGCAAACGTTACCGTGTTTCGAAACCGTCACAGTAATCTTGTACAGTTTTTTAGTGCTGATAGCGAACTCCTTTATTGTAACAACATCGATGCACTATTTGAAGCTTTCTGAAGAAATATTCTTTGAAGATCTGCGTAGATTTTAACGTTATTACTTTTATTTTGGGTATGCAAGAGAGCTACACTAAATACTGTTGTTTTTTGTGCCTTTTTATGCGTACGTCAGAAAAGTCTGGCCACCTAGGAAATGTTTCACTCCAGGATCAGAAAACATACTTCATCAATTGTTAGCGCAACAACAGAACATGCACCTAAAATTAGGGATTATGGAAAATTTTGCGGAATCTCTTAACCGCGAAGATAAAGCTTTTCAATACCTCAAAGAAAAGTTCTTAAAAATTACAGATGCAAAGTTAACATAAGCGATTTTTATAGGGCCTCAAATACGAGAATTGACTCGGGAAGATACATTTAAGACTAAATAAAATAAAACTGAGAATAAGGCTTGGAAATCCTTGGTGAAAGTTTGTACCAATTTTCTAGGAAATGTGAGAGCTGAAAACTATGAAACACCAGTAAAATATATTATTCAAGTCTTGCACGCTATTAGCTATAAAATGTCACTAAAAATACACATTTTGGACTCTCATTTAGATGGTTTATCTCAAAATATGGGAGACCTTAGCGATGAGCACGGTGAGCGCTTCCATCATATTGGGTATGGAACGAAGCTATCAAGGAAGATGGAGTCTTGCTATGCTAGCTGATTATTATTAGACATTAAGATATTGTATTGTAATGTGTGCAGTAGATATTGATTATAAAACAAGAAGCACTTCAACTGTACATTTTTAAAATTATTAAAATTTATTAATCTAAATAAATCCTTAACTAGGTTATAACTCTTGTTATTAATATCCACAAAAACCTTAAGCTACCCAGAGTATGAAATTAGTACTACTGTGAATGTTTTTAATGCTTTCTCAAAATTAGATCAAGTTATTTCAAGTGCTTACAAAAATTGGTAATCTGTTGACTAGTATTATTGTATAATTATTGTAAAATTATTCTAAAATTATCGTATAATTATTTTATAATTATATAACGATTATAATATAATTATTGTATTATTGTATAATACACGATTATAATATAATTATTGCATTCTTATTGTATCATTATTGTATGGTTAATGTATTACTATTGAACGATTATTGTAATTATTATATAATTATTCTATAACTATTGTATAATAATCTCTCTCTGAATTATATTTAGTGACATTTTATACAAATTAGTAGCGGAATATTGAAAAGATACAATAAGAGAAGAAATTATAAAGAAAATATACTATAGAAAACTATTTTGTGCATAAAATACAGTAAAACTATAAAATGTAAAAGGAGATATAAAAGGTCAAAGAAGTTCTGAATGCAAAGAGGGCGTTCTTGGAGTAATTTGAAAATATGATGGAAAGAAAGTGGCCAATATAAAAGGAGGCAACAAAACCATAACTTAGATCAAGTATTATAGTACTTTAAAATAAATTAAGCAGAAGCGGCCATTTTGAAATAATATAATTGAAAATAGGCCGGATTACAGAAAAATTAAGCAGAAGTGATTAAATATATTGGATAAATGGGAAAGTAATTATTACATAAAGTACTAAACATCGCATGGTCGACAGGAGGTGACAATAGGCAGAACTCCAGTATTGCCAATTTACGAAAGACGTTATTATAACATTGGCTCGAACTATCGTGAAAGTTTAATTGTAATACGAAAGTATACGAAATAATAAATAACGTAGAAAGTATTCTAAGACTTGAGAGAAATATTCATGAAATCCAAACTGGAACATCAGAAATTCTGTATCGCATAGTAGTTGTAAGAAGTGGTTTGAGAAATTTTGGACTGGAAATGTTGACTTAAATAATGCAGAACTACTGGAAAAAATCACTGCTGTATAGCGTATTTCTAAAAAAATTAAAAGGAGAGTCGTTGGGAAGAGTAGACGTTTTGATCTAGTGGACGACTTGCTATATAAGATAAGTGAATACATCGTTTCATGCAATGGCGTGCGCCATTATATCAATTTATGAAAATCTATAATGCCAAAATATTTACAAATATATTCCATATTCCATTCCACATCTATATACCTCATCTATAAAACGAGACCGCCATCATTAGAATTAATTAATGGATTGTCAAGTTATAGCGCTTAATGTGACAGTACTTTTTGTCACCTCGTCCTGAAAACGCGATGTAGCAAAGAGCTAATATTAAATTTTGTTTCAAGCTCGGTAAATCTTTTACTGAAACATTTGAATTGACGAAAAAAGTTTATGGTGATGAATGCTTATCCGGTACACGTGTTGTCGGGTAATATAAGTGATTCCAGGACGGTCGTAATGTTTTAGAAGACGACATAAAGCCAGGCCGCTTAAAAAATCAAAAATTGTGATGAGTTGGTGGAAAAAGTGTGTGAAATGATATCCTACGATGCAAATTCGTCTGTCAAATGGATAGCGAAGGAATTAAATAAGGAATTAATAATTTAAATAAATAATTAAATAATAAATTAAATAACAAATAACATGATTCACGAAATTTTAACAAAGGATTTAAATAAACGAAAAGTCTGTGCTCAATTTGTTCCTTACAGGACCGCTCCTGTTCGGCAATTTCTGGCCGAAAACAAGAAGTCTGTGTGCTTCAAGATCCTCCGTATTCACCTGATTTATCTTCATGGGATTATTTCCTGTTCTCGAACTCAGACTGGCCATGAAAGGAACGTTTTATGATAGTGTTGAAGGCGATTCCGTATTGAGGCGATTCCGAAAAATGACATAAAATATCTATGCTAGCATTAGATGAATGTGCTCAGCGATGTTGACGGATTAACGCAGAAGGGATGTATTTTGAATAAAAGGACACAGCTTTGGCGAAACCAATAATTGTTTTTTTTTAATAAAAAGTTTTGTTATTTTTCCAATATACTGTAAACATTGGACATGTAAATAGAAAATCAGTGAAAGAAATGTTGTTTAATTCAATTCCTCAAATGACTATAACTATGACTAAACACTCAGTATGTTAATACAGTGAGCTCAACCGGGCTCGGGCAAAAATCCGCTCTCTAGTTATGATATTCCTCTCTAAATGATTCAAGAAAAGGAACTTCCTGCATAAGATTATTACCTATGACGAAAGTGGATTCTCCACGATAATCCGAAAAGACAAAAATTGTGAGCTGGGCATTGTGCATTATAAGTTACTCTAATTTGGCCAAACAGTCACTGCTAACAGTTATCAGAAGTAATTGATTCGTGACGCTTTGAAGAAAAAAATGCCATATACTTACAGCAAAAATGACTCTGGAAATGATCACCAAGTTGGACTAGGATATTTTTATCGTAATCGACGTATTTTTCAGACTTCCCTCTTCCCTTCTTCCGATTCCTGCAATATCACCTGGTTGGGAGCCGATTCACATATCTTGAGGCAGTCGAAACAAGCCTCAATGACTTTCTCACATGAAAATCACCATTCTTTCAATTTAGATTCAATAGCTGCCGGAAATATGGCGAAAGTGCATAGAAATTGAAGATTACTTTTCTAGTATAGATTAAACATTAAGGTACGAATATAATTTTTCAAAAGTCAGAATTACTGGATGGATTTGCGATTGGACCCCTCATTTAAGTGTTATATTCATTATTTTCAACACACTGTTATATTGGAGGATACTATACGCTGAAAACTAAACATTATTACGGTAGATATGCAAACGTAATGACAATACAAGAGACAGTTTCAAGTGGGTAGAGAAATATTAATCAGAAAATTATACTCTACTTCCAAAATTCTCCCAAATAATTTATATTTTAATTGTAATTAAAATATGCAAGTGAATAAATATATAATGTATGGAAATCAATAAATATTACATTAAAATATTACATTATATTGTCTAGATTTTATATATTATTCATAGTTATTCGTTGATTCAAAAAGTGACCATACTATTTCCACTAATGTAAGCATATGATTAATAGAGACCATCCTTTGAACTATTTACGCAGTATTATATGATTTGTTTTGATACCAAACAGCTCTACAAATATCAAAACTTTTGACAGAATATTAGTTTCTCAAACTAATTAAACTTAATGTTTTGCAATTTCGTTTACTAAAAAGCGTGGTTCCATTGTCAACCTCAACAACTCGGAATAATTTCCATTTTATATGCACGAAATTTTCAAGGAACGGCATGAAAAGCTTAGTTGTATTGCGTGTATTTTTGTTGTTGTCCCCGGTTTCAAGAACAAAACTTTTAATTACCTGGATATATAAATATTGCCGACTAACAGAGACTACACAAAACTTTAAGAAAAATATACTATTGTCCTGAAGAAAAACATTGCGTTTTTGACTTTAGAAACAACAGTAAAATATCATAAAAAAATGAGTAATATTTAAAGAGCTATTACTTTTTTGGGAAAAATCACTTCGTTCTGACAGTCCCGAATGTATAAAAATATTGTGGCCATTATTATCTTGTCCATGTTGATACACTTGTGTCTTTAGATACCCCTCCTCTCACAGAAAAATATCACAACGGTTCAAATCACATGAACCCCATCCAATATCAGCCCTTAAAGACATAAAATTTCTAGAGAAATGCCAAATGATCTTCGAGAGATAGGCAATGTGACACCATCTTGCTGGAACCATATATCTGGATTGTGGTCCTTAAGTAACTCGTTTACTTTTATCTAAAAAAAATTCTCGAGCAATACAGAATAACGATTTGAGACAAACGTTACCGTTTCTCCTTGAAAAAATATTTACATCACCCCACACGTCGAAATTACCAATCGCACATCAAGCCGTGGTTTCTGGGCTGTTGAGTGATCGCTGGTGGAGTTCCCGAGGGTTAGTTGCAGTCCAATAAATTCCAATAAAAATTCTGTTTGTTAATAGTACCCCTTAAATAGAAATGAACATTTATGTAAGTATCCCTATATGATGCTTGCCCATAGAACTGACGTTCAACGGCTTTTCCCAGACACCTCTGGATAATGGGCATTGCGATCAGATAATAGTAAAGCACAGGATCGCACTAGTGGCCTTGACGGAAACCCATCAAACCTGAGAGGATTTCATGATGAGAGGAATTCATCTAACATGAGTCCCACGAGAAAGGGGAGCCCTCCTAGTTTTTAACTCTAGTGCTCCTTCTTTGACGTAGGTTTCGTGGAAGCAGTGGATTCATCACGAGTTAGATATTCGGTATGAAGGCTACACCTAAAGTCGAAAGAGAAATGGGCTTACCTAGACAACTTATAATTGTAGAGCTTGTATAAGTTTCAAAATCCCTCTCACTTAAGTGCTGTGCCACCTTAAGTTTGCACCGATGCATTACCAGGGCCGTGTGTAAAATTCTTCGGACACTTCGAGCCGAGAGCTCCAGCGCAGCGGCATGCTTCAATATCGAATGTCTGGAGAACTGCAGTGCCGATGCTCTCATTCCGATAACATTTTCTAACGTTGTTGCCATTCTAGGTCACTCAGAAGATTTTCGGTTAAACTCAAATTGAATATTTTTTGCGCCTGAAATGGCACCATGACCACCAAGCTGAAACTGAACATGGAAGGCACGATGCGTCGTCATTACAGATTGGCCGTTTGTCATAAACCATTCTACAGCGAAGACACGAATCATTCCATTCCAAACAGTGGCAATAATTCAAAATGGCACAAATCAACGGACCTAGAGCGATTACATCCCCGCTCTACCCCACCTATGAGCCGAGCAAGGATCCTTTTGGCAACTTTTTTGCTGTAGTCTGTATAAACTGAAGAAAAGCAGACAAAAAAAACTATTTAAAATATGATGTGTTCAGTAACAATATGTTACTGAACAAATATACTGTTACTAAACTGTATAAACAAATACAAAACAAATAAAAATTTTATTTTAACTAATATTATTTGAGTATATGTAATATATAACCTTTCGATCACCAATATCTCCAGCAACTTTGACGTAATAGTGCTGATTCGTTCTTAAGTCGACATTAAATACTGTACATTTTTTTACTTTGTATCGTTTGCGTTTCCCACCGCTACATATGTACCCTCATCTTCCTTCGTATTTGTCCAACCCCAATCTCCGACGGGCGTCACAGATTTTCTGCTTATAAATGTATGGGCGGCGTCCCCTCTTTTATCTGTCTCCGGAAACACGCCGTTCATGGTGCAGATTTCGCCATCCCTATCCCTTCTAAAGTCCCTTGCGTTGCCATCCCGCTTGATACGACCAGCACTGCCTCCATGAATTAACCCGGCATTTGCGAATCTAACTGCCGCCGATCAGCAGCGTGGTGTGTTCTCCTAGCCCTTAGTATCGACAACCACGGTGAGTTTTCTAAGCCTCAAGGCGCCTTTGTGAATCCTTCTGTCGTTATATATAGGGTCTACTACAACCTCCATCGCAACCACGACACACCACTAAGCATACCGTACTGATTCCGTACGCCACCAGTTACGTCACCAATTATGTTACCTGTTACGTCACCAGATGCGCCATCAGTTGACTATCGAACGTAATTTGCTGTACCATTGTACCATTACATCATTCCATCATTACATCATTACCGTTGCCGTATTAGCTGAACCGAACCGAACCTGAAGGCCGTAGTACCGTAGATAAGTACTTAGAGAATAGGCATTTCCTTCTCGTGACTGGCATAGGACTCCACTGGCGCCCAATTTTTTATTATCTCGTAATTATTGCTAAGCAGCTCTTTTCCTTTTTCTTATTTTTTTTTACACATAATTATAATTAGTTCATTAGTTAAATACATATAATTTTATTTCAACGTTGTTTCTGTGCACGATCTAAAGCTCTCACCCACGTACCAGCCCCGATATAAAAAGCTAGCCAGGTAAGGTGAGTACGTTTCAGCTTTCTGAGGTAATTTACTTGCTATACTTGCTGTGAAAAAGTTATACCATTGAGATTTTTTGGATTTGGCATTCATTTAATGGATTTAGCGACTTGGGGGTTAGTCATAATACAGTGGTGATTCAAGCTGATATGGTATGATAAAAAATTCTCTGATTTTGTTTTAGAATATTCTTATTTCAAATATTAATGGGAAAATTACCCTGAGGATTTCTAGATGAGTAGAAAAGAGTTGCTTTCTCTTTATAACTTTTTACCCAATTATCTTTTCCTTAATTTACATTTTCCGCTCATATTTTCTTTAACGGTAATTGGTAGGTCATCTATTACATTATATTTATTTGCTTCAGGAGTTGCCTGTCAAAATTATTCTTAAACTATTCTTGTAAAATCAACTGTTACATTAATCTTTATTCAAGTGTTGAATTCAAAATTGAACATACCCTTATAGTTTTTTATTTTTGGGGAGAATAAATAGTAGTTATTGTTAATGACTTCCTCTAATAGTAATGCTAGTAGTTCTTGGAAATGTGTTTTTTCATAGCTACCAAGTTCAAGATCTTTCATATCACTTCTAATTAATACTAATGTTTTACAATGGGTGGTATCATCCGTGTGTTTGGTGTTATAAATTGAGTTATTAGTTAGAAAAAGTTCAATACTTAATTAGTTAGTCAAGTTCCACCTACATGACAAAATCACTATGCTCGTTTGAGAACGTGAAAGGTAAAAACGTCTTAATAAATCCTCTGTAGTAATCTTAATATCAACTCTAACCGTAGCTTTAATGATTATCTGCAGAATTATATAAGCGATCGATAAATATAGTGACTTTCGGGCGCAAGAAGATGAGTATATTATATGAAATATGGCTTCCCGGATGGAGCTAAATAATTCTATTATAATTCTAAGTTTAAAGTTTGCTAAATATTCCAAGTAAGAGTAATTAAATGTATATATGACAATAAGGTTATTGATAAATATTAAATCCTACAAACAAGTAAAATATAAAAAAATAACTTTGAGGTATATAATCAACTTTCTGTGTTAATATATCGTTCGACTGATTTTTCATGTCATAATATTTTCTTTTTACATATGTAAATAAATTCAAGCTCAATATAAGACTTTGTTATGTGCTCTCGCTGTTGTGTCAAAAACATCCGACTCTTCAACGTTCAAAATGATGTTTTAAACAAAATTTGGACCAGTTATATTCCAGATCCCATTCAGTTTAAGTCTCGCATCATTCTAAACGACGCATGGTGCCCAACAAGAAAAAGAGTCTAAACGAATAATAATCGTGCACCCCTTACAAAATAAATGTTGATTATTAATCATGTTTAAAAGACTCCTATCTATAGCTCTAACAAGGGTATCAACCACTTTTTGGATATTTTGATGTCGATTTCACACAATAAGACCGTTCATTACGTCTTAAAGATTTCTAGGATGACGACCACAAACTCATACTAGATTCTGAAATAATTTATTTCTATTCTCATTAATTCCTGTCCTATTCTTTTAGCAGAACGATCGGAATACTACTTAACTTAACCCCAAATTGTAATAGCCACACCAATAGCCAAAACATTTGATATTAATTTTATTCTTTTGTAAAACACGTCGTATAATTTACGACATATTAGTATTTACGTGTGTCAAAAATATATCAGTATTTCAGGGTTAATAGTCTTTGAAATCACAAAATCAAAAATCATTTTTAATAGTTTAATATGCTACATTTTTAATGCCACATCTTTAATAAGACAGAAACTCAAATGTAAACAAGCAAAAGGTGAATCAATTTTTGTGTTCAAGTATCTATTAATGAGTATATTTTTATTTTGATTAAAATATATAAGGATTGTATATTAATTGTTACACTTTTTTCATTCCCCGTTATATAGGGTGATTTTTTAGCGCATCCACACTTTAAATTCAAATAAAATAACAACCCAATTAGATGCTTTAAACCGATTTATTTTGTGTGAAATAACATTCAATGGCATTGACGTTTGAATATAATTTCGGGCAAATGTCTGACGTGGCTACTTCTGACAAAGCGCATTCTATCAATCTAATTTCCGACAACTTTTTCAAGCAACTGGGGTCTTATGCCTGCAATTGTCCAAGTTATGTCGGTCTCCAAGGCATCAATAGTTGCTGGTTTATTAGCATATGCGTTCTCTCTCTCTCTCTCTCTCTCTCTCTGTCTCTCTCTCTCTCTCTCTCTCTCTCTCTATTTATGTATCTCGATTAAATATGTATCAGTTTATTAGTGAGATATTTATATTTTGCTACCACGCGATATTTATTAATATGATTTATTAAAAACTATTTGTTAACATTTTATCAGCATTTTTTATACAGCTGTTAATTTTTTTTATAACAACAACAATAACCTCTTTTTCCGGTAATATTACAATCGCGTGACATTAATCAAGTTTTATAAAATTACAATTATTATAGGAAAAAAATCAACGCTAGACTACTAAGTTTTTATTGCATGTGCGTGTCCCAATCTCGACATTTCTTATGTTCACGGTCAAGTATTTGCCATGAGAGGTTTCTGTGCCAAGTGCATTTTTTACATTTAATTCATTCGCCTTAAAAAACAATAACTATAATTAAAAATATTTGTGATTAAGATGTTCACTGCTTACTCGTGGTGATCTGATTGAGACAGTCGCTGGGCTAAGTAAAACTTTAATAGAAGAAAAGTTTAATAAGAAAAAATGGCAAGTTTGTAAAGTTAAAAGTAAATATTTGTGATTAGAGCTGCATCAGCAACTAAGATTATTTAGCGACAATTAACCTTGTTTGGCAGCAACCGTTGGTTGATAGTACGAATGAGTAACGTAGCACACCTCCCAGAAAGAATTCGGCCTTATCCAGCTTCGAAGTTACGTGGCCGAAGGACAATTCCTTGTCGGATTTTACACCCTTGCGTGTTGAAACGCAGTATGCAAGCGCAGTCTTTAACTCGAGAGTCGTCCATCCAAGTACTAACCGTAACAAGCAACGCCACATTTCGACCTCCAAGTGACAGGATTAATGCAAATTCCATCCTCCAGTCGCCATGAATGAATCGTCTTATGAATCAATCTACAGCCATTTAGTAGGAACATATTTTCAAATGGAGGCAGCCTAAAATGTGTGTAATATGTTTGGTGCAATGGTTTGGTGAAATGGTTGAATGAAAAATATATCGGAAAAATAAATAACGAAGTCTGATCGACAGTGTGACCCATTTACCTTGCGATTTCAGGTGCGGTCTCTGTCGAATAACTACCTCGCGCAGAAACCACTACCCCCAAGAGTTGTACGCCAATGAAGGAGCACTAGTCGTAACTAATGGGGCTTTTATCCCGCGTCGTAACCATGAGTTTTCTTATCAACGTTAGGTGGGTCACCATCCACACTGCTGTAGCGAACTGTACTTTACCGCTTTCTGATACCAATGCCTGTTACCCAGAAGTGTATGGAATTAGGTGTTTGAGCGCCAATTCTATGGGTGAGCGTTGTAAAGTGAGCCGCCCACTCGATGGAAAATGAATGTAAAAAAAGTCCAGAAAGGAAATGGCTCTTTGCTAATATTATTTTTAATCAGATATTTATGTCTTACTAAATCTGTTTCCTGTGCAAACTAAAGATGGGACATAATGGACATAGTGGATAGCTTCACATAACTAGTGTGCGCTTCTGTGTACAATTTTGCTGAGGCTGCTAGTAGAAAATTATTGGAAACTAGAAGATTAGAAAATACCATCCTATATAAGAGGGTTGCTATTTATGTATCCGAAATTGGCAGCAATGGTGTTGCTAGGCGTACATACATTATAAATTTGACATTGTTAACTATGTACGTACTCAGAACGTTTTGATATATAGACGCTGTTTGCTTAGTGACTTGAAAATTTTATCGTGGTCGAAAAATTGAATTAACTGGTGAGTATTTTCGTGCGATGATTTACTACGACTTCCGAACAACAATGCATAGATCAAGTCAGTTCGACTTTTTACGGCGAAGCGCCATCGAAAACCACAGTATATTACTCGTTTAGTGAATGTTACTGTGGCCGTCGTTCACTTACGGATGAATTTTAAGAAGGTTGTCTAAAATCGGTTGTTTTGCCAGAAAACATAGATACTGTGCGGGAGCAGATAAACCAAGATCGTCATGTGACATACCGTGAGATCGAGGAATCTCTGGGTATTAGTATGACAAGCATACATAAGATTTTACATGAACATTTACCCATGAAAATAAATTGAGCGCATTATATTCCTTATAATTTGACAATCGCTGAATAAAGGCTCGTGTCGATTGGTGCAAAGAAATGCTCAAAAAATACAATCGCGTTGAGTTAATAGCCCTGTATATAATCTACACAGCTGACAAATCGTGCTTGCTCTATGCGTATGAGTCCGAGTCGCACCAGTCGATTGTATGTGTTTTTCAAAACGAGCCGAATCCAACAAAAGTTGTTCCCGCAACAAGCACTTCGATACAAATGGTCGCCTAGTTTTTTAGCATAAATCGGCATGTGGCTACACTGCCACTAGAAAATTGTAGAACGATCAATTCTAAATAGTACACAACCATTTGTTTGTCAGAAGTCTTTGATGAAATAAGAAAAAACAACCAGTGACGCAGGATCATCCTTCACCATGACAACACGAGCTCCCACACATCACGGATCGGAAGTCAATATTTTAGCGGTCAAAACATCAAATTCATGACGCCAGAAGAAGCGGTTGATGTTTGTTTAAAAAGCATGTTTTGGAAATACCTTAATCCGAATGGAAAAAGTGTTATGCAAATTGGTTCAAACGTATGCAAAACTGTATCGATCATCGCGGAGAATATTGAAAAAAAACACATTTTTTCAATGATAAGTATTTGTTTTTATTTATTATTCCGGATACACAAATTGCAACCATCGTAAGAATGTAATGCTATGACCGCAAAGCGCGATAGCAGCGAATAATATATGGAACAAGTGAGGGCGTTTACACGAAACGATCCACAACGATGTATAGAAAGCGAAAACCGTTTACAAAGAATTTTAAAGCTGAAACATAAACTGCACCTGCATAATGTCTAGTAGATGTTCTACTGGACGTTCATTAACTTTAAAGGCATTTTGTTTTCGCATGAAACCCACTTTCACCTCTACGGGCATCTTCTTCGTTTTACTTCGATTTCTATTGTTTGCATGCCTCATATTCGGTTTCTGTTGATGGTGTTGTTAGATAGCTATTCAGCTATCTTAGGCCGTCTTACTATCACTTTTTTACTTTATGGTTTATTGTTCTTACATATAGTTTCAAATCTATCGAGTTCCATTCTTTCTATTTTTGTTAATTGTCAATTCCATGCTGTTCTTCTTGTTTTAGTTCAATTGTTTGTCCCTTTTATGTCATACTGTTTTTGATTACCTTTATTTGTTTCTCTATCTTTGAGTGTACAGCATTTGATTTATCATGATCAATAAGCAATAGTATTAATAAACAAAATTGACGACACTAGAGCGGAAGAAACAATCGATTGATTAAGAGAACATTCTTTACGGAATATATATATATATATATATATATATATATATATATATATATATATATATATATATATATATATATATGTATATATATATGTAATGATAGTTTCTCGGGTATTCCGTGGTAGCTGAAAGTCCACTGATGGATGGTTTCGCTCACGTTTCGATGGAATGAATCTCATCCATCATTTTCAAAGCATTTACTCGACGGTGTTTTGACGACAAATGCATTTGTCGAATGGCACTTGGCATTCTCAATGCTTGACTGAAGACTAAGTCTTCGGACTAATAGTTTAATATATATATATATATATATATATATATATATATATATATATATATATATATATATATATATATATATATATATATATATGTAATGATAGTTTCTCGGGTATTTCATGGTAGCTGAATGTCCACTGATGGATGGTTTCGCTCACGTTTCGATGGAATGAATCTCATCCATCATTTTCAAAGCATTTACTCGACGGTGTTTTGACGACAAATGCATTTGTCGAATGGCACTTGGCATTCTCAATGCTTGACTGAAGACTAAGTCTTCGGACTAATAGTTTAATATATATATATATATATATATATATATATATATATATATATATATATATATATATATATATATATATATATCTATATATATATATATATATATATATATATATATATATATATATATATATATATATATATATATATATGTAATGATAGTTTCTCGGGTATTCCGTGGTAGCTGAATGTCCACTGATGGATGGTTTCGCTGACGTTTCGATGGAATGAATCTCATCCATCATTTTTAAAGCATTTACTCGACGATGTTTCGACGACAAAATTTGTCGAATGGCACTTGGCATTCTCAATGCTTGTCTGAAGACTGAGTCTTCTATATATATATATATATATATATATATATATATATATATATATATATATATATATATATATATATATATATATTTGAATTTGAGTTCCGCATACCACACCCATTATTAAACCCAATAACTCTTTTCCACTTAAAATTTCCTCAAAATTACAATTTTAAATGCAACAATTAATTTTCAAATCATTCTGATTTTGTAAAACATCTAATAAATGAATGTTAATGGAAATATGCAAATGTGCACATAAAAAAAATCACACCAACCGTGTAATTTGCTGTTTTAACTGGAACACGTAGGGTAATGAAGCATTTTATTTTTAAAGCTAAAAATGTAAATCATTCGGAGTTATATTTAACTTGGCATCACTTAATAAGTGTATACATTTGTTTTACGATGTTTTTATGTTATGATAAAAATAAAATGATTTTAATGTACTACACTGAGAAAATTAAGAATATGAAAATCATTTCTTAAAAATGTTGAATTAACGGTATTCATTCATTCAAAATTTTCTAAAATTTCTCAAAGATTCATTTATGATATTTATAAAGATAATAAAATAAGCTAAAAATAAATGTTTATCTGCAATGTTTTGTAGTGCTGGAACATATTAACAAAAATGAAATGGCGAAAATAAATACCACTACATCATCATAATAATGTAATATAATTGATATACCACTAAATAAATATTCATAAATGCAACTATCGTCAGAAGGAAGCAGCTTAAGTAAGTGGCTCAACTAAGCTTTGCAATATGCTAAGCACATATGTTTTGGCGATTCACAAGGTTGTTCTTTTGTTTTCCACCATTAGAGTGACATTGCTAGTGCATTATTATGTGTTGGTTATGTTTTTGCAATGGCACATCTAAATGTATTAGCTGTTATTAAAATTGTTTCTTTAGCTAACGAGGGTCACAGGCAAGAACGTATTGCACAAATTCTGGGAATACATCAATCGATGGTCTCTCGTGCAGTAAAACGATACGAGGATACAGTAAAGTACTAAGGGCGACCTGGACAAGGACGTAAACGGTGCACGACGCAAAGGAATGATTGCTATTTATAATTTCAGTCATTACGAAATAGCACATATATAGTTCCGTATTGAAAAAATGAACTGCTGAATGCAAAGTAAGTTAATGTTAGTATAAAAATAGTAAGAAGACGGCTAAAAGAAGTTGGTTTAAATCCAAAACGTATTGGATATTCTCAAACGCGATAGACGAGTTCGAAATGCAGCTCCTAATTTATTTGCAACATTACGAATTGCCGTTCAGGAAGAATGAAATCAAATTCTGCAAGAGACCATAAGAGATCATCTGATAAGCATGCCCATAAAGATGTAAACTGTAATTAAAGTTAGAGAAGAAAACACTCAATATAAATACAACCCCATGTTAGCTAAAAAACAATGTTATATTGCCACTTTTGTTTAAATGTTGTAACAAAAAATACATATTGTTTAATTTGATCAACCATGAGTATTATTCCCATCGTATTATTATTATCTATCCTTATCGTTTATATTTTTAATAACAGACTTAGTAATAAAAATTACAGAAATGTTACGAACAAATTTAAAATAGAACTTAAAAAAAATATGCAATATTTTTGTCCAGCACTGAAGAAGGCTTAAGATGAAAATGATTATCATCATCCAGCCCTTTGAGTTCACTGCTCACCATAAATCTCCCTTAAAAGATTCCATCTCCCTTTATTGTTTTGGTGACTGTCCTCTGCTGCGTGCATCAGTCTACATTTCAGCAGTTTACGTGTCCATCGTGTATCTCGTAGCCTGGCGATACGTTATTTTCTACTTGTGTATTTCTATTTGCATTTCTGTTTTAAAGCAGGTATAGGAGTAAGTCGATACTCCTATACTCCTATAGCTGCTTTAAAATGGATGGGTATCACGGATATCGATCCGATGCCGAGCCTGAGCGAAATGCAGCCTGCTCTTTGAGCTACTAGAAATGTATTTTTTTCCACTCGTAAAGTGAATACTTTTTTGAACAATTTGTCGAGATGATTTGGGAAACTGATCGGCTCATAGTTCTCTATAAAAACTATAGGTACTGAAAATGAAAACATAAACAAATACTTGTATGGCATAGCGAGAACAGTGAGAGTTTGTAAAACCATCACCTAGGTATGTTGAAAATCAGCTTAAAAACAGGAACAGAACTATTAACACATCAATACCAATAAATCATGGACGTAGAATTTAGTATTAATAGAACTAATTATAATAAAATGTACCTCAATACAGTAATTAGTGAATGAATAATTTACTACTGAATTATCGAAAACATAGAAGAATAAATATCCATAAAGAGTTACAAAATATATTTGATGACTAACTACAGCAAAGAAAAAAACAAAATAATATAAATACAGTTGATCTTTATCTGAAAAAGCAAATAGTTTCTAGTAACTTCACTCCGTGTCACAAGCCGATTAAAGCAACAACTATTACTACTACTACAACTACTACAACAACTACTGCTATAGACAAAAAACAATTTCCAGTAAAACACGACATATTAGGTCACTTAAGTGGTTTTATTTCAGATCGCCCCTCTACCGATGGCAAGGACAGCTAATTAACTACGAATTATACTCTTCTTCTTTATGACTTGACACCCCAACAAGGGTCTTTGCCTCCCCCCAAGGCCTATGATGATTTTTACGTAGAACGATGACACTAACTCTACAGGGCGATTCCTAAGTTGAGACTTTATAACAGTGTATAAAACTCCATAAAATAAAATTTGTTTTGTTATTCAATTTTTTAATATATCTAATATTATGCCGCTATAACCTTTAATAAATATTAAAAATTTAATCCCGGCCCTTAAAATAATTTAAATAAATTATGTTTATTAAACAAGTAATGCTTAACATCTTTTTGTGAATAGTTATAGAGAAGTGGCGCTTCTTGAATCAATGTTTTCTTGCCTCCTCCATTATCCTTGCCCACCCCTTTCTATCTTACTCTTCGTTTCCATTCCATTATTCCCATCTCTTACAGGTCTTTCCTTACTCCCTCCTTCCATCTCTTCCTTGGTTCTCCCTCTTTTTTCCCTTTTCCCCGTATTTTCTTTGCCGACCTTCGTTGTCCATCCTCTCTAAGTATTCCCATCAACTCAGTCGTTTGCTCTTGATTTCATTGACTAAATCTGGACTATTACAAACTGTTACTAGTTCTTCATTCGTTCTAATTCTCCAACCTCCTTCCGTTTGACGGTGGCCATATACATTCTCCCAGGTACTCAACAATAGTTCGTCTTTTTTGTCAGAGTCCACATTTCTGAGCCGTATAATACTATTGGTCTTATTATTAGTAAGTATATCTTAATTTTTATATTCCTCGATAATGATTTGGAGTTTAAGATATTCTGTAACTATAATTTTTTTCCTTCTAGTCATTATTCTGGCTGCTAGTGAACCAAGATATTTAAAGCTATTAACTTTTTCAAACCGTCTTCCATTTTTTATCAGATCAATAACAACATGTTATACCTTTCTTTGTTTTGTTGACCTCATTTATTTGGTTTTACTTCCATTTTTTCTTAGACCCATTCAATTCATCCTTCTTTCTACAAGCATGACAATGTCAACTGTGTACGCTAAGATTTGATAATGTCTAGTAAAAATTCTTATTATTGCTTCTAATGTTAAATTGAGGAGAGTCGCCGATAGATGAATTATATTCAAAGAATAAGCAACTCTATTTAGAAAATAGTGTGTTGTTCTACCACGTTCTAAAAATAGTATCTAATCTGGTGCTGTCTTCCAAGTTCCAGGGCATATTAGGCTAACATGTCAAAAAATTTTGCCATATTTCCGCTGCATTTTGTGTTCGGGAAGTCAAAAATGATGGAATTAATATACCTTTAAAATAATGACGTTTTTTCACACTGTATAACAATTTGTTTAATTTAAAGGTTACGACAATTGTAATCTACGATATAATCCACTCCATCGTTTCTCAAAACTCAAAGAGATTTACAATTCAATACCAGATCAATTTTTTAGACTTCTCGACGCGCGTCTCAATAACAAGGTTAGCATCAGCAGGAAATGATTCAATCTGTGAAATTGAATTATCAATTGAATCATATTCAAGTGAATTATTTTCTGATGAGGTTAACATGTTAGTGAAGCACGTATCAAAAAAAATGGTTTGGTGTTTAGGGGTAAATCTCTTCGCTTTACCACTAAACAATTAGGGTTTTGAAAAAAAAATGTCTTATATGAAAAGGTCATTTTTAGTGCCGTTTTCGGCGTTATATTTCTATATCTTTACATACAGATATGGATGCTCAAAGGTAAGTTCAGAATGAAAGACTGAAATTAGATTAGGGCTTCTTTTGTTTTTTTGCATTTTGTTTTTATAGTTTTTATTGATATTATTTAATTCATGTAGAGAAAACAAAATAACGTTCCAAATTTGTAGGAAGGAATATTCCTGAGTGTCCGCAAAGAATCTACATGTAGCAACACAACCGAGAGTAGTAAAAATGAGAAAACCTTACAGGATCCTCTATTTTATAGGATACAAATATTAATATTGAAGAAAGCGGGAATAGACAAGAACAAAATTCGACTACCAATTTTGAAGGTAATCGTATATGAAAAGTCTTATACTTATGAACGTTTTAGAGGATAATCTAATTAGTAGATAGTCAATTGTATTAGATGATTAGTTAGATTAGTGTATATCAGTTAGGTGAACATCAACTAGTTAAATTAAGGACTATTATAAATGAGATTACAAAGCAGTTTTCCGTGGCATCAAAACAAATGTCCGATGGAGTATGCAAAGAAATAGACATAGACTAGACAAACAAACCTATTATCCAAACAAAAAGTAAAGAAAATTGTATATTTCTATTCTAAATAAAACAAAACAGTTAAAATATTTTTATTTTTTTTTAGGAATTTGGTACATTTCATATATTGATTGAACATATGTATTTGATAGGGTATGTTTAAACAGAAGATAGAAATTTATTATAGATATTGAAGACTGATGGTAGGCTGATGGCATTTCCAGAATATATTGTGGTATATAGTGGCTTTCTAGTGGGTAGGCCCTAACAGCAGAGTCCCACACTTCGACTATAAAGACTTTTAACTTAAAAAAATGGTTTAGGTGTCTTCTCTTATTTGGGAAATCTTTGCCTGTTAATAATAATAATAATAATATAATATATTATTAATATAAAATTAATAATAATAATAATAATATAATATATAATATATATATATATATATATATATATATATATATATATATATATATATATATATATATATATATATATATATATGTATATATATTTATATATATATATATATATATATATATATATATATATATATATATATATATATATATATATATATATATATATATATATGCGCGACACTATCTTATTTTATCGCTTTGTATCGTAGTGTATACGTCGCTCTCTTTTGCTCCACTCCCATGGCGTCGGAATGTATAGCTCTTTTTCTCCTTCTCTCCTTCTCTCTACGTTATATATTTCTTCTCTCTCATGTAACGAAATGTGCCTAAACGTGACGCGTCCTTGAAATTTCACAATCAATAATTTAAAAAATATTCATATTTTCATGGTCCGTGGACATTATTCAGTCTCCCAAAATGTTGCATATCCATTAGGATAACGAAATACAACTTTAAAAAATCGGGGATTTGTTTACAAGAACGAAGGACATAATTCTCCTTTTAAATAAATATAATGTGGTGTATAGGATCCCTTGTTGTGAATGTGAGTGTTGCTATATTGGTCAGAGGTGACAAAGTTTGTGACAGCGTATAATCCAACATAAGAGTGACACGCGAATTGGCAAAACATCTTGTGCTCTGGCCAATCATTACCATCAGACTGGTCATAATTTTATTTACACAATTTTTAGTATATCGATATATCGGAAGGGATTTATATGGGTGGGATTATAAAGAAAAAAGTACTTGATAATTTAACGGTATATATTATTTTTTACAAAATGTCTGTCTCTACGTATTGAGTGTTTTTTGTTTCGTTTATGTACTTTATATTTTCAACATCTTGACTTTACTTTAGACATTGTAAGTTTTTTTTTGTTGTATATATATATATATATATATATATATATATATATATATATATATATATATATATATATATATATATATATATATATATATATATATATATATTGTTTGATTTTGTTTGTTTTGCCTTTGTAGCTTGTCTCCTCCTGAAGAAGTCAAAAAACATTTGAGGTTTAATAAGAAATGAAATTTTAGTTTAATTTCCGAGGTTTTAATTAGGCTCTTTCACTATTTACACGGTCTAGTAGAAATAGTTATTTATGTAAATATATATATATATATATATATATATATATATATATATATATATATATATATATATATATATATATATATTATGTTAGTCTCTAAGAATAGAAGTATGAGTGGAATGTTGGCATATACTGTAATTTGGGTACGCAGTGATCACAATGCCGCGTCACTTAATACTTGGATGAGTGAATATCTCAGAAAATATAATATCTCAGGCATGCCTATTGTATTCCAACAGACAAGCAATCGCCCCTCAGTCATGCCAGTTTGAGGTTGGATAAAGTCGAATACCATCTTAGAGATACTCTACGTTGTCCAGGAACTTAGGGTTAATCAGAAACCAAAGCTTGATGGTTCAAAGGTTTCGGAAAGGTTCAGTTACTTTTACGCATCTCTCTATAATTTTAAATTATTTACTTTTACCTTCTTTAACAAATATCTGTTTTACACGATAGTATAATGAATTTTAATATCATTTCAAGTTATCAAAGTTATCTCATCCTTTCCTTAAATAACACGTATAGCCACGAGTATATCCACATATATTATACCACATATTTATTTAAAGCATTGCATTTGTTTTGATCAAATTTTAAAAAATCCAAATTTACATTTTTACTTTAGTGACAGTTTAGACTAAGTTCAGATGAAAAAATACCGTTAATGATTTTTGATAATTTAGCTAATTAACTTTTTAAAATAAAATAAGCTAATTGGGAAAATAAGTCAACCCCATATAGTTCGAATGGATCGTAAAAATGTGAATAATTTATGTATTTAAAATTGAAAACTTTTTAAAACTGTCAATTAACGTGGGTAAATATATTCAAATCCGAAAGGAATACCGAATCAACCTTTTAACCGTCCTCAAATATTTGAAAATCAATAAATGAGCTTTTTTGTCTTCTACCGAAAAAAAGGTGTCTAATTAAGAATATAAAATTTAGATATCTGAGCATTTTTGGCTTTATTATATGATGTAATATATTACTGTGGAATAATATTGGAAGAAATGAGACATTATTAAATAGTAGCACTGAGAACTGAATGTTGTAGAAATTTAGACAAAAGTTTAAATTTCTTCTTCTCTTATTTAAAATTGTAATTATTGTTGTTATGGTATACTATAATTGGGGTTTTGAATAAAAAATAATTACGGATTTTTTATTTTATTTTAAAACTTTATCATAAATAATATTTATAATCGATGCGAAAAACTTTTAAAAATTGTTTGCACTTAATTATAAATAAATTAAAATTTATAACATTTAAAATAAAATCAAGTGGCTACGAAAGCGGCACGATTAACTGACATGTTTGTGACGTCATTATGTAAACGTATTTTCACGTAAGTGCTGTCAAGGACTTTGACCAGTGTATATTGGTGTATATAAAATTATTGAAGTTAGTAATTAAAAGGAAAGGAACCTTAATATCGGGTTGGCTCGGAATTCTGTCATTTCTGTCATTTCGGCTTATTAAAATTTGGAATTTCAACTAATAACAGCAAGTTTAAAAGATGGTATTTAATATTTTAGAGTTATTTGAAGTATATTGCTTACTACATGACTTATGTATTGACAAAATTATAATATATAATATATATAAGTACATCAATAGAAGGTAAATATTGGTTTTCAAAAATATTGAATAAGCAAAACATATTTTCTTAATTTTGTAATTAATTTTTGAGCGACAAACAATATAAATCATAATTGGAATAACAAACACATACATGGTGTTTAAATCTCTAATTTTAGTTCAATAAAAAATACACTGTTAAATATACGTAATAAAACCTCCCCAGCTGATCGCGTTGGTGCGGAGGGTAAGAGCAGCGGCCTGCCGCTGCTGTGTCAAAACCGCACTGGAGCTGTAGTTGGTTCGATTCCAGCGCTCGGATGGTTGTTTTTCTTTCTTTCTTCTGTCTGTTTACTTTCTAAATGTTTGTGATTGTTTCTAGGTAAGAGTGTAAAATCCGACTACGAATTACCACTCAGTCACGCCAGTTAAAGACTGGGTAAGGCCGGATGCCTTCTGAGAAGTGTTCTACGTTGGTCACTCGCCAGTTGGTAGGCTTCCTGATAGACTTATGGGTAGGCACATAAACAAAGGTTTCTAGCCCGAGGGGGGTGCTGGCCTGAGTTTGTCTTAAGCTGATGACCGTGGTTCGGAACCTACGTTAAGCTGTAGGTCCAGTCGCTAAATAGCCTAGTTGCGGATGCGCCTCTAACCCTAACACTTTACCTTTACCTTTTAAAACCTCCCCAACTAGGATAATATGGATAATATTTTACTGTAGATTATAATATGTAAACTACATTAATAATCTGTTCAGAATAAAAACAATCACTACCCAAAATTATATACATATATGTTTTTATAATAGTTTAATTGTTTTCATTGAAGTTTGCAATACTTTTAAAGCCACACGGATTCTACAAACCACCACAGTAAACTATATTAACAATATTTTCAAAAAAAATCTACCCATACTACATTATTGCTTTAATTAAGGTTTTCAGTATTTTCAGTATTTTCAGTATATATATATATATATATATATATATATATATATATATATATATATATATATATATATATATATATATATATGTATATATATATATATATATATATATATATATATATATATATATATATATATATATATATATATGTATATATATATATATATATATATATATATATATATATATATATATATATATATATATATATATATATATATATATATATATATATATTTAGTTAGTTTGGTGTGGCTTATACGTTAGTTTTACCCGTTATTTTCGTGTGGCTTATACGTTAAATAGTAACCAATTAATATTTGCCAAATATGTTTGCACATTACAAAGGAATTTGCGGCGCACAGGATTTATGTGTGGACGTGTTGTTGAAGTGAAATTAATGTTTTAGTTTCAAAAAGACGCGCGTGACGTAGCTATATTGCAATTTATTATTTAGTAATTTATTGTTTATTGAGTGTATTACTGATTGTAGTCGAAGTATGTGTGTCCCAGCCTATTATTATGTTGAAGAAGTGTGCTGCATTTATGATAACGTATCATTTAATTAAGAAAAAGGAAAAAAAAGCAAGAAAAGGTATTATTAGATCAAGCATTTGTACCAAAACAAAAAGCATAAACTACAGAAAATTGTAAAATAAGTATAAACACAGAAAAACATAATCAACTTGATTTTAGACGCTTGTTTGAATAACCTAATCAAACATCTGTCTCATTGCACACACACACACATACGGAGCGGGGCATGCACCACACACAACACAAATATTTATTGGTAATTTTACATCGTAAATATTTTCGCCGTACAGTAAATTCAACACACACGCAATTTTTTATTAGTGTGAAGCCAGTTTTAGATTTTTGACTCTTGTTTTAAGGAACTTTTTTCTTTCAAATGATGTGAAGGATCGTTTAAAATTAACAAAATCCCTTACACCCTGTATATATATATATATATATATATATATATATATATATATATATATATATATATATATATATATATATATATAGTATTAAGTATTGAACTTAAATATCGTTCAGTGATGAAATATCAAATTTAAAAAGTAAATACTTGAAAAGATATTTGTCTAAAGTCAACTTGAATTATATTACAACAGAATTTTCTCCTAATGTTTGTTTGACAGTTATGGCAATAACTGCCAAGAACATCATTAGCCATAAAAATATATCAGTCTATTAACCAATAAAAATGACCGAGATCTAAGTGATTTTCTGAAATATTCCATAATCTATTGTTTTAGAAACTTTACTTTAACTTTTTTGTTCAAGAAAACCGATTCGATTTTACATATGTGACAAATGGTTTGATATACTCGGATATTTGTTTTTCAATATAGACAGAAGATATAAAATCAACATGCACACTTACTAAATATTGGATATAGAAAATAAGAAGCAGTTTCGGAGAAGGTAAAATGAATTCTATTAACATGCCAAGAAGTGCTTTCAAGAAACAATAAAAAAAAGAAACTCAAGACGATATTTACGACTTAATTTTATTAATCTTTTCTGGCTGCCATTCTCGAGATCATGTATATATTTTGTCACCAGTTTATTTTTTCACTAGATTTTATTCATGCCTTCAGATTATTAAATTGTGATAATACATATTATTTTCTAATAAATGATTTTTTTTCGAGCTAGGGAGGATTACTCAGAAACTTAAGGTGGTATTTACGACATCATTTATTCTTGATGTTGTTCTCGTATTTTCGCTATATATCGCTTTTGTTCTTTGCATTTAATCATCGCGTTTACATTTCAAGTCAATATTAACTAAATTAAATATAATTTAGATTGTTTTTAACATTATTTTTATCTATAAGAAATGTTCGCATTATTCTATTCTAATTGCAATATTTCACAAGTAACATGTAACAGAGCTGAAGCTTGCCGCCTAGTGGAATGCTTAGGACTAACACGAACCGCCCTTCTCACTGCTTCAGCATTATCTGGTGTCCGAACGGCACAGAGAAGCCCAGGTGGTTTCTTTTTCATGACAGATCCGGTATTGGTCCTCGGTGTTTGATTTGGAATTGGCCCTCGGCGTTCAACGTTGAACTTTCGGCGAAGAAGACGTTGCATGGTAACTACAGAATGACTGTTTCTAAAAACTGCTCTACATCAAACACACGATGCTCCAAGATCTATGGTGCCATACTTAAAACAACATTACCTGAGCTGTCCATTAGCGGCGTGGCGAGGTCGTCACCCCTCTCTTTGCAAAATATTAGCCATTCAAAAAACATACGTTTCCTCTGCGCCACCCTTGTATATAGTCCTTTAGATACAGGTTGGTTTACATTGGTGAAGAAAAAAGTACAATGCCCCATATATATTTGAATCAAACTATAAATATGCTCACTCTATAACATCTTTTGTACACAAAAACTGATAAACAGTTTTTGCTCATTAACCTTAATAGTTCTATATGTATTTGCAATAAACGGTTTAAATAATTATATAGGACGATTTTTTAGTGCATCCAACGTGATTTAATTCAAACAAAAAAGAACAAAATTTTAAATGCCTTGAAACTATTTATTTTATGTAAAATAACATTCAATGACATTAATGTTCAAAACAATTTCGGACAAATGTCTGCCGCAGCTATTTCTGATATTCTGAAGTCTTGGAGTCTTATGTTCGCAATTATCCGAGTTATGTTGGCCAAGGAGTCAATAATTGATGGTTTCTAAGCATGGATCAAAGATTTACCATAACACCAAAAAATCTAAAGGCGATAAATCACATGACCTTGGCAGCCAATTAAAAGATCCATTCATCGAAATAATTTTCTTATCGAATTGTTCCCTCAATAAATCGATTGTCGCGTTAGCTGTATGACATGTGGAGCGGTCCTATTGACACCACATCTTCAGATGAATACAATTCAAATTCACAATTACATAATCCACATAGTCGAATAACAAAACCCAACTTCCTGCAAACGACGACGAAATGATAAATTTGGATTTTCATCAACAATGTCAGCAACAGCGGCGATGTTTTTTTCCGAACGCACAGTTTTTTATCTTATCTTTGTTTGAATATTGAGCAGAGTGAAATGCGTTCCGAAACCGAGCTCCGCGAGCAGCCCGGAAGTCCCCCGATACAATCTGCGCAGCCGCTGACCTAAAAGAGCGAGCGCAATGGCCCATGCACCTCAGTTGGACTTTTCACTTGATGCGAAAATCACTTGAGAAAATAAATAATCAGAAAGTCCGCCGTTAATGTGAAACTCGGTAATCTTGCGAGTCACAGACTAAATTAGATGCAGATATAGCTTAAGTTTGGCATCAATATTCCGGTAACATAACGAGCTACATTTAAACTTCCTGTGATAATTACCAGGGGTAAATGGTTTCCCAAGCATATAGCTCGTAACCTGTAAACCCTGAGTTGATGATATAAGCAACAATTTCACCTTTCATCCTGAAAATAAACAAAATCTTTAGTAGGTAGATAGTTAGGTAGTAGGTAGGTAATCTATCTTAGGTAGTCATGTGTATCATGACCACCTAAAAAATAGATATATCGTTAAATCAAATTGAGTGACTCGTCTTGTGGTCTGTTGTAAGCATTCAATCAGAACGATAAGCACGCACCTCTATCCCAAGTAAATTTCGATTAACTGCCATCTTTGAAACAGTCCTCCCTGTATCTCCAATAAAACCTTGCGATTCTGTAAAACTCTAATTCCCAAATAATCTTATCCTTGTCCTCATTACGGTAGAAGCAGCAGTGTCCAGTCGTCTGATAATTTTGTGAAAACATAAAAACATAAACCGGTTTGGTATGAAACAACAGTTTATATCTACCCAAACTCGGATACCCAATAAGAATTAATATGCTACACGAATTCGCACATTTTAACATTTTTTGCAGATCCGCAGATATACTGCTTTGCTTAGTGCTATGCGAAAAGTAAATATATATATATATATATATATATATATATATATATATATATATATATATATATATATATATATATATATATATATATATATATATATTAAACATATTTAAGCCGTTTATTTTCCAAAATTTCTAGCAAACACATACTGAAACATAAAAGGAACCAAGCAAACAGTGTATTAGTTTTTTCGATCAAGAGATGCTATACATGAACTTGGGTTTTGTAATGCACGTTTTGGTTTCGGGTGAGAGTCAATGACAGGATTCTGGCCTTTGGCTTTCACATTTATCTTTCGGGATTGGCCTCTACACGAATACCTAGCTTCGCGCAGAAACAACTGCCCCTTATACTGGCATGGCCCCATATACGGCATATACTGGCATGCCAATGGGACTCCCCTTCCCCGCGGTACCCATGTTACCTAAGTTTTCTTATCATCGTTGGATGGGTCGCCGTCCACGATGCTTTAGCACAAGCTGTCCTTTTCTCGTTTCTGGTGCACACGCCCGTTGCCTAGATGTGTCTAAGATGAGGTGGTTAAACACCAGTTTTATAAGTGTGCGTCATAAAGTGGGTCGTACACCCTATAAGGATATTAGTATATTGTCAGTTTGATTTAAATATTATTTTCTTATTCTTATTCTGGAATGGTAGAACAGTAACATCGGAAAAATAGTTAGTAACATCGGAAAAATATTCTTGGATTTTTAATAAATTTAATTTTCTCATGAGGAACTGATACCCGTCGGAACGATCTAATTTTATAAAGTTTTGATCTCGTATAACAATTATTGCTCGATTTCATTTAATTTGGTAAAACTTGCATCCACTCATTTCCCTATAATTCTCACCATATTTATATTGGGTCTTAATAATACTGATACAATATAAATATTAATCAGCATTGTGAATTTTATAAAAAAAATCAGACAATCTAAATTTTACGTTTCTGATGGACCATTCATTAGATCTCTTGATTCAATTAAAAATAATAAAAAATTTGACATTAATCGCTTTTTAAATATTTAAGGGGGGAAAAATGGCGAAATCGACTTTTCTTTAAAAATAAATTCTTCGTATTTTAACGATCCAGGAAAACTATACAAGGGTGATTCACGAATTATTGACCCTAATAGTAGTAGTAATCTTTGATCGATAAATAAAACCAAATTGTGCGGTTGTCATGTATGGACGCTACTCCACACAAAGCTTCAACTATCAAAAAGTGGATGTAAAGTTTCTGTTCATTGCCAATTCCAGCCTAGAGAAACAAGTTTTTATAATCAACCCACATTCGACGGCATTTTATAAAGTATTTACAATTGTGGACAATATAAAGGTTCAACACTTTGATCCAAAGCCAAGGTGCTAAGAATAGAAGATTCATCGCCTCCACAAATAGCGTGGGTTCAAGTTAACAGGAAAATGTTAAACCAAACTTTCACAAAGGATAACGCTGGAGCTCACAAAAATTGCATTTCAATAGGAGTCAACAATACCATTGCTTTCTAATTTTTAAACAGCGTTTCGAATGTTCACATCTGAGCTCTAAAAATTATTTTTTATTTCCTAAGTAAAATGAACATAAAGGATATCGTACTTTGCCAACGAACCTTTAATGGCATGCAGAGAATGACAGGAAAATAAACTTAATTTTATGCCATTAAAATTAAAGCTTTTCATTATCCATAGGACAAATTAATAAATTTTATATTAAAAAAAAATATTTAAATATACCGGAAGTCTCTTTCAATATCACGGAAAATAATTCGTGAATTCTCCTCGTATATAATATAATTTATTTTCTACGTTGGCGTATTTTGTTTGAAAATTTAATTATCTGATAAAATTTTATTAAAAAAATACTGAAGGTAATTTTTTCTTATCTAAACTTGTCTCAACTGTCAGTAAACTGGAAAAGCAAATTTTGGTTTTCTTATTTTGGTTGAAAAAATGAGTGCTTTATTTAAACAGGCACGATGTTATACTAAAAGATATACTTAAACAATTTCTGGTAATTTTAGAGGTCAAGAAGATATATTTGGATAATTGATATTGAATATGATACCTTTATACCATTTAAAAACAAATTCACTTTGTGTATAACAACTCATTTGGCCTAAAAACTGTGAAAAATCTGTTTAAAATTCGATTTCACATACAACAGGCTATGATATGAAAATGTTAAGAAAAACTAAGTAACATAATAAGTTATTTAGTTGAAACAAGACCACCACTGTACAACAACGTTCATGATTTTAATGGTGGCCTATTTGAGCAAGAATGTAAGCATTCTTCGGTCAATTTGGCGTTTAGCCGAGAAACAAAAATTAAATTTCGGAGGATTCTGGCTTTTATTCTCGCAATATTCCCACAGTTAGGGACCTTCAATTTACGTCAGTTTACCTCCATTGATCCATTGCCTGCAGTCACTTCCTTCTAGGCCTCTCGTTCCCTTTCTTTATACTAATTTATTTTTAGAGTAATTTGCTTACCCTTCTTCTGTCAACCTTAGTCCATGCCTAAGTTCTAATCATGTATGCTCTCATCCTAGCTGTTATTGTAATCTTATTATATGATTTAGCAGATCTTGATTTGTTCTTCTCAAATATGTTCTATATACATTTATCCTTCCATATATTCTTCGTGACATTTTTCTTTCACATATTTCCGTTTTATTTTATTCCGTTTTCCTCAACGTCCGCAGATCATAACTGTATAGTACTACAGTTTGTATCACTGAGAGGTAAAATCTCCATTTTATTCTTGATATTGGGTGGTATTTAATAACTTTCATCAACACACCAGTACACTTCAATTCCAATCTTTTATTCTCGAATTAATATTCTTCTTTCTTATACTGTTATCGTTAATATCTATTCTTATTGTTAATGAGTACTAGGTGGTATGTAAAGTTTTCCGCGTTCTGGCAAGTGTATTAATTTTTGTCTATACAGTTGTTAACTATAACATTTTCATTTTAAAGTTTATTTTTCGTTGATTTCCGTCTTGTTTCATCAAAAGTCTCCAATTTCTTGAGAACTATTGGTGATTCTTTCTTTCATTCTTCTCGTTATGATAAGGGTCATTATAACGCCCATGAGGTGATCATCGACACCGGTTAAATATTGATGGCTGTGATTAAAAATAGTTCCTTTTTTATATATGTCGCTGTCTCTCATAATATTTTCTTGGGTTATGATCCTTCACAGAACGAACGGATCGGTACTCGGAATGACTTAGCAACATGGAACGTTTAACATCAGAGCAACCTCTTGCAAATTGTCGAAATTTATTATCAAAATCAGTATTTTGCGCCCCAAACTTAAAGAGAAACTTCGTGAATGTGAACTTCGTGATGTATTCGCCGAATTATCGACAAATTCCGAATGCATTTCACGCTGCTCGATATTAAATCAAAAACACGACAAAAACTGTGCGTTCAGAAGAAAATATCGCCACTGTTGCTAGCAGTGTTGATGAAGATCCAAATGTATCAATTAGTCCCGTTTGCAGGAAGTTGGGCTTTGTTATTCGACTACGTGGATTATTTAGTTCCAATTTTAAATTTTATAAGAGGAGCTGTGATTCCAACAGGACCGTTCTACATGTCATATAGCCAATACAATAATCGATTTATTGAGGGAACAATTCTATTTACGTACTTTCATCCACACGCCAATACACTTCAATTACCATTGTATATTCTCGAATAAATGTTCTTCTTTCTTATGTTGTATATATATATATATATATATATATATATATATATATATATATATATATATATATATATATATATATATATATATATATATATTCTTATTGTTAACGAGTGCTCATTGGTAATTAACGTATTTCGCTTTCTGGAACGTGTATTCATTTCTGTCTATACAGTTGTTGACTATAACATTTTCATTTCAAATTTGTTTCTTCGTTGACTTCCCTCTTGTTTTAGCAAAAGTCTCCAATTTTTTGAGAACTCACTGCGAATCTTTCTTTCATTCTTTTCATTATGATAATGACCATCATAATGTCCATGAGGTGATCATCGACACCGGTTATATATTGATGGCTGTGAATGAAGATAGTTCCTTATCTATATATGTCGCTGTCCCTCATAACATTTTCTGAGGTTATGATGACCAGAATCCATCGGATTTTGAAATTATATTCTCCAAGAACTGGTACTAGGTAAACAATTACTCTAGTAGCTTATTTTTGTAAGGTCATCGAACTTGTAATAGCACAAGTTGCACCAAGTCTCTAAACCAGTGATATGTTATTTTCAAATTTCATTTCAGCTTTAATGATATATTGCAGCCCCAAATATACTTCAGATTGAAAATATTACTATAGATAGAAGCGCTCTTCACTCCCAATAAATAACTCCAGCACAATCTTCATTTATTAATTGTTATTGAATAATCTGATAATATTTTCTTAAGAAAATACTGAAAGTAATTTTTTTTTACCTAAACTTGTCTTATCGGTTAGTAAACTGGAAAAGTAAATTTTGGTTGAACTTATTTTGATTGAAAAAATGGGTGTTTTCTTTAAACAAGTACGAGATTATACTGCAAAATATATTTACTAAATGGTCTATTAATTTTAAAGGTCATGGATATAACTTTGGCTAATTGATATTCAATATGCTATCTTCAGAAGTAGTTTTTTCAGAAGAAATTTCATAACTGACACGAATATAAAATATACTGTTTAAGAATAAATTCAGTTTGGGTATAACAAACATACCATTTGCCCAACTTAAAAATTTTTAAAAAATTTGAATGAACTTTTCGGAAGTTGGTGAACGAATACGCCAGGGATAAAAATGGTAAAATACAGAGTAAAGTAATAAGATGTAACCTTTTCTTTTTGCTGGTTACCTCAATGGTAACCGCTCGCTGGAGGCAGTTATATCGTGGGTCATGGATGGGTCCAAACAGGACTAAAAAAGGGCGCCATTCAACCAAAATAGCCCTAAACTGGAAAGAGGGTCTAATCTAATCTAAACAACTCAGTCTAACACTATGTCAATTTAATAATTAGATAAACACAAATTCCGAGATCATAAAAAAAACACACAAAAAATCAGCATACTACTTATAATTGTCAACTTAAATAACCATCCAACTAGGTGTATGAGTATTTCAGCGAACATAGAACAGAGATAATATTACAGATAGAAGGGTTCTTGTATCTTTCTAAAATAGAAATTAAAAATGGGTGGCAAGCTCTATAATCATAATAGTGATTGTTGTAATAATAAAGCTAATAAAAATTATATATGGTCTTATTCCTGTTGATGTTACTTAAATGTCTGGTAATTGAAATATTCGGTACTGAGATGTCCGGTATGTGAAATATCTGGTGTCTGAAATATCCAGTATCTAAAATGCCCGGTTTCTGAGATGTCCGGAGTCTGAAATGTCCGGTAACTAAAATGTCAGGTCCTGTTGTCTGGAGTCTGAAATGCCCTGAGTCGGAAATATCCGGAGTCTGAAGTGTCTGGAGTCGGAAATGTCCGGACTCTGGGATGTTCGGAGTCTGAAATATCCGGAATCTGAGATGTCCGGAGTCTGAAACTTTCTAAAAAATACCAGAAAATAAGTTTGTGCCGGGCTTGGCCAACTAATCGATATACCTCGAATGGAAGGTGTTACTTAACTTCGATAGGCTGCGGCATGGACAACTAGGTCGCTGTGCATCTTTTTATCTGCACGACAGATCTGCACACGTCAATGTGGCGCATCAACTGGCTCAGATCTCAACGCGTCAACTAGCCCGACTGACCCTATGAAGCAAAACACGTGCAAGCCAGTACTACCGGTAGCAAGTCGTTATTTTTTAAAACGCTACAAAGTTATTAAGTTGGACCACCACTGTACAACAACCTTCATGATTTTAACGGTGGCTTATCTAAATAAGAATGTGAGCATCGGTTCAAGTTGCTGTTTAACAAACTAACAAATGTTAAATTTGGAAGAGACCTGAATATTCTTTTTGAAAATTTTCCCCGGTTAGTGACGTTCAATCTTCGTAAGTTTACCTTCATTAACTCTAGTCAGTTTATTCTTTTATACATATTTCTCCTTACCGATTTAACTTTTATGAACCCTCCTCCTTAGCGAACATCTATGCCGCATGACGAATATTCCAGCCAAGTTTTAAGTTTGTAGGTCTTAAATTTTCGGATAATTAGCGAAGTGTAAGTAGAAATTTTCATTAAAAATTTCAGTAAAATCATTTTATCCGTTCGAGCGTAATTAAAGGACAAACATCCAAACAAATATACCTTCACATTTATGATATTAGTAATATTATATCCTATTTCTTATATTTAATATTATGTTATAAATATGACTTTATATAGAAACGCAGAATACTACACTCCCAATAAATTATTGTTGGTCAATCTACAATTATTAATTGTTATTACTATGATCAAAAAGTAAGGTGACTTTTTTTTTTTAAATTCGTCGGCTTTATAAATCAATACAACCATATATTTGTTTAGCTTGTTAGAAGTTTGCTCGATAGCTGATAAAAGTTTTATAATTCCACATGTTAAGTTAGAAATTATATTATTTTGTAATTGTTATTAATCGTGTAAAGAATTTGCATACATTTTTGTCAAAAATTTAATTTCTTGCGCTGATATATTATTAAATATATATAAATATATTTATATAAATATATACAATGTGGTGATATATATATATATATATATATATATATATATATATATATATATATATATATATATATATATAAATATATACAATGTGGTGATATTCCATGACATGTATACTAGTTTACGAGTTGTGTTTTAAGTGACGCTTCTTTTGTTATTTTTAAAACAATGAAAAAAAAATTCCGTGTGATGATTAAGCATTGCTTTTTGATGAAGAAAAATACCGTTGAAGCAAAACAATAGGTTGATAAACATTCTACCCCCCAGAAAAATCAATCATAATTCATCGATAAGCTAAATTCAAACATGGTCGTACAAGCGCCGATGACGCTGAACGCTCTGGACATCCAAATGAGGTGGTTACACCAGACTATATCAGAAAAATGCATAAAATTATTTTCAAATAAACAAAAAAGAAAGTGTAGTTTCACCAAGACAATGCACTGGCACAAATCGCTGAGTAACGATGGTCAAATTGCATGAGTTGCACTTCGAATTGCTTCCTCATCTACCGCATTCTTCAGATCTGGACCCCAGCTACTATTTCCTGTTCTCAAATCTAAAAAAAATGCTCGCCAGAAAGAAATTTCCCATCATGAAGATGTAATTACCGAAACTGAAGGATATTTTGACAAAACAAAGAGAAATCGTTCTATAAAAAAGTGTAGAAATATTAGATATATATAATATATATATATATATATATATATATATATATATATATATATATATATATATATATATATATATATATATATATAATATATATATATATATATATATATATATATATATATATATATATATATATATATATATATATATATATATATACATATATATATATATATATATATATATATATATATATATTATATATATATATATATATATATATATATATATATATATATATATATATATATATAATATATATATATATATATATATATATATATATATATATATATATATATATATATATATATATATATATATATATATTATATATATATATCCCCTTTGTGGATCAGACCTTGACGTGGTAAAGGGGTTGAGTAGGGCAATGAAGCTTTGAGCTATGCCGTCTGGAGTCTATGCTCCTGGGAGGGTCACCCCTGGCGGACAGGTCAAGGCGGAGGCCTCAGACTAACATGATCCAAAATCTGCCAACCCGCATTGGACCAGCGTGGCAGATTATGGTCCATACCTTCAACATGGTATTTCAGTATGTTGAAATATGACAGTACAACCTCAAACACGGCCCTCATTCCCCGGAGGCCAAGGGGCAACTACCTACGGCAGCGGGAAGACCTGCCCCAAGGCAGAGGGTGCTAAGAATCACCGGGTTAGATCAGGCTGCCATTGGACTTTTGACATTGCAACGTTAAATATACGGACTATGAAAACAGAGGCCCGATTGCAAGAACTGTTAATCGAACTTGACAACATACATTGGGATATTATTGGGCTCTGTGAAACACGAAGGAAGGGTGAAGAGTTAATCAAACTGGAACCAACTGGACACGTACTCTACACTCGAGGTACGGAAAATGGCCGATGTGGCGGAATAGGATTCCTCATCAATCGAAAGCTGAAGGGACAGTGTGGTAAAATTTGAAAGTACATCCGACCGATTAGCCCAATGCGTCATTCAGCTGAATAAAAAGTTTAGGCTTCAAATCGTCCAAGCTTATGCACCAACTATAAGCCATAAAGATGAGGAAATTGAGGAATTTTATGATGATGTGGCCCAGCTTTTATACAAGGAGAAATGTAGGTACAAAATCCTGATGGGTGATTTTAATGCCAGAATTGGAACAACAAGAACAGACGAAAATGCAACTGGCCCATATGGAACTGGTGAGCGAGACAATAGAGGTGACAGATTAGTTGATTTTGCTGAAGGACAAGAACTATATATTATGAATTCATTCTATAAGAAAAAATATCAGCAGAAAATGGACATGGAAAAGTCCATCTGGCTCACAAGCGAAATTGACTACATCATGACCAACGATAAAACAATATTTACCAATTGTACTGTCCTTAACAATTTTAATGTTGGAAGTGACCACCGAATTGTACGAGCAAGGGTTCGGATTGACTGTCGAAAAGAGCGCGAAAAAATGGTAAGATCAAAGAAGGGCAAGGTGGATTCTGGAAAACTGCTGGAGAGAGGAAGCGATTTTGAGATTGCTTTGTCAAACCGGTTTGCTGCGTTACAAGATCCAGAGGAGGTGGAAATATCAGTTCAATATGAAGAAATCGCCAACAATGTACTTCAAACGGCTGCTTCAATAGCACCAGAGGAAAAATGTCTCAAACAAACAAAAATCTCCAGTGAGACCATTGATTTAATGAAGAAACGGCGAGCAATGAGAAATGCAGGTAGTCCTTTTGGCAGGGTCGAGTACACTGAGCTCTGCAAAACTATAAGAAAACGTATCAGAGAGGACACGCGCCGATTCAATATGCAGCTAGTGCAAAAAACCCTGGAAGAAAACAAAGGAATTAACAAAGCTAAACAGAAGCTGAGAAACAAAAGAACGCAAATATATGCTTTAAAGCGTGAGGATGGCACAGTGTGCAGGACGCGTACCCAAATGTTAGAGATTGTCAGAAGGTTTTATTCCCAGTTATATGAAGATCAGAGCCAGTCAGGGACAGCAATACCCACGGAAGAACAATATATAATACCAGATATCCTAGTGGAGGAAGTAACAAATGCTATAGAATTGATGAAGAACGGCAAGGCTCCAGGAAAGGATAGTGTAACTGTCGAAATGCTAAAAGCTGGTGGTCGGACGTTACATAAAACACTGGCAAAATTATACTCAAAATGCCTCAAAGAACAAAAAGTACCTGACTTATGGAAAAATGCAGAAGTGATCCTTTTACATAAAAAAGGAGCACAGGAAGATTTAAAGAACTACCGTCCAATAAGCCTCCTATCAGTGATGTACAAAGTTTTCACTAAGATAATTTCTAAAAGAATATTTAAAAAACTGAATGACGCACAACCAAGAGAACAAGCAGGATTCAGAAGTGGATTCAATACAATGGATCACATCCAGGTTGTACAGCAGGTCATAGAAAGGCACAACGAATACACCATGCCACTGTGCTTGGCTTTTATCGACTACGGAAAAGCATTTGATTCCATCTCAAAGAATGCGATAATGGATGCACTGCTTAGCCAAGATGTAGAGAGAGCCTATGTAAACCTATTAGAATCGATATATGATGGAGCTACAGCCACAATTCACCTTGATGATCTTGAAGTGGGAATTAATATAGAACGAGGTGTACGGCAGGGTGACGCAATATCGCCTATTCTTTTCTCGGCTGGCCTTGAAGAAGTATTCCGTAAACTGGATTGGGAACAGGATGGGGTAAAGATCAATGGTGCAAACTTAAACCATCTTAGATTTGCAGATGATATTATTCTCATTTCACAAGACCCAGAGGAGCTGCAAAGACGCATACAAGAACTGCAAAGGGCTGGCGAACCATTTGGCTTGAAAATAAACCTGAAAAAGAGTCAGGTTATGTTCAATAACTTCGCTCAGGACAGAAGAATTTCAGTTTTAGGAAGGGATTTAGAGATTGTGGACAGCTTTGTATATCTTGGGCAGAGGATTTCCATGGAGGGGAATATCGCCCGGGAGGTGGAACGGCGTGTTAAATGTGGCTGGCAGGCATTTGGTAGGCTCAACATAGTGTTTAAGAGCAGACTCCCACTTTGCCTGAAAAGAAAAGTATTCGATCAGTGCGTTCTACCCGTTATGACATACGGAAGTGAAACCTGGACACTCACATCGCAATCAATTCAAAAACTTCGGGTGGCACAGAGGGGAATGGAAAGATGTATGCTTGGCATTACAAGACGAGACAGAAAGTCCTGCGCATGGATCAGGGAACAAA